>JARFJB010001017.1:770000-802500 GCA_036346205.1 Vesta saturnalis | reverse complement strand
CCCTTTGTATATCCGTATTTCTTCCGCAGATTTTTCGTCCTTTTCAGCCGCTCGCCGTCACATCAAGGCTATTATCTTGAGTGAATGGTAGCGGCTGCAGGACGCATCCGTCACAGGACGCAACACCTATTCTATGATCCCCAATACCCAACCTTGGCTTCACCAAAATCACGTACCAGGACGAGCGGGGCCGCATCATTCTCTCACGGAGGATTTAGACGTCATCGAAAGCGCATTGGCGTCTCCGATGATGACCTTTGTCCGACATGAGGCACCTCCGACACCCCGGTCCATCGCATTTTCGCTTGTTGAGCACATGATGGTGTCCGAGTTCCTTTACAAGCGAAAATTGGCCCTTTCCCAGATTTCCCTCAGACCATCCTACAACTCATACCGGATGTTAATGACCTCAGTGTGTTTTCGTCCTAAGTGTCGGTATGCGCCATGAGAGACGAGAGTCACACAACATCGTATCGTCTCTATAACTAACCATTTATTTTGACTTGTTTTATCTTCTAAACTTTATTTGCCTCCGCTGTAGTAGTGAGTCACTTATGTTTAGTTTCTAACAGGTTATGTTTTATTTCAATTATTTAAATATATATATATATATATATATATATATATTTAATTCTTAATCAGTTGCATATTAGTTTTAATTTTTATTTTCAACTACAACAGTAATTCCTGCCAAACTCCTTATCCTGCCTTCATGGGGATTATTCATACTTATGGGGATAAACCAAAAGGTAGGCGCCCTGTACGCACCAAACTCTTAACCAAGAGTCGCTGTACTCTACCTGCCATCACTCGTAATGCGCGTAGTATCTTTCTAACACCGGACCGACCTCCTAGCTCGATCTAACTTGAAAAGTGGTCGGCTTGACCGAGACAAGCCGGGGTGGGGGTGGATCACTTCCTGCCTTCCTTCCGTCCTTCCTGCCATCCTTCTTGCCTTCCTTCCTTCTTTCCTTCCTTCCTTCTTTCCTCCCTCCCTCCTTCCTTCCTTCCTTCCTCACTTCCTCCCTCCCTGCCCCACCCCGTTCCTTTCTTCCTTCCTTCCCTCCTTCCTTCCTTCCCTCTCCCCCTCCCTCCCTATCTCCCTCACTCCCTCTCTCCCTGGGACATGTCAGCAAAAATGGCCTTACTTCAAACGAATGCCTCGGATTTCAGTTTGGGTACGGCGTTGAGTTTCACTTTGTAGCCAAACGAATTTGTAAGAACGTTGAGGTAGGGAACATTTGAAATTGGGTTTTTACACCATCACCCGATCACCAAATTTATTATGAATAGTACTCAATAGGTGTATTTTATATTTTTCGGTAGTATTGAGCTCGGTGACGTTTTTAAACGGTTTACAGAATATACTTTCTTTTACCCCGGACAAAACCATGTCGCAAGTTGAACTAATGTAAGAGGAACATGCTCTGCTCTTTATATTAGAGAATCGTGACCTTGAGCAATAACCTGTTAACTTGACTTTGGATTGCATTATTATCATTAGTCCATTCTCTAATGAACCATAAGGGCGTCCAGAAACTCTCCTGACAAACGAAAACTGCACATACTAGACACGATTTTATGTTGATTAAACCTAAATTACCTTAATCCAAAAATGCCCTTTGAAGATGGCACCGTCAAGTCACTTTTAGTTAAATATCTCAAAAGCACCGCTACGTAATAAGTTCAAACTTCGTACAACGAATAAGTCGATAACGACACGGAGAACACGATGTTTTATTGCCATCAGAAGCGGACCACTTGGGTGGGGGTGGGGGGGGGCAACATCTTTTTTTAATGAAAATTTTTTATTTTCAATTTGTTCATAAATTTTAGACCAAATTTAAAAACTTTACGATATTGTTAAGAAATTGACGAACTTCTGCACTAAAAAGAGCTGGGCTGCAATCGTGCAAGAACCAAAAATTCTGTTGGGTAAAACATTTTCCAAGATACTCATGTCCCGTTAAACGGCCAGATAACTCTACAGGTCCCAGCAGCTGATTACCGATTACACCTATCCAGACATTAACACTAAATCTTTGTTGGTGCTTAGTCTCTTTTATTGCATGAGGATTTTCGCCAAGGTATGCGTAATGATGTGCCTTATGTAAATAAAAAATCCCACCCCTGCTAAAGGTAGCTTCCTTGCAAAATAAAATATTAGACAAAAAATTAGGGTCCTGATCCTTTTTGTTCCTCAACCAGTTTGAAAACTCAACGCGGGCAGGGAAATCACCATCCAACATCGCATCAACTCTCTGCAAATGAAAAGGATAAAAGTTTTCTTGATGAATAATGTTCCATATAGAAGATTTGGAAATATTAGTATACATAGCAGTGACTCTTCTGGTGCTAATCTCAGGATTCTCTTCAATTTCCATCAAAACGTCGTCTTCCTATTCTTCTGTAATATCACTGTGTCTACCAGTTTCGGTATTTTTAGGAACTACTGAGCCAGTTTCTCTTATTCTTTGGCGTAACGCTGTAAAGGTTGAGTGACTAGGATGCCTTCTGTTTGGAAGTTTTTCCGCGTATCTTCGTTCTGCTGCACCAGCGTTACACTGTACTTCCCCATAAACTAAATGCATATCAGCGTATTCTTCATTGGAAAAAGTAACCATTTTGATTTAAAGTAACAAGTTTCTATCTTTTTAATACAACAATAACTGTTTGACACCAAAACAATTTGCCGTAATGACAGATTTTGTTGATTTGTCACAGTCAACTAGGCATTGTAAACATAATTTATGAATGAAATGGTATTTTCTGCCGGAAACACTAAACGTTTCAATTCATTTTTCTCGCAAACAGTACGAGATAGCAATTTTACCTAAGAGCACATTTTCTGTGGAGAATATCGTAAAGTTTTTAAATTTGATGTAAAATCCAATAAAAAGTTTAAAATAAAAACATTTCGTTAAAAAAAAACTGTTGGCCCCCCTAAGTAGACCGCTTCTGATGGCAATAAGAAAATAAGAAAAACTATGCTGGCTGCATATGTTACATCTAACGAACGTACTAGGGATGTAAACCTATCGAAGCACCATGCTACTCGGTATTTGCCGTGTTTTGTTTTCTTGTGGGCGTGAACATATTCTATGTAGCCTCGCTTCTGATCCTGCTAATCCTATCAAAATTTTACGGCTCGCTTCGCTCAGATATTCTTAAACATATGAAACACTTTATTTTACGTATACAGAACCGTTAAAGCCTTTGTTGCAGACATGTGCGCTGCCGGTAAGTCGTCCGGAATTGATCACCCTAAAGATCTAAAACAAAATACTGATTCTTTTGCTTCTGATAGTGAACCTCCTGCTTTTTTAACTGTTGGTGACACACTAAAACGTCATTCTGGGCGTTCCTCGGTAATAATAAATCACGAACAATAATTTTGTGTGCCTTCTCCTTTGAGCGGTTTTGTTGGGCATAGAGAACAAACTACGAAGGGAGTTCTCTCATCGTTGTGGTTGACCGTACGTACTCCCTTACAAACCGGTGTTGATAACCGTTATGTTTCATAAACGATATAGACCGATCCAGCCTAGAAAATTGCCCCTTAACTCCACAACTGCCTGATTAATTTAAGTTACCACCAGAATACCGTTAATATTTTTTAGAGAGAATTGTTTTTTATTTTTACATTATCGTTATACCTCTGTTTCTTTTTATTATTTTTCAATATACTTGTGGAAATGTACTGTTTCCATTTAAATTGTAGTAGGCAACCAAAGTTGCCATGCAGTAGTGAAAATAGTGACTCCCTTTGAGAATTCAACGGGAAAACAATTAAAATCAAATTAAAATAAATTTGTGCAAACAAAAGAGAAGTACAAGTCACATTAAGGAAAATAAGGAAAGGAAATAGAATTTGATGAAATTTAAAGTTGGGCACTTTTAATAATACGAATACATCAAACAAACTGTGTAAATAATAGTTTTAAACAATTTCAAATTGATTCTTAACTTTGAAAATCAGATATTCCTACCTGACAATAGCAGTAACGTCCCTTGTTAATTTAAAATCTTTTTTTTAAATTTCCTTTAAAATATGCAAAATAAAAGAAAATAGTATGACACATTTTTCATAAGGCATTTCATCACACTCGTCTGTTAGAAAACTCGTCGTTGCACGATTTGTTTCCTAAACTCAAGCTGTGCGATAAAACGCTTTTCTTACCGTACTATTTTCGAAAATTAATCGAATGATTTGTTTCCTTATAAACAAAACGAAACACGCTTACACGAAAGGGAAGTACAAAATGCATATGGCCTAGGTACAAATCTATGGGGTTGTATTTAACATAACGAAGTTATGATAAAATCAAAGGCTTGTATAATAATACTTGTATGGTATGTTAATGGAAACCCTGTTAGCACCATTTTTTGGAAAAACTTAAAAAAATAGAGAATCAGAACTATATACCGGGTGGGGAATGGTCGGACGCACCATAGGGAGTTCAATGGGAAATCATAACTCTCGAATTCCCTTCTTCCCTAATTATTTTAGGTAAGAACTCTACAGGAACTTTTCTTTAAAGAATTGAATTCTCTATCAGATGAAACTATTAAAAATATTTTACAGCTTACGCTAGTTTCAAAAATTGCAAAAATTGTGTACCATTCCTACACAGCATCAGGACAGCAATGAAATGTCACGATGACGTTAGCTTTCAAAATTATTATAAATATTGCCAGTTTATTAGTCATCACAAATTAAAATGTTTTATTTCGGCAATATCTCGCGCACAGTAAATGCCTTATTTAGCCCGAAATATCAAAACCGCCCGATTTCAAGCCATACTACAATTGGAAGAATGATTACCAAATTTGATAATAGTGGAACGGTGCTTCCTTTGTGTAAATGCACCAAAAATTATGAAGCCAATATTCAAAGAAATGTGTTTGAAAACGAAAATACTACAAACGTATTAACTGCAGTTGTTGAAAATCCTGGTATAAATTCTCAGGAAATTCCGAACCAGTTTGGAATGCATTTAAAATTTTGAAAAAGAATAATTTCCATTTGTACCAACTTCAGTGTCATCAGGAGTTGCTTGAGGGGGATTTTGAGAGAAGAGTTTTTTATGAGATGCTGGAGAATGCTAATCTAGACAGACAATTTTTAGAGAACATTTGTTTTACGGATGGGTGTACATTTACGTTCAATAATGAACCAAACGTGCAAAATTATAGGATTTGGTCAACAAAAAGGCCTGAAATTGTTGTTGAAAGCCGATCTCAATATTGTCAAAAAATTAATGTTTGGAAGAACAAATTTGGGTTCAGACGGATGGTTGCCCTGCCCATAACAGCCGAGAAGTTAAAGACTTTAGTAATAATTGTTTTAATAACTGTGCAATCGAACCAAATTGTGCAATTAAGTGGCCTGCAGGTTCTATAGATTTTGCCCCAAATAACTATTATCTCTGGGGACATTTAAAATCTAAAATTTTCACTTCTGAAAGGTTTGCAGATTTACAGGCTTTAAAGACACGCATCAGCCAAGAATGCTCAAAAATAACGCCACGCATTCTTGCGAATGTTAGAAACGAATTTTATGATAGATTACGATATTGCTTAGCCCCAAATGGTGGCTTATTTCAGCATTTGCTATAATTTTTGTAATTTGTAATTGTTAATTATTATTGATATTTATATTAGGATTTTCAAAACCTGCAGTTATTACATTTGTAGTATTTTTATTTTTAAACACATTCCTTTAAATGTCAGCTTCATAATTATTGTGACAATTACACAAAGGAAGCAACGTTCCGCTATTTTCAAATTTGACAGTAATTCTTCCAATAAATAGTTTTATTAATTTTTTAGATAGTTAAATCTACTTTATTTATTAACCTGCTTGAAAGATTGTGTCATTTTTTCGTTTCATTGCTGTCCTGATGCTGTGCAGGCATGGTATATAATTTTTACAATTTTTGAAATTAGCGTAAGCTGTAATGTATATATATATATATATATATATATATATATATATATATACAGGGTGGGTGTTTACTGCGTGGACGGAGAATTACTCCTTAATTATTAGACACATCGAAACCAATTTTGGTGTGGTAACACACAATCATTAGGCGTACATTATAAAAGTATTTAGGTATATACAGGGTGATTGACAACCCAAACCTGTGTTTCTTTTTAATGGAACACCCTGTATATTTTTTCATTTTTTGCTTCACTGTTACATTTAGAATAAAAGTATCGAAATTTGTATCTGTATCACTAACCGTTCTGCAGATATCGTCACTTCAGTACCAAAATAGTCAACTTTGGAACCACGATGCGAGCGTTGTCACCACGATTTTGTAATCGGCTATTAATAATAGTCTACTAACAAACAAACTGGGAAATTTTTCGAAAACATGTAAAACTATACAGAATGATTCACTTACGCGAAATGTAATTTTTATCAATTTTTTCAAATGCAACACCCTGTATATTTTTTCACATTTCGATTCCCCGTGCAAAGTAGATACTAATTGATAATAGGTTTCATAGCCATAAGACGGACCCTTCTTGAGATATTGACGCTTTATTTGAAAATATTGACATATTGAACAAGTAAAATAAAATCCAGAGCAAATAAGAAAATACGAATGGCAAACAATTTCTTTAACTGATAGAAAAAATAAGTTGAACAAGTAAACATAAACGAATAAAACCATAAATTCAAATTAAATGTTCAAAATGCTGACCACGCTCGGTAAACGAAAGATTCACTCGCAACAACATTAAAGGCGGAATGGATTGAAACGCATCTCTAATTCTATTTTTCATATCTTCTTGTGGTGGGAGGATGTTGGTAAACTTTTCTTTAACATAGCCCCAAAGGAAAAAATCAAGGGGCTTAAGATCTGGTGATCTGGCTGGCTAGTTTTCCACACCACCTCGTCTTATCCACCTTATCGGATAATTTCTATTGAGATATTGCCTAACGTTGATTGCATAGTGTAGAGGGGGGTGTACGATGTGGTTTCAACTGGATGGCTCCAGTTGAAACCACATCGTACGAATCTTATCTGCCTCGGTATTTTCCAAAAGCTCGGGTAAATCATTTCCCAAAAACTGTAAATATCTTTCTCCAGTAAGACTCCCATCAAAGAAAAGAGGACCAACAACATTAAAATTGACTATACCACCCACATACTAACTGACCATCGATGCTGGTGATTAACTCTTAAGATGTGTGGATTAGTATCTGAATAGTGATGATAGTTATGTGTATTAATATTGCCACTATTGTGAAAAGCTGCCTCGTCCGTAAATAGAATGTTATTAACAAAATTGGGTTCTTCACTGACTTTAGTAGTTAAGCATTGGCAGAAACATTCACGATTTTGAAAATCTATTTCACTTAAAGCGTGATGTTGCTCGATATGGTAAGGATGCAATTTGTTTTTTTTAAATAAAGCTTCTATAAGAGATGCCACAACTTGAAACTCAATTTCTTCATTTGGGATTGTTTTTGCGCGCTTGGGATAACACACACTTCCAGAATTTATAAATCTCTCAGCTCTCCGCGGCTGTCTTCTCTTGGGTATCGTTCACAGTACAAACGGGTAGCCAGCAAACCATTTCTTTGAGCTTCGCCGTAAATAAAGATCATATCGACCATTTCTTCTTTGGAAAAATTGATTTTATACAAAAATTGACAAAACGACAATCCAAAAACGAACAAACTAATGGAACAATATTTTAATGATTATACAAACGTCAAAACAATAGATGAATTTGTTCCTCTTTATTACGAGCGGCTAGGCTACCTGATTTGTTTTGTTAAATTTGTATTTTATAATATTTTTACATAAAAGTCTCAATATCTCAAGAAGAGTCCGTCTTATGGCTATGGAACCTATTATCAATTAGTATCCAATTTTGACGGGGAATCGAAATGTGAAAAAATATGCAGCATGTTGCATTTGAAAAAATTGAGAAAAATTACATTTCGCGTAAGTTAATCATTCGATATAGTTTTACATGTTTTCGAAAAATTTCGCAGTTTGTTAGTAGACTATTATTAATAGACGGTGGTATAAACAGATTCACAAAATCATGGTGACAACGCTCGCATCGTGATTCCAAAGTTAACTATATTTTTACTTTTATTCTAAATGTAACAGTATATCCAAAAATGCAAAAACATACAGGGTGTTCCATTTAAAAACCACAAATTTGGGTTGGCATATTTTTGTCAATCACCCTGTATAAACCTAAATATATAAAGTCTGTCTATTCTTAGATGATGGATGTAGGATTATCCGCCTACAACAAGTACAGAAGGTAAAATAGACATTCGTACCCTGTCTTAATAGTTATGTTTACCTGCAGTTAGATCCTCCCATTTAAAACAACCACAGCTTTTTCAGATATATAGAGAGAGTGTAATAGAATTATAATGTAGCGTTCAAGATAAAGATAAAATAGTTCGTTATTATGAATACAAAGTTTTCCTATAGTATTAAACCAATTTCAGTGGATATCAAAATATATTTAGGGAAAGCGATGTTTACGTATTTTAATTACATTTAGACGTTATCAGTAAAGTTAAAATATGTGTCATCTAGTTATGTAAAAATGAACAAAACGAAAATTAATATATCTGACTACAATGTAATTATGCCTTAATTTAAAAATTCCATGATTTATATCAATAAACTGTATATGTTCCATCCTAAAATGGTGTTTTGTGGAATGAAATATTAATTTGTAAATATATATATATATATATATATATATATATATAATTAACTGTATTTATTTTAAAATTAACTTTTAAAGCACATACAGTAAAAGATTAACTCGATTCGGACTTGAACCCACGACCTACACTTTGTTAGAATGGAGCTCATCTAACTGGGCTATCGAAGAGGCAAGTCAAAATCTATTCAAACTTACACTCTATGTACTTCCCTAGTTACGATGTATTATTATTTTTATATACAATGAAGAATCACACCCAACTTTTGTATATGTCACATGAACCCGCAATTCGCTAAGGTTTCGCACACTAGATCACTAGAAATGTCATTTTTAGAGAACGAACAGAAGTTGAACATAATAATAATTAACTGTATGTACTTTAAAAGTTAACTTTAAAGTAAATACGGTTAATTATTATTATTATGTTGAACTTCTGTTCGTTCACTAAAAATGATATCTATAGTGATCTATTATTATTGCTTATAGCAAATAAAAATTAACAATCAGTCACGTGTTGTCACGTGCGAAACCTTAGAGAATTGTAGGCTCATGTGACAAACACAAAAGTTGACTGTGACCTCCCATTGTATATAAAAATTATAATACATCGTAACTAGGGAAGTACCTACACTTTAAGTTTGAATCGATTGTGATTTGCCTCCTCGATAGCTCAGTTGGAAGAGCGTCACTCTAGCAAGGTGGAGGTCGTGGGTTCAAGTCCGACTCGAGTTAATCTTTTACTGTATGTACTGAAAGTTAATTTTAATATAAATACAGTTAATTAGGATTATGTTTAACTTCTGTTCGTACACTAAATATTATATATATATATATATATATATATATATATATATATATATACATACATACAGGGTTTCTTATTAGTGTGTAAAAGTCCCATATCTCCGTTTGTGGACTAGACATCAAAAAATTGTTTATGTAAAATTGTAGCCAGCTATGAGCTTCACATTTTAAAATCAATAAGGAATCTACAGGGTGCCTTATAACACCGTGGTCAATCGAAGTTATGTTTTTTTTAATGGAACACTCTGTATATTAATATAAGTTTGAATTGCACTTACGTTACCCGTCATGCCAATATAAGGTTTTGATATGTTATACTGGGTTTTTAAAAGTTATGACCAATTTTAGATAAAAAATTTTATTATTTCAACCCCTGTACAAATTACTTTTAGCATTCGGGATTTCTTATTATGATGTACATTTATACAAAAATTATTTTTGTAACTATTGATTAATTTGTATACAGGGTGGGTCAGAACACGCTTATAAAATTTTCTTCATTATTTTAAATGGACCACCCTATATTTTATACGGTGATTGAATAGACCTTTATAAACTCATTCATTTTTGTGAACCATTCCCTATACTTACCGCTTTACGTTTTTTAGATAATTAATAGATAATATTTTAAGAAAAAATACTCACTTTTTATTCTTTTAATAATTTCAGTTTAAATAGTAATTTAAATAATTAGGTGAAAAACTCGTGAAATAATAACATAATTTAACATAAAAAGTAATTCACCAATAGAAAGAAATAAATGAGAATAGGAGAATGGTGAAAACCTGATGCGAAAAATTTAACTAAGAACAAATGCAATTAATAAATTTAACTAAGAATAACGAAATTAAACATTTTACTTCTAAAGAAAATGTTCCAAATGACCTCCTCCAACATTAACGCAATGTTGTAATCTATTCTCAATCTCTGATCTTAAAGTGTATACAGTGATGTTACTAAATACTCTTCTAATTCTCTCCTCCCCATATCTTGCCGTGTTGTTGGCAGCTGTTTGGTAACTTCGTCTCTTACGTGTCGCCATAAATAGAAATCTATCTTACTTAAATCTGGCGACCTTGAAAGCCACATAACTGGACCATGTCTTCCAATCCATCGGCTTGGGTATTCTGCGTTTAGGTAGTTTCCGAACATTTGACAAATGTCAAATTAAAGAAAATTTATTTATATTTTGATGGATAACTAGATCGAAAAAAGGAGATCACTAGTAATACTCCAACTCAGTTTTTTGAATGGTTATGGCTAAAGATAATTGTTTATTCTTCGTCATACGACTTTTTGACCAAATTTGATACTTCACAATGTACAGATCATTCGTATTTATGATTTATGTTTTAGTGTAAAACAAGCTAATGATCGCAAACCCTACGTGATTCCATTAAAGAAACATGAGTATTTCATTATTTAATTGGAAATATCTGAAAAACGGAAAGCGGTAGGTATAGGTAATGGTTCACAAAAATGAATGAGTTAATAAAGGTCTATTCAAACACCAAATAATGAGGAAAACTTTATAAACGTGTTCTGACTCATCCTGTATACAAATTAATCAATAATTACTAAAATAATTTTTTGGATGAATCAACATCTTAATAAGACATCCTGAATGCTAAAAGTAATTTTTTTGTTAATTATCTTGGGCTGTACATGACGTTTTTTTATTTAAAATTGGTCATAACTTTTAAAATACTCAGTATAACATATCAACACCTTATATTAGCGCCATAGGTAATGTAAGTGCAATTCAAATTCATAATAATGTTCAGGGTGTTCCATTTAAAAAAAACATAACTTTGGTTGACCACGGCATTATAAAGCACCTGGTATATTCATTATTAATTTTAAAATGTGAAGCTCATAGCTGGCTACAATTTTGCTATAAACAATTATTTGATATCTAGTCTACAAACGGAGATATGGGATTTTCACACTCTAATGGGACAACCTATTTATATATATATATATATATATATATATATATATATATATCGACGAAAAAATTTGAACAAAAACTTATCTCTCCCCGAAACTATTAGAGATAGGTATAGAACATATTTAATAGAAATGAAAGCCGATTAATAGACGAATACAAGGCATTAAAAAATATAGGGTGTGCCATTTAAAAAAATGAAGATATAGCGTTTTCAAGTTAAATTTATGTTGAATATATTGAATTAATTTTTGTGATCACTCTGTATAATGAAATCCAATTTTGACAATAGATCAAAGTAAGCTCATGTACGAATAAATTCTATACCAAAGACTATTTTTTTATCTTTAAAAATAACAGTTTTTAGTTAACTTTGCAAATATCTCAAAAACTGTAAGATTTAGCTTGTAAGTAATTCTTATAAAAAAGATGTAAAATTATAAGAATCGAAAAATAAAGTAATATATAGGGTGTTCTATTTAAAAACCAAAAGTTCTATATTGTACCGCTTGTATATTACACCCTGTAGAAAACAAACTATTTTTAGATTATGCACCTTATAAAATAGACAACTTTCGTATTTAAACTTATCTTCTAAGTTTAATGACTAAGGAGCTATCGACCGAATATACACTATTGGGACACCCTATAATATATATATATATATATATATATATATATATATATATATATATATATATATATATATATATATTTGTTGCAAACACGTTGTGTAGGCCCATTAAGGCTACCTTTTTAAAAATAATATCATATATACAATATAAACCAATTTTGGTGTGGTAACACACAATCATTAGGCGTACATTATAAAAGTATTTAGGTATATACAGGGTGATTGACAACCCAAACCTGTGTTTCTTTTAATGGAACACCCTGTATATTTTTTCATTTTTTGCTTCACTGTTACATTTAGAATAAAAGTATCGAAATTTGTATCTGTATCACTAACCGTTCTGCAGATATCGTCACTTCAGTACCAAAATAGTCAACTTTGGAACCACGATGCGAGCGTTGTCACCACGATTTTGTAATCGGCTATTAATAATAGTCTACTAACAAACAAACTGGGAAATTTTTCGAAAACATGTAAAACTATACAGAATGATTCACTTACGCGAAATGTAATTTTATCAATTTTTCAAATGCAACACCCTGTATATTTTTCACATTTCGATTCCCCGTGCAAAGTAGATACTAATTGATAATAGGTTTCATAGCCATAAGACGGACCCTTCTTGAGATATTGACGCTTTATTTGAAAATATTGACATATTGAACAAGTAAAATAAAATCCAGAGCAAATAAGAAAATACGAATGGCAAACAATTTCTTTAACTGATAGAAAAAATAAGTTGAACAAGTAAACATAAACGAATAAAACCATAAATTCAAATTAAATGTTCAAAATGCTGACCACGCTCGGTAAACGAAAGATTCACTCGCAACAACATTAAAGGCGGAATGGATTGAAACGCATCTCTAATTCTATTTTTCATATCTTCTCTTGTGGTGGGAGGATGTTGGTAAACTTTTCTTTAACATAGCCCCAAAGGAAAAAATCAAGGGGCTTAAGATCTGGTGATCTGGCTGGCTAGTTTTCCACACCACCTCGTCTTATCCACCTTATCGGATCATTTCTATTGAGATATTGCCTAACGTTGATTGCATAGTGTAGAGGGGGGTGTACGATGTGGTTTCAACTGGATGGCTCCAGTTGAAACCACATCGTACGAATCTTATCTGCCTCGGTATTTTCCAAAAGCTCGGGTAAATCATTTCCCAAAACTGTAAATATCTTTCTCCAGTAAGACTCCCATCAAAGAAAAGAGGACCAACAACATTAAAATTGACTATACCACCCACATACTAACTGACCATCGATGCTGGTGATTAACTCTTAAGATGTGTGGATTAGTATCTGAATAGTGATGATAGTTATGTGTATTAATATTGCCACTATTGTGAAAAGCTGCCTCGTCCGTAAATAGAATGTTATTAACAAAATTGGGTTCTTCACTGACTTTAGTAGTTAACCATTGGCAGAAACATTCACGATTTTGAAAATCTATTTCACTTAAAGC
The DNA here is from genome assembly GCA_036346205.1 of Vesta saturnalis. Lineage (NCBI taxonomy): Eukaryota > Metazoa > Arthropoda > Insecta > Coleoptera > Lampyridae > Vesta > Vesta saturnalis. Next base: position 788,925 of record JARFJB010001017.1, on the reverse strand, counting down.
GTGATGTTGCTCGATATGGTAAGGATGCAATTTGTTTTTTTTAAATAAAGCTTCTATAAGAGATGCCACAACTTGAAACTCAATTTCTTCATTTGGGATTGTTTTTGCGCGCTTGGGATAACACACACTTCCAGAATTTATAAATCTCTCAGCTCTCCGCGGCTGTCTTCTCTTTGGGTATCGTTCACAGTACAAACGGGTAGCCAGCAAACCATTTCTTTGAGCTTCGCCGTAAATAAAGATCATATCGACCATTTCTTCTTTGGAAAAATTGATTTTATACAAAAATTGACAAAACGACAATCCAAAAACGAACAAACTAATGGAACAATATTTTAATGATTATACAAACGTCAAAACAATAGATGAATTTGTTCCTCTTTATTACGAGCGGCTAGGCTACCTGATTTGTTTTGTTAAATTTGTATTTTATAATATTTTTACATAAAAGTCTCAATATCTCAAGAAGAGTCCGTCTTATGGCTATGGAACCTATTATCAATTAGTATCCAATTTTGACGGGGAATCGAAATGTGAAAAAATATGCAGCATGTTGCATTTGAAAAAATTGAGAAAAATTACATTTCGCGTAAGTTAATCATTCGATATAGTTTTACATGTTTTCGAAAAATTTCGCAGTTTGTTAGTAGACTATTATTAATAGACGGTGGTATAAACAGATTCACAAAATCATGGTGACAACGCTCGCATCGTGATTCCAAAGTTAACTATATTTTTACTTTTATTCTAAATGTAACAGTATATCCAAAATGCAAAACATACAGGGTGTTCCATTTAAAACCACAAATTTGGGTTGGCATATTTTTGTCAATCACCCTGTATAAACCTAAATATATAAAGTCTGTCTATTCTTAGACGATGGATGTAGGATTATCCGCCTACAACAAGTACAGAAGGTAAAATAGACATTCGTACCCTGCCTTAATAGTTATGTTTACCTGCAGTTAGATCCTCCCATTTAAAACAACCACAGCTTTTTCAGATATATAGAGAGTGTAATAGAATTATAATGTAGCGTTCAAGATAAAGATAAAATAGTTCGTTATTATGAATACAAAGTTTTCCTATAGTATTAAACCAATTTCAGTGGATATCAAAATATATTTAGGAAAGCGATGTTTACGTATTTTAATTACATTTAGACGTTATCAGTAAAGTTAAAATATGTGTCATCTAGTTATGTAAAATGAACAAAACGAAAATTAATATATCTGACTACAATGTAATTATGCCTTAATTTAAAAATTCCATGATTTATATCAATAAACTGTATATGTTCCATCCTAAAATGGTGTTTTGTGGAATGAAATATTAATTTGTATATATATATATATATATATATATATATATATATATATATATAATTAACTGTATTTATTTTAAAATTAACTTTTAAAGCACATACAGTAAAGATTAACTCGATTCGGACTTGAACCCGACCTACACTTTGTTAGAATGGAGCTCATCTAACTGGGCTATCGAAGAGGCAAGTCAAAATCTATTCAAACTTACACTCTATGTACTTCCCTAGTTACGATGTATTATTATTTTTATATACAATGAAGAATCACAGCCAACTTTTGTATATGTCACATGAACCCGCAATTCGCTAAGGTTTCGCACACTAGATCACTAGAAATGTCATTTTTAGAGAACGAACAGAAGTTGAACATAATAATAATTAACTGTATGTACTTTAAAAGTTAACTTTAAAGTAAATACGGTTAATTATTATTATTATGTTGAACTTCTGTTCGTTCACTAAAAATGATATCTATAGTGATCTATTATTATTGCTTATAGCAAATAAAATTAACAATCAGTCACGTGTTGTCACGTGCGAAACCTTAGAGAATTGTAGGCTCATGTGACAAACACAAAAGTTGACTGTGACCTCCATTGTATATAAAATTATAATACATCGTAACTAAATACTACTAAGTTTGAATCGATTGTGATTTGCCTCCTCGATAGCTCAGTTGGAAGAGCGTCACTCTAGCAAGGTGGAGGTCGTGGGTTCAAGTCCGACTCTTTACTGAAGTTATTTTAATATCTTATTAGTATAATTCTGTATATATTATGATATATATATATATATTATATATAATATACAGTAATACATTACAGGGTTTCTTATTAGTGTTAAAGTCCCATATCTCCGTTTGTGGACTAGACATCAAAATATTGTTATATGTATAAATATGTAGCCAGCTATGAGCTTCATTTTAAAATCAATAAGGAATCTACAGGGTGCCTTATAACACCGTGGTCAATCGAAGTCCATATTCTTTTAATGGAACACCCTAGTATATTCAATATAATGTTATGAAAATTGCACGTTGACCCTGTCATTCAAATAATAAGGATTTGACATGCTTATAAACTGTGGTTTTAACGAAGTTATGTTTTTTAAGAAATGTTATAATTGAATTACCTATCCAATTAGTTTAAGTTATACGTTTAAAATACCAATTTTAGATAAAAATTTTATTATTTCAACCCTGTACAAATTACTTTTAGCATTCGGGATTTCTTATTATGATGTACATTTATACAAAATTATTTTTGTAACTATTGATTAATTTGTATACAGGGTGGGTCAGAACACGCTTATAAAATTTTCTTCATTATTTTAAATGGACCACCTATATTTTATACGGTGATTGAATAGACCTTTATAAACTCATTCATTTTTGTGAACCATTCCTATACTTACCGCTTTACGTTTTTAGATAATTAATAGATAATATTTTAAGAAAAATACTCACTTTTTATTCTTTTAATAATTTCAGTTTAAATAGTAATTTAAATAATTAGGTGAAAACTCGTGAAATAATAACATAATTTAACATAAAAAGTAATTCACCAATAGAAAGAAATAAATGAGAATAGGAGAATGGTGAAAACCTGATGCGAAAAATTTAACTAAGAACAAATGCAATTAATAAATTTAACTAAGAATAACGAAATTAAACATTTTACTTCTAAAGAAAATGTTCCAAATGACCTCCTCCAACATTAACGCAATGTTGTAATCTATTCTCAATCTCTGATCTTAAAGTGTATACAGTGATGTTACTAAATACTCTTCTAATTCTCTCCTCCCCATATCTTGCCGTGTTGTTGGCAGCTGTTTGGTAACTTCGTCTCTTACGTGTCGCCATAAATAGAAATCTATCTTACTTAAATCTGGCGACCTTGAAAGCCACATAACTGGACCATGTCTTCCAATCCATCGGCTTGGGTATTCTGCGTTTAGGTAGTTTCCGAACATTTGACAAATGTCAAATTAAAGAAAATTTATTTATATTTTGATGGATAACTAGATCGAAAAAAGGAGATCACTAGTAATACTCCAACTCAGTTTTTGAATGGTTATGGCTAAAGATAATTGTTTATTCTTCGTCATACGACTTTTGACCAAATTTGATACTTCACAATGTACAGATCATTCGTATTTATGATTTATGTTTTAGTGTAAAACAAGCTAATGATCGCAAACCCTACGTGATTCCATTAAAGAAACATGAGTATTTCATTATTTAATTGGAAATATCTGAAAAACGGAAAGCGGTAGGTATAGGTAATGGTTCACAAAATGAATGAGTTAATAAAGGTCTATTCAAACACCAAATAATGAGGAAAACTTTATAAACGTGTTCTGACTCATCCTGTATACAAATTAATCAATAATTACTAAAATAATTTTTTGGATGAATCAACATCTTAATAAGACATCCTGAATGCTAAAAGTAATTTTTTTGTTAATTATCTTGGGCTGTACATGACGTTTTTTTATTTAAAATTGGTCATAACTTTTAAAATACTCAGTATAACATATCAACACCTTATATTAGCGCCATAGGTAATGTAAGTGCAATTCAAATTCATAATAATGTTCAGGGTGTTCCATTTAAAAAAAACATAACTTTGGTTGACCACGGCATTATAAAGCACCTGGTATATTCATTATTAATTTTAAAATGTGAAGCTCATAGCTGGCTACAATTTTTCTATAACAAAATATTTGATATATAGTCTACAAACGGAGATATGGGATTTTCACACTCTAATGGGACAACCTATTTATATATATATATATATATATATATATATATATATATATATATATCGACGAAAAATTTGAACAAAACTTATCTCTCCCGAAACTATTAGAGATAGGTATAGAACATATTTAATAGAAATGAAAGCCGATTAATAGACGAATACAAGGCATTAAAAAATATAGGGTGTGCCATTTAAAAAAATGAAGATATAGCGTTTTCAAGTTAAATTTATGTTGAATATATTGAATTAATTTTTGTGATCACTCTGTATAATGAAATCCAATTTTGACAATAGATCAAAGTAAGCTCATGTACGAATAAATTCTATACCAAAGACTATTTTTTTATCTTTAAAAATAACAGTTTTTAGTTAACTTTGCAAATATCTCAAAAACTGTAAGATTTAGCTTGTAAGTAATTCTTATAAAAAAGATGTAAAATTATAAGAATCGAAAAATAAAGTAATATATAGGGTGTTCTATTTAAAAACCAAAAGTTCTATATTGTACCGCTTGTATATTACACCCTGTAAAAAACAAACTATTTTTAGATTATGCACCTTATAAAAATAGACAACTTTCGTATTTAAACTTATCTTCTAAGTTTAATGACTAAGGAGCTATCGACCGAATATACACTATTGGGACACCCTATATATATATATATATATATATATATATATATATATATATATATATATATATATTTGTTGCAAACACGTTGTGTAGGCCCATTAAGGCTACCTTTTTAAAAATAATATCATATATACAGAGTGCTTCACAAAGAGTGGCATATCAAAGATATGTTTTTTTTTTAAATGTAATGTCCTATATTTTATTACATTAATTAAGAAAAATAAGTTAGACTTTCGTTAGGGTTCGTTATACCTAAATACAGAGCGTTTTGATTTATTTTGATTTTTCTTAAAATGCAAGGTTTTCGAAAAAAATTAATTGTTATCAAACAAAACTAATTTTGTAAAAACTGCTTCAGGATCTCGAAAATAGACTGTTTCATTGATTTATTTGGCAATTTAATTGCGAAAAATACTATATTGGGAGTTCAGATTTTTCGGTTGTATTATTAATATATTCAAACTATAATATCTTCCTTACCTCAAATTGAATACCCTGTATATTTTAGATCTGTCATGTGGCCAATTCAATGATCTTACAAAAATATTCTATACCTAGACCTTCACGTTTCAAAGCTATTGAGGTAATTTTGAAATTTAAAGTTTTTTTATGGGACGTAAATGTTTTTACCAATAATGTTTGTCAATCATTTTTGAATCGAGTATTTAATAAAGATATTTCTTCTTTTGTGTGTATATGTAAACATATTTCCAGTTAAAAATTATTATTAATTTTATTAAATACATAAATAAAAAGTTTACCTCGAGTAGGATTCGAACCTACGACCTGTACTTTGCCAGAGTACCGCGCTACCAACTGCGCCACCAAGGTTCAAGCCCCAATCGATGCAGATTTTGTCTTTATGTATGTAGAACTGATGTTAATTCTAAATATAATGAGATTACAGTCAAATTACTTATATTAATGGAATGTGAGCCTGCAATATCGCAAGGATTTCCAGTTAGTATGCAGTAATTTTTAATTAAAACATTACTTATGCAAATATGTATCTTGTAATAATCTAGTGTGCTATCGTCAAAATGATAAATATTATTAACAGTATGTCAATATTAATGGGTATTAATTATTTGCAATCTGTGGTGAATATCAAATAACTATTTTAATTTAAAATGGTTTATTCGAAGCAGGAAACAATGATATGATTTTAACATGTATATATATATATATATATATATATATATATATATATATAATAATAATAATAGGTGAATGTTATGGAAATTGTTTATTAGCTTCAAGAGTCTACCCCAACCGCATTCATCTAAATAAAAAAGTACTAGAGAGATTGTTGGAAAAGTTTCGTGGGTCAGGAAGTCTCGTTTACCCAAAACAGGAAAAAACAAAAGTGATTATCAATAACGAAAATAACGAGTTTTTGGTATTAGATTCCGTGGTTGATAATCCAAATATCAGTACTAGAATAATTGCGAGAAAGGAACAGGCATTAGTCAATCAAGTGTCTCCAGAATTTTAAGGAAACACAAATACCACCCATATCATATTCAACTTCATTAAAACACTTTATGGAATAGATTTTGAAAGGCGGACTGCTTTTTGTTTAACAATCCTCGAAAAAATCGGCGAAGAAGATAATTTTGATTAATACGTATTATGTACCGAGGAGGCAACGTTTCATAATAATGGCCATGTTAATCGTCATAACTACCATTATTGTGATACCAAAAATAAGCATACGACAGATCACCAGAATCGTTGGGTATTAATGAGTATGGTGGAACAATTGCAAAACTACTGCAAAAGACATGATAGACCGAATTCAAAATGCATTTGGAACAGTCACTTCTGTTATGTTGCAAAATGTAAAATGTTTGCTTGAAAAGACAACTCTGCATTGAAAAAGATAGCAGTCATTTCGAGCATTTGTTATAGTAGTTATGTTAAATTGTTAAGAATAATATTATTTAATATATTCGTGATATTGTTAAATATTGTTGAATAACTTTGAAACGTGAAGGTTTAGTTATAGGATACCTTAGTACTTTTTAGAAGATCATTGAATTGGTCACATGCCAGATCTAAAATATACAGATTTGAGATAAGGAAGATATTATAGTTTGAATGTATCAATAATACAACCGAAAAATTTGAACATCCAGTATAGTATTTTTCCCAATTAAATTGCCATACAAATCAACGAAACACTCTATTTTCGAGATTCTGAAGCAGTTTTGACAAAATTAGTTTCGTTTGGTAACAATTAATTTTTTTCCAAAACCTTGCAATTTAAGAAAAATCAAAATAAATCAAAACATTGTATTTAGGTATAGAGAACCCTAACGAAAGTCTATCTTATTTTTCATAATTAAATCAACAATGTGATAAAATATAGGGCATTCCATTAAAAAAAACATAACTTTGATATACCATTTTTGTTGGAGCACCCTGTATATTTGAAATTACTTTAAAAATGTAGCCTTAATGGACCTACACAATGCCCCTGCAACAAAAATAAAAAAATATATCCCCGTCGCGACTCACCCTATGATATATATATATATATATATATATATATATATATATATATATATATATATATATATATATAATAACAAATTCGCAATATATTTCCCTATCCCTAAATATAACCGTTTTTGAGTTATGTCGATTTTTATAAAAAAAATTGAAATGAAAATGAAAATGTACCTCCTTAACCGTTGAAAAACAAAAGTTATCTAATTTATATCAGAACAAGTACACAGATAGAGCTTTCTTATAATGCAGAGAAAATGTCATAATTGTATACAGGGTGTTTACAATTGACTTGTCAATCAGACATTATTCCAACTAGTAAAAGTTTACTTTTTCAAATAGAACACCCTGTATATTATTCCGTTTTTGGTTTTTACATATTAACCCTTATCGATTCGATACACAATTCCCTATCCCTAAATATAGCCGTTTCCGAATTATTTTCAATTTTTCAAAATGTATAAGATTATTGGAACATTTTTTTAAATCCATGGCCTCGTATAAATAGAAAAAAAAACAGTGGAAAACAATTGTACTGCAAATTAAAAAACGCAACAGAAATTAATACACTATAATTATTAAAATTATTTCTAAAAATACAAAACTAATAACATAAAAAAAATAATTTAACGCTAATCATTAGCGATAATGATTTATAATAATTGTTCAAAATGTTGTCGGTTTTCTCGGATGCAGACCTGAAGTCGATATTTAAAAGATTGTTCAACTCTACGCAACAACTCAGGAGTAATGCTATGAAAAGCCTGTGTTATACGAATACGCATATCTCCGGCAGTGGTTGGTGGTTCCCTATAGACAATACTTTTTATGTCTCCCCATAAAAAGAAATCTATTCTTGTCAGATCAGGGGACCTAGCTGGCCACCTCACAGGTCCATTTCGCCCAATCCATTTATTTTGAAAGACTCTATTGAGATAATCTCTTACATCTGTAAAGTAGTAAGCAGGAGCGCCATCATGTTGATACCACATTGTGGCTCTAATATCAAGAGTAATATTTTCTAATAATCCCGGTAAATCGTTATGCAAAAAGTTAAGGTACTTCTCACCATTCAAGTGTTCATCAAAAAAGAATGGACCGATGACATAATCCCCAACGATGGCACCCCAGACACTTAAAGACCACTTATGTTGATTATCAACTTGTCTTGATAAATGTGGACTTTCTGAGGAATAATAATGAAAATTATATGTATTAACAAATCCATTCTTATGAAATGTTGATTTGTCTGTCCATAAAATATTATAAAAAAAATTTGGGTTTTGAGTAATTTTTTTCTGGCCCAGTTACAAAATCTTACTCGATGATCGAAGTCTGCATCGCCCAATTCTTGGTGTAACTGAATATGATAGGGATGTAAGCGATTATTCTTTAAAAGACGGCCTACTGATCTCTCACTTATACCAACTATTTCATGTATGTCCTTTTGGCTTCTGTGATGATCCTCTTCGATGGCGAGAAGAACCCTCAATTCACTATCTTCATTTGTAGAAGGTTTAACACGTTCATGTTTGGAGTAATTGGCACATGAAGTAGCAATAAATCTACTCATAACTTTCTGAAACGATCTTGCGTTTGGATGTCTTCTATCTGCATATCTTTCAGCATAAATTCTGCTGGCCAATAAACAGTTTCTTTCTGCAGCAGCCAACACGAATATCATATCAACCAACTCATTTTGTGTAAAATTCATTTTATAAAAATCTTGATTACTAACAATAACACTCGTAAATGGTTAACTACAGTTTTATTTATTTACGTCAAACATTCAAATTTTATAAGTAGCACACTTGATTTTAGAATTTTACTTGAAATTGAAGTAAATATTTGTCAAATTCTTGTTAACATGCAATGCCTCCAGTATAAAAATTGTAATTAGTCTTGTAACATAATATATTAATTTCTGTTGCGTTTTTAATGTATAATACAATTGTTTTATGATGTTCTTTTTTATCTATACGAAGCCATAGATTTAAAAATGTCACAATAATCTTATACATTTTGAAAAATTGAAAATAATTCGGAAACGGCTATATTTAGGGATAGGGAGTTGTATGGCCAACTGATAAGGGTTAATATGTAGAAACCAAAAATGTAATAATATACAGGGTGTTTTATTTGAAAAAGTAAACTTTTACTAGTTCAAATAATGGTTGATTGGCAAGTCAATTATAAGCACCCTGTATGCAATTATGTCATTTTCTTCACATTAAAAGGAAGCTCTATCTGTGTACTTATTCTCATATAAATTAGATAACTTTTATTTTCAACAGTTAAGGAGGTACATTTTCAAAGCAAACTGTAATTTCAATTTTTTTTTAGAAAAATCGAAATAACTCAAAAACGGCTATATTTAGGGATAGGGAAATATATTGCGAATTTGTTAGGAACAATGTGTAGAATTCAAAAAAGTAATAATATACAGGGTGTTCTATTTAAATTTTTTTATAATAATTTGGTCCTGTTTAAATAAACAACCTGTATTCGAGTGAATAATTTTAAAATATGCACACAACTAAACTATAACTGCATTCCAAATTTGATTAATCTAGCTTATATAAAACGGAAGATATAGAAGAAGGCGCTCTTGTTGCCGGACCCTGTATATATATATATATATATATATATATATATATATATATATATATATATATATATATATATATATATATATATATATATATATATATATATATATATATTGTTGTTGCAAGTTAAGTTGCCTGCATTTAGGATTTAAATTTGTTTCAATTATTTACAATTACAACTGATAAAATACACGTTATTTGGATGAAATAGTTCAAGCAGCGTGATAAGAACATTCTTCGTTTCGAATTTAACAAGAAAAGTGCAATTTTTCGGTTTTACCAAGCCGCGTGTGTTTTTTCTGCCATTACCACCATTATCAGCGTAAGACGGAAGCCCCAAGAGGATCACTGGCCGGTGAAGCTACTACTACAACTTATGGGGGTGAGTCTTCAAATCTTTATAACGTGTATACATTTTCGGAAATAACTAAGCATTTTCAAAAGAGTGTTGTTTGCAAAATAAATAGATAAATACAGACCCCTTCAAATTCCTTCTTTGCAATAACATATGTATATATATATATATATATATATATATATATATATATATATATATATATATAAGTGAAAGGTACCAAAATTCGAAAAGGAGAGTAGTCAAGTGCTTGAGAAAAAATCATAACATATGAATTCGACTCAAGTGCGAAACAGTCCTTCTCAGGACCAACCCTGATGACGGAAGCAAAGTCAGCTTCCGAAACGTCGCGCTATAAAAAAAAATGTCTACTGGTATTGTTGAAAAAGATTTAAAGCAAGAAGTTACCATCAAAAACACAAACAATTTTTTATTAATTATAAGTTGCAAATTTACTTTAGGTACCTGACAATTATTTTAAGTTAACAAATCAGTATAAAAATAATATAAAAGAGAATCTTTAATTTGACTAATACCTAGTATTGTCACCTGTAATAAATTAATCTGTAAATTGCCAATTATAGACTAGAGTGTGATCTAAATTATGTTTCAATTTTTCAACTCATCGCCTTCAATGTTAAAAATACTAAAGTTATAAAGAGTAGAAGTGGCATTGTATTATTTAGTAAATTAGGTATTTCGATTTATAAAACTTCTTCTGTTTTTAAAAAGGTGTAACAATAGCATTTAATTTTTTATATCCACTATATTATCTAATCATGGGCTACGTAAATGCTTGAATAGCTTTCAAGAAATCTACCGCATAACATCCCTTTAATTAAATTAAAATGGTATAGTCAAGATAATTGATTGTCGAAACAAAAGGCTACTGATACCATCTTAGTGTCATCTACCTGAAGTCATCAATAACACTAAAATGACAAGTAGACAGGGTAGTACTTTTAGCCATCATTTAATACACTGTAAACCTATAAGTGATTGAGTTTTACACAAACTTTATTAATATTTGCGATAGTTAACAACCAAAAATATGTCCTAACAATTCATTCATAAATTAATCATAATCATCTAATAAGAAAAAAATGTGTATTTGTTATAGTTCACTCCTGGAATGCACCAAGGGAAAATTTCAAAATATAAATGTGGGCACATGTCAATTGATGGGACCGACCGTCTCTTGAAATGTTGTTATACAAGCTGGATATCAGATATTAATACCTTCATTTGTGTAACGATGCTGGTTTTGTTAGAGACCTTCAATGTATTTTTTTCTGGTATGCAATTTAATATTGATTTTTTTTGGATCTTATCGAAATTATTTAATTGCTTCACATCAAAAATTTTGTAACTAATTTGTTTTGAATGTTACACCATAGATAAAACGCGGTCGTCCATGGTTATACAGGGTGTATTTTTAATGACGCATAATATTTACACCACATAATTATGTTGAAATACAAGTTAAATAATTTAATACCAATTTTCTGTTAATCCTCTGTTTATGGAGTTATTAACAGTTAAACTTGGAAATTTCTTTGTATTGTAGTGAAGAAATACATTTAAATAATACTAATAACACATATTTCAACAAGTAGAATAAATATTCCCGAACTAATCCTATTATTTTAATTATTGCATTATTTGTAATTTCATTTTTAAAAATGTTAAGACTTTGTGTCTCATAAATTTTGAAGATATTGCAACATCTCAACTAAGTTCTGGTTATTTCTTTAACTTGCGTCTTAGAAACTAACAAGGTTTGTCATTGTCATTTTTGAAAGTTTGAAAAGTCCACGTCTTACATTTGTGCTTGAAACATTTTGCATCATTATTGTTTGCTAGTTTTGTTGCTTAACTATTCGTTATATAGTTTCTTCAGTTTCGTGTTGCCTATTGTTTGATTAATAATAGTTTTGTGTTAAGAACATATCATTTACTTCTTCCGAGTATGCACATACAGTGCGTGCCAAATGTATGGAACCGGCCTTGTTATTTCAAAACTATTCAAGCTAAATCGATAAAATTTAATATGAATGCTGTTTACAGAGCCTTCTATTACTTCCACAGTTTTGTTTTTTTTAATTGACAAGGTCGGGAGCTGAACAGCCAATTTGATTTTTTTTTTAAATAGGAAGGGGGTCAACTCGCATCCGTTTGAAAGGTAATTTCAGGTAGAATTCAGCGACATGCCGCTTGCCATAGTTATCTCTAAAGATAACTTCGCTATTGTAAATTAAAGATTGGGAGTAGGTATTAACTGGATAACGGAAGATCCAGTTAGCATGGGGAACAATTTTATGGCGTTTAATGTACCATCAGATGGTTGAAACCGTGTTTTAAGTTTATGAAGTTCATACTAGCACGAGAACCATTTATAAGCGATGCTCAAACTGTTCTTCATTCTCCTCTTGGCAGTAATAACTTCGATTAGGAAATCCTTCAACTGAATTCAAAACGATTGAGTTCCGGTCAGGATACGTAGCATTAAACAAATCGCGTATTTCTGAATGACTGCATCTTCTATCACCGTATCCTATCATCATCAAGATTTCTATACGTTCTTTTTCTGTAAGACGCTCCATAATTTAGCACTTCAAGCTTTTGACGTTTGTTAAACAAATAAACTAACCATTGTTTTCAGCGCTCACTAAATCTTTGGTTATGCTTTTAATACCTACTGCCAATCTTTAATTTACAATAGCGAAGTTATCTTTGGAGACAACTGTGGCAAGCGACATGTAATTCTACTTGAAAATACCTTTTAAACGGTATGCGATTTGACCCCCCTTCCTATTAAAAAAAACCTGTGCAGCTCCCGCCCTTGTCAGTTAAACAAATAACAAAACTGTGGAAATAATAGAAGGCGTTGTAAACAGCATGCATATTAAATTTTATCGATTTAGCTGGAATAATTTTGAAATAACAAGGCCAGCTACATACATTTTTTACGCACTGTATATGCATTTGAGCAGCTTTTGTAGCAATACATAAGTTAAACCTAATTAAAACAAACAGTTTTGCGTTTTGAATTGTAAGTTATTTCAATAAACGATATCGGTTTAAATGAAGCATACTTGGTTTAATTCAAAAATGAGGATGGGCAGTATGAGCATTTACGTAATTAAAATAAACCCTTTATATCTTTAATTAATACTCAATTATTGTCGTTACTTCTTCTTCTTCTTCTTCAATCAGCATCTTTCATCCGCATGCGGACATATGCCTCCCTCACCTCCTACCGTTTGTTGCAGTCTTGTACTGTTGCCATCCACTTCTTCCCGGCCACTTTTCTATCATCGTACCATCTGTATAGAGGTCTTCCTACGCTTTATCTTCCTGTCCATGGTTTCCATTCGGTTGTTATGTTTGTCCATTTGTTAGTTTCCATTCGATTTATATGGCATACCCATTTCCATTTCATTTTCATTATCATGTGACCTACGTCTTCCATTATAGTTAGTTATTTGATCCTCTCTATTGGTATTTTGTGTTTGAGATTGATATTCAATATTGCTCGTTCCATGTTTCTTTGTGTCACTTGTATCTTCCGCAGTGTTGTGTCTATTATTTCTTCCGTCTATGACCGAGCTGGTAGCGTAGTGGTGACACAACCTGCTTAGCATTCGGGAGGTAATGGGTTCGATTCCCGTTACCGTCTACCTTGTATGAGGTTTTTTCAGGGGGTTTTCCTCATACACACGTAGCGGCATGGTCACTACGTAATTGCACACCATGTGCGGCTACTTAGGCGAACGCTGAGGCAGTATTTTTCCCCTCAGAACCCTAACTCAGTTCCTTCCGATCCTATCCTGACCACACCTATCCTTATCCCACCATGCATATATACGTAATGTCTGTATGTATGCTGGAAATCCATGATTGTGGCTGAAGGAGCTCGGAAAGCTCGAGCAGCCCGCCCTCCCCCTTGGGGAGGGAATGAAATACGTGGCCTTTTCCTTTTTTTTCCGTCTATGTTCTTTTTGTAGTTTTTTGATTATGTTGGTATTGCCACTTATTTTCCTGTTCATAACTTTAAGACTTTTGTTTTTGGTAAATTTTAAGATGTCTGGTTTGATGTTCTTTGCTTATTTAATTCCACCGTTCCTCTTTTGTTTTGGCGGGACAGTCGGTTTCTAATTTCTATTAAATTATTTGTTTCTTTGCTTATCTTTTGCTTCCCTTGTTGTGATCTTTATTTTTCATGTTTGTCACATGTTTCAGCTTGAATAGCATATTTTGTAATTTTCTTGTTTAGGTTATCTATTGTGTTTTCAATTCTTGTTGATTTCTCTTTTATACTCCATAATGGTGTCTCTGTCTATTCTATTCGTTTTTGGTCTGATGAGCTTTTGTCGTTCTTTTTGTGTGTTTATGCTAAACTGGGTTCTCACCAAGCTATGGTCGCTTTACGTTAGGAACTTATTTATAACCGTGACATCTGTTATATGTTTATGGGATGATATGACGAAAACTATTTCATGTTTGGTCTTGCCGTCCGGGCTGACCCACTTAGATAACGACATTTCAGTAATAAGGGATGAAGTTTGCAACAGCAGTATGCTAAGACCACGTGGCCAAGTTTTTCAGACTTTAACACCTAATATCCCAAGAACTAAGCTGAGGAGGAAATTTTGTCATTCCTAATTTTAGCCTTAGATTCCACTGAAGAACCGTTACGATGCGCCATTAATAATACATCCTGCATAGTTTGATCATTATTCTTGTGTAGCATGATACCTGCAAAAGTATCGTTGTGCAAGCATTTAAAATTAGACAGTAGTGTTATCTTAGATAGGCGAGCGTTTGATGTCTTTAAATGATCAGTGACCGTTTCGGGCGTGTCGGTTTCATACGTTCCCGCAAATTTTGTCCACGTAACTGAATAAACATAAAAAAAGTAAAAACAGAATGAATGAGTTGTGCTAATTCGGCAGTTTAAGTAATTTTAAAAGACATATACGATAACACGTACACAATATTTGACACTAGCTCATATATTACTAAAAATTAAAAATAAAAGTGTCATACACTATATGTGGAGTAATCTATATCTACTCTATATATACCACACTTCATTAAAAAATATCTATTGTGGAACAACGCATGACCTTCCAACCTACAAAGTGGAAATTAAACACACATACCACACACATTCGTGTGTTGTGGTTGAGTGAAGAAGAACATGTTTTGCACAGATCACAATTTTTACGTTAAGCTAGTTATTGAAGGGAGTTTTTAAGTTTTGTTTGGGGTGAAGTAGGAACGGGAAGAGTCTGACTGACGGGGGAGAGGTGAGAGGGCAAGAAATTAATTTGTTTATAAACATTTTTAAATAGTGGATATTAATTTAAGTAAGTAGCATTGGAACTTTGTGTAAACATTACATATCGTGAGCGTTAGAGATTGAGGATAACCTTGAACCTATATTTGTTGATGCCTAAAATATTATAATTTAATTTAAAGTCATTGTTAAATTACTATATTTGGGACGTTAGAAACGCGGAAGGACAATAAAAGAAATCATATAGAAACAAGGGAAACAGTGAATGAATAAAAGGAGAGGGAAGAAGAGGAAGTAGGAAGGCAAAGAGTATTTGGAAAAGGGAGAAATATAATAAGGTCACCAGACATGAAAAGATAGGGGAGGATAAAGGCGGGAACAGGTCAATAGAGGAAAGCGCAAAGAGGAAGGAAGAGAAAGAAATGGAGGAAATAAAGGAATTAATTCGAGAGATGAGGAAGCAGATGGAGGAAAACACGAAGAGAATAAGGAACGACATCAAAGAAGTGAAAGAAGAAATGGGAGGAACGGAAATGGAAAGAAAGAGAGAAAAGGAAGAATTTATAGAAAGAATAGAAATATTAGAAAAAAAGCGGACGCCGAAGAGAGGAGGAAACGGAATAGCAACATCGTAATAAGGGGGTGGAGGAGCAAGGGACCACAAAAGGAGTTGCAAGCGATGATGGAAGAGAAATTAAACGTAAAAGTAGGAATTAATTAAGTGACGGCGAAAAACGGGGAGAGGGAAAATGAGATGGTGGTAGCGGAAATAGAGTTGGGAGGAAAATCAGAAGGTTATGACAGAGAAGAGAAAAATTAGGGATACAAGAATTTACATAGACCACGTCCTAACGTGGGAAGAAAGGAGAGTTCAAAAAGAAGTAATTAACAGAGCGGAGAATACGATACAGAAAAATGGGGATAGATATAGAAAAATGTGTATGGCATGCGAGAACGAGAGAGTTAATCAGAGAAAGGGGAGAGAAGAGAAGCAACCAAAGAGAAAACAACTAAAAGAAGAGGCGGGAGAGAAAGGGAGAAGAAGGGTGACGAAACGGGAAACGAAAGGAAAACAAGTAAGGAAAAAGGAAAAGAACAACAAAGTGAACGAAAGGAAAGTAGAAAAATAATACAGGAAGAGACGAATCAGCTAAAGATACTGTTTCAAATGTGGCGAGAATAAGGAACGAAGACCAAGAATTTTGGGAGTTCATTAGGGTGCAGGACGTGGTGGGAGTGCAAGAGACATCGATGGAGGAAAAAGAACGGAGGTGGGGGAAAAGGGAGGCGCCAGGGGAATTCTCATGGGTGGTGCAGGACGCGGAAAGAGACAGCAAAAAAAGAAGTACAAAGAGGGGTATAATAACAAAAATAAAAAGAAAATGGGTGAAACAAGAAGAAGATCAAAAAGTGCAACAAAGAAGAGGAATTGTAGAAAGAATTATACAGTGGGGAAAAGTAACAATAAAAATAATGAAGATATATAGTGAAGTGAAGAATAAGTATAGTGAAAGAGACAAGGGAGACTTAGAAGAGATGATAGAAGAGAGGGAGGAGGGAATGATAATAATAGAATGGGACTTTAACGCGAGAATAGAGGAAGAGGGGGAATACAAGAAAAGAAAAGGGCGGGGAAAAGATAGATAAAGGGTAAAGTGTTAAACATAGAAGGAAAGGAACTGGTAGAAGTGCGCGATGAAAGGGGGTGGGAAATAATGAATCAGAATAGAGAAAAAAGAGAAATGGGGGAATACACGTATATAGGAAGAAGGGGAGAATCAATAATAGACTATGGAATAACGAATGAAGAGGCTGGGAAAAAGTTGAAGGCGTTCAGGCTAGGGGAGAGGATCGAATCGGACCACCAACCCTTGGAAGAGGGAGAAAGGGAAGAGGTGATAAAAGAATAGGAATTCATAACCAAGAAAGTAGGATAGAAGAAAGTATAACGAGGTACAAAGGGAAAGTGGGAAAAACAATATGGGAAGGTAAGGGAGTACAAGAACGTATGGAAGAGATGAGAGAGAGGATGGATGAAGCAATGGAAAAAGTCTGGTCTAAAAGATGGAAGCGAGAGAACACAAGACGGAAGAGGTGCTGGGACAGAGAATGCAAGGAGGCCAAGTGGCAAGCAAGAAGAGCACTACAACTGTGGAAAAAAGGGAAGGTAGAAAAAGAAAAATATAAAGAAGTAGTAAAGAAATACAAGCAAACATGAGAGAGTAAAAAGAAGGAAAACGAAAAGAAACAGGAAGAACAGATAAAGGATATAAAAACGGAAAAAGACGTATGGAAAGAACGAAAAGAAGAGAAAATGGGCACAAACGACAATACTAATAAACGAATGGGAGAGACATTTCAGGAACTTGGTGGAGAGGGTGCAAAGACAGGAAGGATAAGGAAGACAAAGTAAGAAAATATGCGAAATATATGAAGAAGGAGAAGGCAATACAGAAGGTGAAAAAGGTAAAGCGGCGGGAGAAAACAGGATACAAGGTGAGGAGTGGGTACATAAAGGAGCAAAGGTAGCACAAAGGATGACAGAAATAAACAACATATGGAGAGGGAAAGGATTCCTGGAGAAAAGGATTATGTGCACAGTACACAAAAAGGGGACAAAAAACAAGTGGAAGATTACAAAGGAATCACAATGCTTAACACGGCCTACAAAATATATACGGCCGTGCTAGAAGAAAGACTAAAGAAGGAAACAGAGGCAAAGCAATTGTTACCAGATGGACAGGCAGGATCAGGAAAGGAAGAAGAACGATAGATAACATATACATGGTTAAACATGCGGTAAATAAGGAACCAGGAAAGAAAAGGAGAAAAATGGTGTCGGTATTCGTAGACCTAATAGCGCATTTGATAGGGTGAACAAGTAAAAACTGTGGGAAACAGAGATAAAGATAAATGAAAGCCTGATAGAAAGGATGGAGGAAATTTATAAGGTAACGAGGAACAGGGTAAGTGTGGATGGGAAACCGAGCGAGGAGTTTGTAACAAGGAAAGGACTGCGGCAAGGATGTCCATTGAGCCCAAGCCTCTTCGCTGTATGCACAGGAGTCCTAGAGAAAAAACAACACGTGGGAAGATTGGTGGTGGGGAACGCGAAAGTGTGGACGCTGGTATACGCAGACGACATAACATTAATAGCAATGGAAGAAAAAGAAATGAAGGTGATGATGCAAACCACGGACAGATACTTGAAAAGAAAAGAACTCGAATTAAGTGTAAACAAAACGAAGGTAATGATGTTGAGAAAAGGGGTGAAAAAGGAGAAAGGGGGAGTGGAAATAGTAGGACGAGGAGATACCGCAGGTACAAGAAATCACATACCTGGGATACACGATGAGACAAGACAACAAAGGTGAGGAACCTAAAAGAACGAGTGAGAAAGGGAAATAAAATAATAGGGTAAGCTT
>JARFJB010001017.1:687500-767500 GCA_036346205.1 Vesta saturnalis | reverse complement strand
ATACTCTTAAGGTAATCCAAGTGCTTTTATTTTGTACGTACAATGATTCTATTTTTTAGAATTCAAATGTTAAAAAGAGACTTAATGAGGTCATAATTTTGCGTGTAAAATACACTATGAACAAAGTTAAACATTAGATAGTGTACAGTACAATGATGTGCTGTCAAAATAGTCCCCGATAAAAGCATCCACGTGAAAGTAGCCTCAAGTAGAATAACTCAAAACAATAAAATATGAAATTTACATTCATCAAAGATAAAGTGTCTGAGATAATACCTGTATTTGATACTGGGAGTTTGTCTGTGCATTTTAAAACGACTTATACGAGGTGGCACAGACGCGGATCATAGGTTTTATTGAGTACCATTAAAATGTTTTACAAAATAATTGTTAAACTTGTACTCAAAGAGGTTCTGAAGTCTGCGTCTTACAACTAGCATTACGTGTTTCAAAATTCAGGTGTTGCTAAGGTTAATTACATAGAATCCACGGCATGAAATTCTTATGTTTATCATTTTAGACAGTTTATTTTATTTAGTTCAAAATTCCGAGATTAGGAGTGGTTCGGTTACATAGTTTGGTACCTGATTTTTACACGGACGAGTACACCAGAAGGGATTTTATACATACGATTCTTATAGATACAGTTCTAAATAAAATAAATATTTCAACTTAAAATATTTTATCCTAATAACAACATGCAAATACACACAAGAAATAAACTTCTAGCTTCCAAAATATATAAATAAACACTATCTTTTCTTCGTGTAGACTCTGCGTCCTACTCGGTCATCTGCGGATGGTTATTGAGGAAAGTATGATTAGTGACATCAGGAAACATTACTTACTAATTTAAAAAAATACCCAACCAAAATACGTCGATTTATTAAGGTTAGAATCTTAACTGACTTTACAGTAGTAAATAACAGGATATTTGAACGTGCACGAATGTGTATGCTATCGGTCGTATATACAAGTCGTCATTTCTATAGAAATGCTTTACTAGGTCAACGTTCTTTTCAGAAATTGATATTCTTTATTTTAAGCTTACTATTTATAATTGTCTTTGGGTGACTCGTTATCGCAAACTATAATTACCCTCGGATTTAATTGCAATACATAAGTACATTGTGATAGCGAGAATCTAATTAAACCAACTAATTACGGAATTATGTACAATAATAAATTATTCAATTGTAATTGAAAATCTTAATTAACCAAGGCAAATGATAAACATAATGGATCTCGGTAGTTGGGAGAGACAGGAAAGCTACAATTAATAGTTTTTGGGTAGTAGCTGCGAAAATACAAGAAAAGAGTTGAAGTAAATCAACGCAACATACTTATGGGCGGTAAGTCGGGATTTTGATCAAACGGAAAATGTCGCGTTTTACTTAATACTTTCGGAATAACGGTTAAAAGAATTGAGTTATTTATCAGAATTTCTTACAAGACATCAATGTTTTTAAAATAGGACTTGCTTTAAACTTATGGTGTTTACTATCTACAGGGTTAAAATTAATTACTCTCGGGATGGAATAAAGTAGGAAAACTTAATTATTAATTTACGCAGGGTGATTGTGACTTTATTAAACTAATTAAGAGCTTATGTACAAAAGGAAATAAATGTTAATTGAAAACCTTAACATTTATACAGGGTGATTGTGACTTAATTAAATTAATTAACAATTTATGTACAATAGGAGGTTATTAAGTGTTATTTGAAAATCTTATTTACGTGACGTTAAGATGTGTTTGAATTGACTTTTCCTCCATTAGTGAAATAAATTTAATTAAAATATAAACAATTGCGTTCTGGCTTGTTGCGTAGAAATTTCATTGATTGTTAAATATGTTAACAGAACAATATTTCTACCTACAGGAAAAGGATTTACTTTATATAGATATACTAGACTAGCAGTTAAAATAACTCTGCAAATACGTACAGCTTTTACTCTTAATGTTGCAGTCTAGATCTGTCGGGATGTTGTAACGAAGTAATTATTTTTGAAACAGAATTAAGATTAAGCGAATATGAATATTAGTCACTCCTAGACGGAACCTAATGTTTAGATTTTATAAAATAATAGTGGGACCTGGACCGGTTGTCATCAGAAGATGTTACCTAGTTCTATACGTGTTATATATCTACGGAATAGTGTAGATTTGTGAGTAATTTCTATTAACCTTTCTCGTTGACTAGGACGCCATCGATCACTTTGTAGGAAAGCTTGGTATTGATAGATGAAGAAACTTCCTGTTTAGCAGACAGTGAGCCAGTGCAATCACTGGACGGCTACTCTGCAATACACGTAGACCCTCGTGTTAGAAGGTTGTGGCATTAGACTATTACCATGTACGCACTGTAGCCTGGTGGTGGTTAAATGCGACGATGGGCTACTATCTTACAAGCAGCCTTTGTCTGGTGCATTAATACGTGTCGTTATAGTTTCAACCCTACGTGCAGGAGATAATCTACCACAAACGTCTTTTTGAATTGTGAAATCTCAAGTAACTCTACTAGAGTAGAGTATTCGGATGCTGAGGGAGAACTCCAAAACCGGAAAGGTCACGAGGAAAAAACGCCGTGCACGTTTGCAGTTTCTCGTGCGACGTAAGCATATCCCATTGCTCTATCATGAGGGAGGTAAACTCTGACATCCAAAATCATTAACAGTGCTTGTAACGGCAGAGGGTATGGTTGTATATTAAACTCTTTAATTTTCTGTAGCCACTCATGCTCCTTGGACGTAGCTGGTTTATAGTGGGAGTTGAGGGACGTAGCCTGTGATAGTCAAGGTTCCCTTACGTCCGTCACTGGCGATTGTAGTTTTCCGAACGGAGACAGAGACAGTTTTTAGATAAAACTCCTGTTTTTCGACATCTGGAGCAGACAGGTTTGAAGATGCCCTTACACGATATCAACGCTCTGACTTATGTCCACCGATAATAGATTGTTTGCGAAACTTCAAATATTAGGTCATCCAGTCCACATCCTGGTAAATACTGGTGCATCTCGCACTTATTTTGGTAGCAGAGTAAAAAATATCTTGGTACGCAACTCCATCTTTCCCAAGAGCCAGTTCGCTTGGCAGACAACATCACCATCCACTCATTAGGTTGTTACTGTTTTCCCGCGATAATAGGTCAGCAAACACACATAGTAGTGGGACGCGACGATACGACTTCATCCACGTCAAGTTGAGTTTGACAGTATCAACGTACCACTGCAGACAGAATCGTATATAGGACTAAGCGGCATCCACGGACTTGATGGCGGCAACTCAACCAATTTGTAGATCTGGAATTAACAAAATTTCAACATTTACCGTAACTCACCGTATTACTTTATTACCTGGAGTGGAACCAGTAAAGATATTACCCGAGGAATCCAGCCATGCAAACCATTATCAACCAAGAAGTAGATGGCATGGCTCAGTTTCAAAGTCCCTGGAGTTCACCAATTGTACTCGTCAGGAAACCGTCAGGTACATACAGATTCAGCATTGATTTTAGAAAAGTCAATCAACTAACACTCAAAGATGCTTATCCCTTACCGTTCAACCAAGGAATTTTGGATCAGTTGCGTGAAGCCAATTATATAAGTACCTTAGATTTGAAACAGGGGTACTGGCAAGTTTGCCTTGAGGAAAGTAGTAAGCCCATTACCGCTTTTACGGTACCAGGATGCGGTCTCTACCAATTTAAAGTACTGCCCTTCGGATTGCATTCAGCGCCAGCCACCTTCCAATGTCTACTGTACAGTGTCATTGGATCAGACCTGACCGGCAAAGCCTTCGTCTACCTAGATGATATTATTGTGTTAGGTAAAACATTTACTGAACATTTACAGAACTTACGTGAAGTTTTTCGGCGACTTCGGGAAAATGGACTGCAGTTACAAGTAGATAAATGCCAATTCTGCAGGACATCTTTGAAAGGCATGGGACATGTAGTTACCTCCGATGAAATCCAACCTGATCAAGACAAAGTAGAAACCATTACCCATTTCCCTCCCTCACGTACCACGAAGCAACTACGCCAATTTCTAGGTATGTCCTTTTGGTACCGGAAGCATATTCCCAGTTCGCGTAGCTCAGCCAACCATTCACCGAACTCTTGAAGAAAGATTACAAATTCCTCTGGACTTCAAAACAACAGGAGGCTTTCGAGCAAATCAAACACGCATTCATTTCTCCTTCCCAGTGTTAGTCTGCCCAGATATTACGAAGAGATTCATCCTCCAAAGTGACGCCAGCGACACAGGCCTCGGAGCTGTCCTCACTCAGGGACAAAGGTCAGAGGAAAAGGTGATCGCCTACATAAGTAGAGCACTCACACCCAGTGAATGTAACTACTCCACCATCGAGGGTTACAAGTTACTCACCGACCACAGGAGTTTAAAATGGTTACGAACTCTTGCAAAACCCACCTCACAGAATAACTTCCTGTACAAAAAATTAACAGATTCCTCACCAGAGATCGAAGCCGGCGTACATGGGAGTTGAAATATGTGCGTCCCCAAAACTCAGAGAACCGCTATTCTGAGGGAATGTCACCTAAGTATCGCCAAAATACTCTCCAGAATATACATACACTACTATTGGCCTGGAATAAAAGGAGATGTGATAAAACACATCAAAAAATGCAATACCTGCCTTCAGTTTAAAGCTTCTTCGCAAAAACCAACTAGTCTAATAGGACCTTTGCCCAGGACTAAGAAAGGGCACACGTTCGTATTGGTATTCCAAGACTGTCTGACAAAATGGGTAGAATTGAAACCTCTTTGCCACGACACTAGCCCCGCGATTCTCCAGGCTTTCCGGGAACAAGCAGTTTATCGCTATGGATGTCCGCACAAACTCTACACAGACAATGGTCCCCAATACACCAGCCGTTTGTTTACGGACGCCCTAGAAGAACTTAGTATTACACACCGTTTAACACCACCTTATACTCCCCAAGCCAACCCAATGGAGCGTGCTAACAAGGTAATAAGTACCATGATTCCCCAGACCACCGGAAAGGATCACAAAGAGTGGGTCACACACTTATTCGAAATACCCTTTGCAATAAACTCCGTAGTACATTGCTCTACAGGATTCTCCCAAGCCTTACTCAATTTCGGTCGAGAGCTCTATCCCCCTGGTGCGACACACCTTCACCGTCATATCTTCGTCAATACACCACCTCTAACGATCCAGGAGCAGTCTCGCCATATGAAAAGGATCGAAGATTTCAGACAGCTCGCCAGAGACACATTATACCTCTCCTTCGCCACCTAGAAGCGAAGTTACGCTCTCCGACGTCGTCCCTATCGTCCACGAATTGGTAAGTTAGTACATAAACGCATTCATTTTCTTTCCAGCAAAATTAACGACTTCAATGCAAAATTAGCACCCAAATTCACTGGCGCATATGTAACAACCAAAATTATCTCACCTGTAATCGTCAAACTTCGTGACCCTGCCACGAAAAAGATAACAGGACCAGTCCATGTCAAGCACGTCAAAAGCGTCGACGCAGAATTTCCCCCTCCGGAAACTATATCTTCCGCCACTACAACCAGACGTCGGAGAGGGAACACCGACGATAAGGAGTATATAAACGAAACTCCCAGACTCTGAAAATGGCGTCTGACCAAAAATAAACGTCGTAACCGCCTTACCATCCGGCCTTGGGAACCACACAGGTATCAAGCTCCAGGTACGGAAAAGCTGGCACCTGGCTCCTTGTCCTATAACCTAACCGAATTAAGTCCGTACCGTAATTCTAAACCACACTTACCTGAACCAACTGCAACACTTGACCTTCCTGTTTCTGAAATTCCTCTGCCCGCTAGTCCTCTACCACCATTACCCCCCTCTCCATTGTTTAATTGGAAACTCTCTGTAATTCTGACACAACCCAATGGCTTTCATTTTACTCCAGTTACTCCTTCCCCTTGGCAGCTGATAGTACAAGACCTCGATGCTCTGGAATTGGAAATATCGACTCAGGCTGCCAGTGCTACAACATATAACACCGGGATACCGTTGTTGAGCATCCCTGACCGACCTTCATCACATCCTCCACCCAATATGCCCTGCAGAGGAAGATGGCTCGTCAGGAATCTCCGCCGAGTGAAGATTTGCCTCCCTCATGAGGGTGAAGAGGTCCATCGCTCTTGAGTATGTACTCATGAATTCCCCAGTCACTGGCCCACCATCTCGTCCCCCGGGTAAGGGTGATCTGTAATGATCCTGCTTGAATCATTACAAATTTTCCATTCCTAGAAATAATTCATATCAATCCTTAATTGCAATTTGAATTATCGTTTAAAAATGATATCAGTTGTTATTCCGTTTCCCCACTCTAGCCTTCTCCTATATATATATATATATATATATATATATATATATATATATATATATATATATATATATATATATATATATATGTATATATATATATATATATATAACCGCTCCTCAGCTATTATATGAGATTACTTTGCTTTTACTTTACCTTTCAGTATTTATTAACATTGTAATTATACCTACCTGATACAAAAAAAACCTTAGACATTCCCTATAATTATTATAACCTGTGTTACAAATTAGTCCCTGACCAGACATTCCTTTTTCCTTACTGCAATTATCCTAATTTATTCACTTACTCACATGATCAGATACCTTACTCGACACTCACCACCCAAGTTACCACCAATCCTGATCCAAAACCAATCACCAGACACTGTCAATCCCTTCTCATACTTCTAACTACCCTAGTCGTAGGCACATTGATATCCAACGTGCTTGACTGCTATAGCAACGAGCTCAGGATAGCAAATTGTCTAAAGCACGTAGTAGGTGAATTACCGGAGGTACTACCCCGTATTTTTACATATTGCATCCTTTGTTATCTGTTATATAACTGTATCTTTTCACCACAAAAGCGAAAAGTTCGCCGCCAATTTTATAATTTGAACTGACATTGTTGGCTGCTCTGCACCGACTTGGAGGTTTAAACTATAAGAACAGGAGTGGCTATTCCACCGGAGATTCAGGTCTCGAACCAATAGTCACAACTGGGTCAATCAATCAACCCTAAACCATCTCAACATCCCTACAAGTAAACGGAGGTTTCTACCCCGAATACACGGTTTCATATCCCTACGGTCCCAAAACAACTTTCTATGCTCTATTATCAACCCCCTAGACATTCCTGATTGTTTACGACATCCACTCACACATCCCCCAGTTTTACAAATTCAAATTTGTAGAAACACATGGTTGGTGACCACCCACATTTATTACCAAAATTGAATATTGTTGAATACACTCACCTGATATAACGGACCATATATCCCGGCAGCATTTCACTAAAATCTGAGTAGACCAGACGGATCATTAGTAGACTAATTAACATTTTTTACAATTTTACTGATAATAAACATCATCCAATTAGTAATCGATATTTTACAGCATCCTCCAGAGAGAGCCATGAATACACTCACCTAATATAACGGACCATATATCCCGGCAGCATTTCACTAAAATCTGAGTAGACCAGACGGATCATTAGTAGACTAATTAACATTTTTTACATTTTACTGATAATAAACATCATCCAATTAGTAATCGATACTTTACAGCATCCTCCAGAGAGAGCCATACCAGCGGTCTGGAAAATTGACAGTGGCCTCCTGTCCCGAGGGTCCACCAGAATTGTTGTTTTAGTTTTCATTAATTATTAATTTTCTTAAATACATGAGATTTTTTTAAGTTTATTTTTATTAGTATAGAGAATTCCTTTTACTTTTATATTAACAGTATTCAATAAAACTTATGTAATCCGATTGTGTTCGAATAAGATTATATCCACAAAGTAGAAAGGTAGTATCCCGGTAGCACTTCACTAAAATCTGAGTAGACCAGACGGATCATTAGTAGACTAATTAACATTTTTTACAATTTCACTGATAACCAACATCATCCAATTAGTAATCGATATTTTACAGCATCCTCCAGAGAGAGCCATACCAGCGGTCTGGAAAATTGACAGTGGCCTCCCATCCCGAGGGTCCACCAGAATTGTTGTTTTAGTTTTCATTAATTATTAATTTTCTTAAATACATGAGATTTTTTTAAGTTTATTTTTATTAGTATAGAGAATTCCTTTTACTTTTACATTAACAGTATTCAATAAAACTTATGTAATCCGATTGTGTTCGAATAAGATTATATCCACAAAGTAGAAAGGTAGTTTGAACCCGATCCTGAAGGTCTCATTGCTTACACACGAGCTAGCAGAAATTGCTTTGTTGACGCACGTCACATAGTAAAGAGTTTGTTACATTATGTGTCTTAATTAAACTACGTGCATCATGTTGGTTACTGATGGAGTATTATCTGCATGAAATCCTTTGTATCATATAAACGTCACAGGAAGTAGCGCGACCATGAGAGAAACAATTAGATAGAAAAACATCTAAGACGGGCATCACGCTGCATAGATACTGAACTGTTTGCACCACCACAAACTTCAGGTAGAATACACTTTTTGCGTCCAAATTTAATGAATTTATTGTCAAAGGAAACCAATCATCTGATTAAAATACTTATGCGCGAAGCACCCATAAGTATTGTTTTCATAAAAAAATCGATGTTGCGTTATCAACGGATTTACACGTTTCTAGCATTGTAAAAAGCACCTAAACCATTTCCAACATGATGTCTGTCTGTCTTTGTGTGCATGTGTGTGCGAGCATTCGTGCGTGTGTGCTTGATTGCGAACGTTGTGTGTGTGTGTGATTGCGTATGCGTGCGTATGTGCATGTGTGTGTATTTGTGCATGTGTATGCGTGCGTGCGTATTGCGTATTTCGTATTTAAGTTTGCTGTCATTTCTCCTGGTGCTGATTAGGCTTTTGGAGAGATGTTTTTGGTTTTTATCAAATATTTATGAAACAGTTGTATACTTTAATGATATTAAAATACATATAGACTAATTATTTTCCATGCATTTTTTTGATACGACGCGTAATTTAGCGGGAAAAAATTCCTAAGGTAGAATTTAACGTTAGTTAAATTTTTCCAATATTCCAATAATGATTAATTTTATGTATACATTTTTTAAAGAAAATTTGATTTGTCTTTATAAAATTTGTTAATGTAAAGCGAAATGAATAAACATGATTGAAAATGCTTAAATTGTATTATCGGTATTTAACAGAAGCGGGCGGTTTTGGAATTTTTTTTAAGTTAGAATCTATATTTCGATTAACGTCTGACATGAAGTATTAAACTTCTATCTGACATAGATTATTGTTTCGTTATGAACGTATTAAAATAGGGGATTTTTTACGGATTCTTAGCAAAATAAAATAGAGATTTTTTTACAATGTTCACAAATTGTATTTCATTAATTTGTGTGTTTAAATACATAAAAAGATTTTTTCGAATGGGGTTCGAACCCACGACCTCATGTTATCTAGACATGAATTCTAAGTAAGCGAGCTTCCGAGAAATTAGAATTCCATTCAAATTAAACTCTATATGTATTATAGGTTAATTAGTTGTTGAGTTAAATTGTCATAGATACAGTTACTATTTATGTTCATGTCTGCATAACATAAGGTCGTGGGTTAGAATTCCATTCGAGAGGATCATTTTATGTATTTATACACATAAATTAAAAAAATTACGTCAGTTACGTGTTTGTTAGGTGTGAAACTTTAGCGATATTGCGGGCTCACTTTTACATATGCATAAATAGTAACTGCATCTATGACAATTTAACCCAGCAACTAGTTAACGTATAAATATACATAAAGTTTAATTTGAATAGAATTCTAATCTCCCCGTGGCTCCGTTGGTTAGAGTTCATGTGTAGATGACATGAGGTCGTGGGTTCGAATCCCATTGGAGAGAATCGTTTTATGTATTTGTATACATAAATAAAGAAAATAGATATATCTCTGTACCATGAATACAAAATTCATAATAAAAACTTTTCATATATGTTTCATTAACTTTACCAAGATTGCAGGGCAGCTACTTCGTGAAAATAATATTAATTTAAATTCCTTATTCCTTTTTTGAATACTTGATTGTGAACCCAACGTATCAGTAATCAGCATTAATCTCCACAGAGCAAAAACGCATTTAATGATCAAAATAATATTGGTGTAATCCGATTTACTAGTGCTAGAAAAGCTTGCTTAAAAATACCAATCATGTGTGAATACCAATATTTAATAAATAATATCTTCATTACTGTTTACTTGAGGTGTTTCATAGTTTATGTTGCAAACTTAATTAATCAATCTATTATTTTAGTGATCCCTATCTTGTATACGGGCTTACGAGATTTGCAGTAAATAAACCCACCTATTCATATCATTGAGTTAGTCTAATGTTACTTATTTATGAAGTGGTGTAGCGAAAAGTAATCAAATTAGGAAAGTTGGGCCTGTATTGTTTTATTATTGAGTACAGGGGTAAACTTTTTATTTTTTTCATCTAGTGAACGAGCGATTAGTAAGTAGTTTAAGAAAAATACTTCTATAGCTCTAGCTATAAAAGGCAACTCATAAAGAAACCCTAGGGAACTAGTAAAAGCTTAGCATTAATAATACTTTAGTCAGTAGGTACACCTTTTGTTCTTTCCTGCCAGAGTTCGCCTACTCTAATTGTTCTGAAGACACTCCAGCCATTCAGACTTATTGTGTTCTCCCTGGTTGGTCTCATAACCAGTGTGTAATGTTGAGTCCCTGTACCATATCACGCAGGTCCCTCATTGGTAGTGATCTGCAATCCATTTGGAGATATCTGAAAATGCATGCAGTTGCACAAAATCTGCATAACGGTTTCCGGCTCTAACCCGTAGTATCTGCAGGTGAGGGCTCCTGTTAGTTTTTCTAGCATCTCAAGGTGTACTTTAACAGCCGTTTGTCCTATTAGCGCTCCCGGTAGAGTTTTAAGATCCTGTCTAATTAACCGTAGTAGTACTGAGGTTCTTTTAAAGCATGGACTCTCTATGAAGACCCTGCTGTGTGTTAATCCTGGTCTATTAATCCAGTAATTGTTATGCTTCCCCGATATCCATTCTTTGATGTGTTTGCGGACGGCATTTCTAGTCACCCCTAGAACAGGTTCTCGTTCGTAAAACGGTTGTGGTGCCCCTGTCTAGCGAGTTAATCCGATTCTTCGTTTCCTTCGATTCCCTATATTTGGGTGATGTTGTTACGCCTCGTCAGGTCGTTGAGCTTTTCGCTGGATTCCCAGACCCACTGGTAATGACGCCTTATGGCTCGATAGACCATTTAAGGCTACCCGGCTGTGTGATGGTATAAAGATGCGCCTATGTGTATAGTGTTTTATTTTATATTCACGCGCACATTCCAGTATTGCGTATATCTTCGTTTGAAATACACTGGCGTATTTTCCAAGCGAGGTTGTGATAGGAAAATAGGTACACCTGCTAATCGGTACGAAATTTAAATAAATGTCTCAACACTCATACTCAGAAACTCTACAGAAAATTTAACTACAGGAAATGTAAAACAAATGCATGTCACCAAATTTTTGGCGTCGTTACTCTTCGGTAATGAAGAGTAAGGTTATGTCGAACAATGAGTTATGATATGTAAAATCTGCCCAAAATTTAAGTCCTATAATGCTTCTTAAGTGATAAAACAACTTCGGTACTATATAAATGTATTCCTATATTATTATCATAAGGTGAATTGTGAAGAAAAAGGTAGGAAAATAAGTTTGCTGCTAAACCGGTTCCACCAATCATTAGAATAAAAAAGTCACCCTCAATGCAACGTTGAAGTTCGTTCCAAGCATGTTCTTACAAATAATCGATTAATTCATTTACAGTTATGTAGTACATTACCAACTAAAATATTGGGTAGACCGGACAACCTTCCGACTATCTAATTTTTATAAATTTGTAGCACTGAGTTACGCACACACAGTCAAACACTTTTTCGTGTTCAGGAAGTCTGAAAACGTGTAAAAGTGAATAATAATGTTTATTAAAGATACTATAATGAAATATAGTCGTTTGATAATTCATAACTCACAATTCTTCTTCTTCTTCTTCTACCTTTATTTAGGCTGTGCCTGTTTTTTCTTTAACGATAGTTCCTCTCTTCAGGGTGTTTCGGTTGATGTTGATATCCAACTTTGTTTCCATCACTTTGGGGGCGCCCAACCCTTCTCTTTCCTTCTGGCGTATTACCTCGAGCTATTCTTGGTAATCGGTCTATGTGCATTCTTTCTGGCGTATTATCTCGAGTTATTCTTGGTAATCGTTCTATGTGCATCCTACCGACGTGGGCATTCTACTCTTTCCTTCTGGTATTTATGAATTTTATGATGTTTTGTATCTGGCACCATTGGCGTATTTCTTCACTTGGCACTTTGTCTCTTAAAGTTTTTCCGGTTATCGTCCGTAGCGTTCTCATCTCTGTTGTTTCCAGTCTTTGTCTTTGTGTCGGCTCGAGTTTTCGCAGCATAAGAAAGCATTGGTCGTGTTCTAGATATGGTGATTACTGTCATATGTTGTTGTGTTGGTGTATATATGGTTAATTAAGTTTATTAATGTTTGCCTTTCTTCGATAACGCCTCCAGTACATCATTTAATCTAATTCCACCATAGGCATTTTTTAAATCGACAAAACACATGAAAGCTGGGATCTCGTATTCTACTGGTTTCTCGCAAATTTTCCGAATGATAAATATAGCGTCGGTTGTAAATCTATTTACTCTGAAACCCATTTGTTCTTCGTTGATTATAACATATTCATTGATCGTATTGAGTATTATTTTTGTTATTAATTTTAACACAGAGCTTAGGAGTGTTACACCTCTATAGTTGTTTGGGTCATGCTTATTACCTTTTTTGTGGAGAGGAATTGTAGTACTGGTTTTCATTTCTTTAGGTATTCTTTTTTTTTTAATATAATTTTTGTAAGCGTTGTGCCTTTCTTCCTCGTTGTCCTTTTATTGCTCTTATAATTACGTCGTCTTCCACTGTTATTTGATTTCCTTCTGTTTCTCTTACTAGTGGGGTTTTAATTTTAGTGAAATGTTGGGTCCACTGTTCTACTGTGATCCTATTTGTTATGTGATTATCGTTAATTTCAGCATTTCTATGCCTTATCATCTTCCATATTTTTGTTTGTGCTCCTGTTCGATCGTGTTCCATTTCGCTTGTAAATTCTTTCCAATATTCTTCTTTTATTCCGCGTATTCTTAGGTTTCTAAGTTGTATGATCTTCCATTGACTTTGTATTTTTATACTTCTCATAGACCTTCGTCTTTTCTTTGCTTAGTTGTTTAATTTCTTCCGTAAGCCATGGTGTCTTCCTATTCATATCAGCCTTGACTTTTCTCGTTACGCATGCTTCTAATACTGCGCCCATTATATTAGTTTTTAATTTTTCCCAGACTTTTTCTTCATCTTCGTCGTTTGTTTTCTTCTATTTTTTGTAGTAGACTTTGTCTATATAGTTCTCTGTTGCTTTCATTTCTCAAACCTTCGATGTTCATTTTCTCTGTCCTCATTTGGGTTTTTGGGCTGCTGACTACAAAGTGTGAGAGTCGCAGTTTACATAAAACTAGGCTGTGACTATTGCCTATATTGGCAGAGTCTAGGATGTGTTTTGGGTGTATAGATCTGTTTTAATGATATAGTCTAGGTTTGAAGTTTATCCTCGCGCGTTTTGTCGTGTTATTTTGTATCTCTCATGGTGTTCGAAGAAAGTCATGATGATTCGCATGTTATTTTGGCAACAAAAGTCGAATAGTAGGTCACCATTGTCGTTTACCGTTTCTTCATTGAAGCGTTGTTTTACTCCTTCTATAATGTGGTTGCCTACTCGAGCGTTTAGGTCGCCCATTATTATTATGTAATCGTCTTGTGGTATATTGTCTATTTCGCTTTGTAGCATTTCGCAGAAATGATGGTTATTTTATTTTTGCCAAGATTTAATCTCACTTTCATTATTGTTTCGTTTGTATACACTACGCCTTCGATATGATTTTGGAATTTTTTTGTGTATTTGTATTCCTACCCCTTCTTTGGTTCGGTCCTCTTTATTTTTTCCAGTATATGCCAATATATAGTTTCTATATTGGCGGGTTTCTTTTCCCTTTTCGTTTTGTTTCCGTCAAAGCACAGATGTAGATGTGGTTATCCGATATTTCTTGTATTAATTCCTGGTCTCGGTTGTTCCAGGGCATGGTGCTCCTTGTCGCCATTATGAATATCTTTGTTTTCTTAAATCTTTTAGTCCTAGTCCATGGCTTGGTCGATTTTCGTTTTATCCGTCCGTTTCCGAGGCAAACGTTAGCACTTTGAGCTTTCCTTTGTTCCATCTCCAGTTAAGAAGCTAACCTGGCTTGAAGATGGCCTCCCTACTTTATTCGGGCTTGGGACCGGCAAGGGGGGTTAAAGGGCTGCTCAGTCCACCCATCACACCTCCCCCAGGCGGAGTTAATTCACAATTTATGTACCATATTTATTATTCATATTATTATTAATGTACCATATTTGAATTACCAAATTTTACGGGAGCCAATAACAATAACAAAAGTAAATAAAAATTGTTTACTTGAGTCAGCTGGGCATATACGGCCGACATGCCTTAGGACAAACAAGTACGTGCGTTCATGTGCGGGCGGATAAAAACGTTTACCTTCAATGAACACAGATAGTACATAGTTGTGCATCAGACTTAATGCAAGTTACGCAGAAATAAGATGCCTTCCACAGCAAACAAGGAATTTGCGGTGGCGTGCGTTTCCATTAAGTGGAAATTATGAAGATTTACAGTGATTTTCCTTCAGGCTTGTGGTAAAATAAACATTGAGTTAAGCGCTTTCACTTAAACAAATACGATAAACATGTATCAGGGCATCCCCACCAACCCTGCCATATGCGTTTATTCATGTACCGTGGAGATGATTTCAGGATTTATTAAAAACATGTACGATGAATTTTTGTACCCACTCAATATCGTTCATGTCTGTACACACATGAACATGCGTATATGTCTTAAGCTGGCCCAACATACGGCCTAACATGTCTTAAAACGTGCGCGCGTTCATGTGCGCACTTATACGAACATTCACGATCTGTGAACACAGGCGATATACACGTTTTTTAGAAATTGTTTTATTAGCAATCAAAATATACAATTCTATGAGCTAATGTGCTCGCTTAATACTAAACTAAATAATTACAGTATTATGAGTATGACATGATGAGGGACATTCCAATGAAGTGTCCTCGTTATTCATTTATTAGATCTATTGGCCAGGTTTTCTCAAACGTCCATCATTACGCTGTTGTAGGAGTGGATAGAGTAGAGTATTGTCATGGTTTCCTAGATTTTCGTGGTGGTTGACGCTTCACTTCCTGATAACATCCCTAACGTATGCCATTTTCCGGCCATCGTGTAAGATCCGATTAGAGACGTACCAATGTGCATTGGTAATTATTCGTAATGTTTTAGATTGATAACTTTGAATGATAGTTGTATTGCTCTTACTCGCATACCCCCAAAGCTCAGATCCATAGATCTATATAGGTTTCATTACAGTTTTATATAGGAGCAATTTATTCTGTAGTGATAGATGTGGTTACCTTCCGATGAACCAGTTACATGTCTTTTGTTTTTAGGGCTAGTTGTTTTCGATTTTTTATAATATGATCTTTCCAGTTTAGTTTGCTATCTACGTGAAAGCCTAAATACTTGGCTGTGTTGGACTGTGGTATGTCTATGCCATTACGGTTTACTTGTGGGCATTGGCCTTTCCTAAGCGTAAAGATGATGTGCACAGACTTCTACTCTTCGATTTTGATTTTCCATTTCTATAACCACACTTGCAACTCATTTAAGTCACATATTTCTGATATTGCTTGATTCACTCTTGTTTTAAACACTCGGTTACGTAAATACGACTTGAAAATTTGAAAGTAATCTGCAGGCAAATAACGCTTGATTTTTAATAACAAGCCTTCATGCCAAATCTTATCAAAGGCTTAGCTAACGTCTAGGAAGGTTGCTGTGCAGAATGCCTTGCTTTCAAATGCTTCGTTTATGACGTAAATAATCCGGTGGGTCTGTTAGACAGTCGAGTGACCACTTTTAAATCCGAATTGGTGGAGTAACATCCAGTAATCT
The DNA here is from genome assembly GCA_036346205.1 of Vesta saturnalis. Taxonomy (NCBI): domain Eukaryota; kingdom Metazoa; phylum Arthropoda; class Insecta; order Coleoptera; family Lampyridae; genus Vesta; species Vesta saturnalis. The sequence continues at coordinate 751,315 of JARFJB010001017.1, read as the reverse complement.
GGTGCTAAATCTTTCTAAGTAGTAATCGCTCCAAGACTTTCGATATTACTGGTAATAAGCTTATTGACCGATATGAAGAGTGTATTGTTAGGTCTTTCCTGGTTTCGGTATGAGTATGATTTCGGCTGTTTTAAGTTGTTTGCATTATACATGTACATTAGAAGTATAGTTCTTTTCCTTGGGAGTTATTTTATCACTTTCGGTGTTACTTTGTCCATCACTTCTAGTAACAATTTATGAAGTTCTCTCCCTTTTTGTGTTATCAATCTAGATCTCTAGAGAGTTTATTTACCAACGAGAAATTTGGATCCCAATGACAGAAAGAATTCGCTGCAGTTTTCTTTTTAATATTGCAAATAATATTTCATAGTGACTACTATTATTTTTACTGAGAATTGCACTTGCAGCGCGTGTGCTGTATTGTCAGTATAATTACATTAATATGTTTTATAATGTGGGATCAATTAGTAACATGTGTTTTGCTAATTAAAAGAATGTCATTAAATTGAATTGTTATTAAGGAATAGTTTTATTTTGTCTTTATGTTGTTGGGCGCTATTAGCTTTCTATGATGCTTTTTTTAGGAGCTTAGCCATTGTGCATATTAATTATGAGCGTTGATAGCATATTTGGGACCAACTATTTTGCTGAATTAACTGATTGAACATTTATTTAAATTCTTCCAGAAATCTGTTTAGTGTTATAGCTGACGATTCATTACCATTTGGAGGACTTTGTGTTACACCTTTCACTGCCGCTGCTTACGTAGAGTTGTGTTGTACGGATGCTGCTCTTGCGTTGAGGTTGATTGACTGGTTGTTGATCAATTGGGTATTATTTGGGTTGGTTGGGTATTTAATCTATTAGTTGCATTTTGTGGTTTAAAGAGTCTGCGATAAAATTCGCAGCCCTTATAGTTCGCTGGGCGTGGACCTTCGCATAGTGCACATTTAGCAGCAGCGTCTTTACTTTTCTTACAACTGGCAAGGCTGTGTAATCCTCCACACTTTACACAAACAAATGGTCTAGCACAGTAGGTTTTAGTATGTCCATACTGCTGACATATTACAAATTGTACACATCCTTATTATTGCTAGCGGGTTCAACATCAAGGAAAAACATGTTTAACGGTTCCTTTGCTTTCCTTTGTCTAGCATTAATTATATTTCGTACCTTGTGTCCTTTAGTAGTGACTTCTTTAATATCGTTAATGTTAACTGAGCGGTGTAGATATTTAATGACAACCCTATAGGTCCGCTCTTCTTTTGGATGATATGTGTGATGCACTACTGTTATCCCTCATGTATTACGGTAGGAATCTGGAGTATTACAGTTAATTTCTATTGTGTTATTTGCTATGCTTTTTGTTGTGTATTGTTCATCCTCTAAAATGCTTCCTAATGCGTCTATCATGTTCGGAAGGTCTACTAGATCATATACAAATAGGTGGAGGTTTTGGTTGTTGTTGCCAGGGTTGCTTGTGTTTGCGGTTTGTTCAGTATTATGTGAATTTCACAGAATTAAGACATTTTCGCCAGAAAGTGAGGGCTTTATTTAATGGCAGTGCCGTGCGTTTGCTTTAAGTATTGTTATGTATTATGTGACAAGATCTAGGAATAAAGAATTTCTTAGGGATTCACTTCCTACCCGAAAAGAGTGAGTGCGTCTTTCAGTTTTTCTCCGCTCATACAAAAAGGATAACTTGGTCGGAAGTTTGAATTCGCCTATCAGATTTAAAGTAATATTTAACCATTTTGGTTCAAGCTCAAAGTAAAAGAAATCTTGGACTAAGCGACTTTACCGAAATAAGTACGTGAAACATGCATCTCGTATCCGGACATGCTCGATGATGCGCGTTCATTCATGTAGGCATGATTTCAAGATTAATTAAAAACACGGACGATGGACTTTTCTACCCACACACCATCGTCCACTTCCGCACGTAGTAGTAGTATGCGCTTGAGCCAGTGAACATGCGTTTAGTATTGCAGCAATACTTACTATAAGTAGCCTTTCCTCCGCAAAGCTTTGAGTTTAAAATTAAATTTAATGATGATAATAAAACGCGTAATAAATTAAATACAAACGTATATATGTAAATGGACAATATTAGCGTCGGCTGTTAGACTTTTTCAAAAAAAGTAAAACCTTAAAATAAAATTCTGGGTCTGTTATTTCGTTACACGCAAAATTACCTTCATATAAAAAAATCATCGAAATCCGTCAGCGGTTGTCTCGCAATCTACGTGAACTAAATCACTCGATTATTTTGAGATATAGGATTTTTCTGTATTTACGTTTTCCAATATCCCTAAATCACGTAGTGGTAACAAAATATAAATAAACAAGATAAGTAGGATCAATTTATCGAAAAGGTGTATGAACAATCCTACAATACAAGGAATTTATGCAGCGGATAGTGTCGTCTGTCATAGAAATCGTTAAACAAACATTAGATCTACAAATCATAATGCTAAATGAGAAGGTGCAGTCATCAGAAAATAAGTTAGAAGTGCAAATGGTAAACACTGATTATACGTTAAATAATTTTTCGTATATTTTAACTCAGAAGTTGATGGTGAAGACACTTATAAAATTAATAGGCATTTGCAAACAATAGCTAGACATTAATATTGATGTACGTGATATTGATTGTTCACATCGATTGCCTGGTTTACCAAATCAGCCACGTGCACTTACATACAAATTTATTTGAAGTGTAAACTCCTTAATTTACAACCAAAAATGTTCTTGAACAAGTTCTTAAAAAAACTTAATTGAACGCACACGCACGCACACACACCCACACATACATGCACACACACACACACACACACACACACACACACACACACACACACACACACACCACACACACACACACACACACACACACACACACACACACACACACACACACACACACACACACACACACACACACACACACACACACACACACACACACACACCACGCCCGCAGCACACGCACACGCACACGCACAGCACACGCACACGCACGCCGCACACGCACACGCACACGCACACGCACACACACACGCACACCACGCACACGCACACGCACACGCACACGCACACGCACACGCACACGCACACGCACACGCACACTCATGCACACGCACACACGCACACTACACGCACACACGCACACACGCACACACGCACACACGCACACACACACACACGCACACGCACGCAACTAATTTGATAACATTTGAAAATATAATTGGGATGAGAAGCACTGCTTTTTGTTACTTCTAGTTGACAAATGTGTATGCATTACTGAATATGTGTCTTAAATCTAACCACCGTGATACTATAGTAATAACTAAGAATATTAATGGTGCATTACAGAATGTGGTTACTAATGCGCGATCACTTATTAATAATTTTGCAGATTTGAAGAACTTGCAGTTACTAGTCATTAATAATGCTCGAATCGATAAATAAAGAACTAGCTGATGTTCTAAAAAGCAGGCATTTAACACAACTTACATATTAATTCTAATTAATCTGTAGCTATCTTGTTTGGTCTTGAACATGGCAGGGCTAAGGTTATATTATCTGTTAAAGTTAAAATTAATAATGAATGTAGCAAAGAATTTGTGACTTCATCTTGATCACAACTTAAAGTTTAAAAATCACATTATTTATTCGATGAAAACATAAGTTCATTTATCAGAAATCCTGAAGTTATCACTTTTTAGCTTCTGCAACGTTCTTTATAGTGCTTTCTTAACGTTGGTATGTGGTATGTGGTATGAGGTGTCCAGATCATATATCATACAAAATTAGAGATTTTAGCACTCCGGTGTATTATATTATAAGATAATTAATACTTAAGATCCACCTTATCTAGCTCAACGCTAACTTTTCGAACGAGTATCCATAATCCATCACTCACATTTTTCAAAACAATCGTTCTCATAAAATATCAGTTCGATTTATACTTGCTCTTCCATCTACTGCAAAAAATGTACCGATTAATAGATTCTCCTCTTTTTCATCGGACAGCTTGCCTCGTACGAATCCATAATGACTGTTCAGAGACTTCATACTATGACCTCAAGTTCCGCTGAGTTGTTTTATTTAGGACAGTCCCTAAGCTTATCAGCTAGTCTCTCTCTATAGAGATACCAATTTGTTACCCTTGGGTTCCTGTAAACGGTCACAGCGGGTGCGTTTGGTCCTATGTTAAAGCGTACGTATCTATGATCTGAGAGGGATGGCTCATCCGATACATGCCATTCGTGATCTAGGCTGCATGCAGCCATAGCCACGATTGTTGTAGCAATCACTTACCCCCGTAAAATATTAACGAAGGTTGCTTGATTGCCTCTCTTGGCTAACTCTAGGTCATTGCTATTCAAATAATCTAGTAGACACTCAACTCTGTTATTGATGCCCGTGCTGCCCAAATCGTATGGTGCTAATGGCATCACAACAGAGCAGGAGGTTCCATCCCCTACGCTGGCTGTGTTCCACCAATCGTGTGACTTCACAGGTTGGTCGAACGGTAGGTATGCAGATCCGAGCACCAGCTCTTCTCTGCTCCCTATCCCCTCCACTGTCATCAGGTCTTTGTACAAAAAGTGCCATATAGGTAATAAGCTCTCGCCATTTCTGGTTATAATGCAGGATATTGGATTAATTTCAGATGGATTAGCAATACACCATCCTCCTTTCAGCACAAGTCCTTAATTGGCCCCTTATAGGTCCAAGTTTCTGAGACCCAGGCTACATCAATTTGATATTTCATCATGCACGCACTGAGGGCTGTCAAGGCAGCCCTGCAGTTGTGTAGGTTTATTTGGACCGCCTTCACCATAGTTGGGGCTGATCTAATTTGATAGGGTACACGGATCATCAGGTTCAGGTTTCTTTGAGGGTCCCGTAATGGCCGATGCCGCTTCTCCCGTCTCCATAGGGGTCTATTCTTCCTCTCCCTCCTCCTTCAGCTTGGATAGGAGTCTGATTTCACCCGCGTGAAACCGACGTAGGGCCAATGGTTTAAAGAGGTTCTCTTCTTCTCCCAGGAAGTTAGATCTATTAGGGCAATCAGTGACTATCCCTTTGGGTCCTCCTTCCTCTCTACTACCAGCCAGTTGCTAATGCCAACCCGGCGTTCTGGATCTCGATCCTTTTCAGGATCTTTTCCGGTTCCTCTGGGGTTCGGGAGGTACAGACGTGCGTTCGCACTGATTTTGGGATGTGCTTTGCTTCGATAAGTCGAATCTTTGCGCCCTCTCACGGGGTTGCACCACACAGGAGCTCCCACAACTAGCTCACCAAGGTTTCGTCTGCACACGTGATGTATAGCATACCCCCTCTATGGTAACACTTTGTAAATAGAGGCGTTACCGCCGCGATTTGAAAAGTCAATTTTCTCGAGGATCTAGGTCCTAATAGTCTCCGAATGTTCCTCGGTTAAGGTTTCCTTCAACTCTTATGGACAAATGTTAGTTTGAAACCCAAGGTTGCCTCACTAAAGGTCCTGGTCTCCCTATGGGTCTAGTACTAATATTCTTTGCAGGTCCTTGCGGAGTACTACCATCTGCGTCCCAGTCGTGTTGAGTGCCCCCGGTCGCTTAGAGCTCCCGGGCTGCTCACTCTCTGAACAGGAGGACTGGCAGACAGGCTACCTCCTTCGTTCTCCCCTTCTTAAGCTCCCTACGGGCTGCCCCGGACGCATGTTTCTATGCGCCACACGTGATCGCGAATCGGATCGTGCTCAATCGTTAGGTTCTATACACAAGAGATCCAAATCACCCGTGCTAAACAGCACACGTTATTGCAAATAACTTCCGCGTATCTATAAAATATAACCATAAAACAAAATTGCCCCTTTAATATCGGAACGTACTTAAGGACCACCCTGTTCAGAGAAAATTTCATTTACTTCATTCCGCGAGTGCAATCTCTCAGTTACGTTTTGTAAAAAGGGCGATTTTTAGTGAAGAAAGGTGAAAATAATTCTACACGTAACATAACATAACCTTCACGCCATTCCCTTGCGGGATAGGCAAAACAATCCCTGCCTCTTATTTATTTTTCATTCACAATCTACTCCATACTTTCCTCCCTAGCTTCCGCAAGATTCATACATTCTCTCTGACATGTTCTTTTATTTTTAAAACTCCTTATCTTTCATTCCTTTATCATACATTCTACTACGTTCAGCCAAGTTTTACGCAGCCTACCAGGCCCGGCCTTACCTCTAATCTCACCCACATATATGTGCTTCGTTAATCTTGCGTTGTACCTTTTGTACCTATCCATCATCGTCTTTTTCTCGCCACACTCCTTCATTATACACCCATTCTTTATCTTATGACTTCTCCTTCTCGTTTTACCAGACGCGCTTCTCAGGAATTTCACACACACGCACGGCATTATTTTACTTTCGTGCTTTTTTTTGACTCATCTATGTCTCACTTCCATACAGTACTGACGGGACAAACACGCTACTACAGATTGATGGTTTCGCAGCTAGGCTCATGCTTTTGTTTCTCATTATCGTCCACATACTTCCAATCACTTTCCTTCCAGCATTGACCCTTCGTCCAATCTCGCTATCTATTGTACCATCTGCAGTAAGCATTCTACTCAGATATACCAACTCGTCCACTTGGTCCACAATTTCATTTTGCAGAGTAAATACCTTTCCTTCCCCATCGAACACCACAATCTCAGTTTCGTTCACATTTACCTTTATGTCCATCCTCTCAGAGACTGTATCAAACTTGCTTAGAGCAGTTTGTAGCTAATCCGCACTGTCACTTAATAAGACTGCGTACACCAGAACTCGTACATTTACGTCCCCTACCATTACATCATTTGTATCGGTACATGCTTGCCTAACACATTTATCCATGTATACATTGAACAACCACGGTGACATCACACAGCCTTGTTGCACTCCTTGCTCAATATTAAAGTATTCACTCACACCTCCTCTCACCGTAACACATGCCCGGCTACCGTTGTATACTGCTCTTATACTGACCTTTACTTACCTGCTGAAGGGAAACCATCTGTTCAACACATCCTCTCCCTGGAATGAAGTCACCCTGCACATTCCAAATCTTAGTCTGTGCAGTTTCTCGTACTCCATCAATCAGTATTCTTGCAAATACTTTACCAGGCACACTTAACAAACTTATTCCTTTGTAGTTGTTGCAATCACTCCTGTTCCCCTTACCCTTATACAGTGGTACAATGATCGCGTTCTTCCAATACATTTAAAAATTCACACAATCATCGTATAAGCTTTGCTCCTCCATACTTGAGCGTTTCACCCGTGATTTTATCCACGCCTGCTCCTTTACCGTTTTTCAATTTTCCTTCCGTTTTCTCTACCTCATTTATCCCAATTTTCTTCACAGTTTCATCCACCATTCCTTCTACATTCTTTTTTATTTAACCATTCAGTCTTATTTTCCTCACTATTGTACAGCTTTCCGAAATATTCTTACCAGAATTTCCTCACTTCACAATTGTTCCATACTATTTCGTTGCTTGTATTCATCACTCCTGCAGTGTTCTGTTTTGGGTCTGGTTTTGTATTTTTGTTTCCCTCAATAATTATTCTGCATTTTCTCTCTTTTCACAGCCATCACTTCCTGTTTACTTATTCTCACTGCCTCCTTCGCTTCTTTCTTTCTTAATCTATACACCTCATACAATCGCCTTTTCTCAGTCTCATTTTTTGCAGCAATCATTGCCATGTACGAATCTTCTTTCCTACATACTGCCTTTTTTACCGACTCATTCCACCAAGCACATTTTTTTCTATCTACCTACAGTCGCCCTTCCACATGTCTGCTCGGCACAATTAACAACACAGTTTTCAAGCTTATCCGTGCACTTTCAACTTCAGAGTCTTTTATTTGTTCGTTCCATATTGTTTCATTCATGTCCACCTTTTTACTCACGGCACCTGAGTATTTCATTCTCGCACCACTATCTACTAGTTTCTCTATCCTAATTCTGGAGGTTCGCACTACGCTTGCTTTCTTTCTCCAGACCCACTTTTGCCTTAAACACACTCTCGATACAACCAAAAAATGGTCCGGCCCACACTCCGATCTGCGCATTACTTTTGTATCTCTCTTACCAGGTTTTTAAGTTGTTCATCATACACTATCAAGTCAATCATGCTTATAGATTCGCCTCTTTGCCATGTATACATATGCATATTTTAATGTTTAAACCACCTATTAGACACAAACAGGCTTCTCTCCTCACAGATGTACACCAGGAGTTCTCTATTCTCATTGACTCTTTATATCACCTACACTACAAAGATATCAAGTCTTAAAAAAAATTACTTTTCAATCTTTCGAGCTCCCAAAGCACGATTTTGTATTACACAAGTATCTAAGCTATGAGGAAGGAAGGGAGGAAGGAACTGGCCCACCTATTCCCCGGTTTGTTTCGGTCAAGCCGTCCACATTTCAGAATAAAAGTTGGTTCGGTGTTAGAAGGATACTCGGCGCATTACGTGTGATGGCAGGTAGAGTACAGCGACACTTCGTTAAAAGTTTGGTGCGTATGGGGCCTACCTTTCGGTTTAGCCCCATAAGCATGATTAATTTCCAAGATGGGAGGATAAGGAGTTAGATATAGTTTGGCAGGAATTACTGTAGTAGTTGAAAATAAAAACCAATACTAATATGTAGCTGATTAAAAATTAAATATATATTTAAATAATTGAAAATTGAAATAAAACATAACTTGTTAGAAACTAAACATAAGTGACTCACTACTACAGCGGAGGAAATAAACTTTAGAATGTAAAATAAGTCGAAATAAATAGTTAGTCATAAAAGGATACGATATTGTTTGACTCTGGTCTCTCATGGTGCATACCAACACTTATGACGAAAACATACTGAGGTCATTAACATCCGATATGAGCTATGGGATGGTCTGAGGGGAATGTGGGAAAGGGACAATTCTCGCTTGTGAAGGAGCTCGAACACCATCATATGCTCGACAGGCGAGAATACGATGGGGGGGGGGGGGGGTTAGGAGGTACCGCACGAGTGACAAAAGTCATCATCGGAGACGCCACTGCACATCCGATGACATCCGTGCGAGGTAAGGATGCGGACGGCCGCTCGTCCTGGTACGTGATTTTGGTGAAGTCACGGTTGGATATTGGGGATCATCGAATAGGTGTTGCGTCCTTTCAGGAATGCATCCGACAGCCGCTGCCATTCACTCAGGACCAAAGTCTTGATGTGACGGCAAAAAGGAAGAAAAATCTGCGGAAGACATACGGCTATCCAAAAGGGTGCAGGTGCCTGTCGTGCAATAAAAGATGAAGCAGAGGATGTTTGGCAATCACGTGCAAGGAGTCAACGAGTACTGTTTTGTAGGCCCCAAGGTAGGGTCTTAGGAACAGGTACTGTAGCGAGGCCAGCTTTCTGACCACGTGAGAATGTCTGAGTTTGTCATATCAGATGTCTAAGCCGTAAGTTAGTGTGAGAAGCACTGCACAGTTAAAAATCAACTGTAAGGGCTTTTTGGGCAGATTCCATTTGAGGCGCGAGTACTTGTATAGTAGATGAAGTAAAGTTTTACCTTTTTCGACTATGTGTGAGCAATACTTGACGAACGATAGCTTGTCCGAGATACTTAAACTCGAGCACTCTTCCAGTCCATGAAGTATGGCAGTTCTTGTTCGAGGAGAGAATCAACGACTAAATTCCATAAACACGGTCCTAGGATTTACCTTGTGGGTAACAATTTGAAAGGGGCTTCGTAACGGAAAACTTCGATCCGTGTATCGGATCGAGCGATCCGTGAGATAAATATAAATTACGCGCGTAGCGTCGGCAGGCACTCTCCTAACGACGAGAGCATTTATGATTGATGGCCCGGCAATGTCGACGAAGATTGTCAACGTGTACCTGAGGGTACTCGTTTTAATATTTGTAATTAGTCTAGAAACACAGTCGGAACTCTTACGTCCGGAGATAAAACCGTACTGGTTAGGATGGAAATGACGTTCAGGAGGGACTTCATTGTGCATTCTTTGGAGAAGCACTCTTTCGAATAACTTTCCAAATTCATATAATAATGTTTACCGGGTTTTAGAATTGATTTTAGTTTGCCAGTCTTCCAACTGGCAGGAAAATACCCAAGTTTTATGAGAACAATGAAATAATTTGACGAGTGTACCAGAAAGGGTCTCTAGCAATGTCCTAAGTATGTTACGATGAATTTCGTCCAGAGCTTTGTACTTAGGTATCTTTGGCGATAAGGAAAGCAGGTAGGTCTTCACGTGTGACCACCCTGTGTTGTCTGGGATCCAAATTAACAAGACGGCAACACATTTTGGTGTGGATGGCTAGATTTTCGTTTTTCCTAAAATTGGCAAGTTTTCTCCTAGACTGAAACTTCCTTATGCCGGTGAACTTAATTTCTATTCTGGTCACACTAGTTGACTGTACAGAAATGTTTACACCTTATCTCTTTGTATCAACCATTTGTCTTTTTAGAGAAGAAGAAGGTTTGCAGAATGTGTACAGTGCACTTAAAAGGGAAGATGAACTATTCATATTTTTTGCGTAGTTTTGAATACAGGCTTTCACCCCACCTTGAGAATTTTCAGGATCATCTTTAAGGTTTTTTATTCACAATTAGTTTGTAAAATACCGCTTTACTTTAAGCGGTCAGTAATAACAAAAAAAGGGGACAGTAATGAGATAAAGCGGTCAGTAATGGACCACTTTCCAACCTGTGCGGTAGCTACTATCGATTTAAACTATCGATGTTAAATTGACAACTTTCCGATTTTAATAACGGGTCAAGAGTATGCAACCATTTTTTCTCACGTGCGTAGATGCACTCACCATCTACGCACGTGAGAAAACAACACGTTTTCTTTAATAAGTATAATTAATAAGTGAATTATTGATAACAAGTAACGAGAAAACCAATAGAAAAATAATAAGCATAACATTTATGGCTTCTCATTAAGGTAAAAATTAAAAGTCACATTGTCACGACCTTCAATATTAAATGAGAAGGCGTGATAGATGTGTTCTAAAATTTTTTGATTTGAACTGCATAATGTTGTTTGTGAATAAAATCGTATACAAACCTCGGCAAAAGTACCATTACCCTGTCTCGAGAACTAGTTCTATACTTCTCTCGACAGGGATGGAACACTTCCGCCTCGGTATGTAATATACTATTATTACCTTGTTGTCTAGATCAGTAATGAAATTGTTCCAGTCACTCAATAATTTCGTATTTGCATTGTCAATGTTATCATCACTTAATTTTATTGTACCGCTTATTTCAAAATCCGTACCACTTGTCTCATCAACCATATTACCTACAATAAGGTTTGACTGACCATTGGATTCATTTTCATCTGACTGATTTGACTGACCATTAGTTTCATTCTTACCTGACTGAAGAATTTAGTCCGGTGTAAACTATTCATTGTATATTTATTATATATTTACATATTTCTTTTTATTTAAATGAAAACATAGCCTCTAGCACGTGTTTCTAGGATACTTGTATTTCAAAACTCACCACGGTCTCCTATAATTTGATTGTAGTGCAGAGTCGCTAATTTCCGATAACGTGTGCTATTTAACAACGTATTTTGGCATCGCAAGTTACGTTTAGAACACGAAGCTCTAGCATGAGCCGATTCGCGGTCACGTGTGGCATACAGAAAAATTCGCCCGGACAGTTCTTTAGGCTGACTAGTACCTGGCCCGCCGGAGGGTTGGGCGCTTATATATTTATCTGCGTGTTACATGTGAGTCTCACGAGTAAGGGGGAAAATATGTCGACAAACAAGGATCCCCCACTTGTAAGCAAGGCGACTTAATACAACGGAGCCGTCCCGGCCCCTTTAGTATTTAGGACATCTCGAGCTTGCCACACACGTATGCCCATTTTACGGCATATGTCCTGAGAAGAGTAAAAAGGAAATGAAACGGTCTCTCAGCTTTGTCGTGCCTGAGGTGATCAAGAGTTGGAGCGAGGGTGCTCCGACAGAAAAGAGTTAAAGTAAGGATAGCCACTCAAGACTAGTACAAGAAAAGAGAACTTCCAGCTAAGGTGACGCACTGCGACACCATATTCTCTAGAGAAAGCAGTGACTCTTTATGGCCACGAGCTCATATTTTGGTGTTGACCTACCGTCACTTACGATCATTTGTAAGCCAGTCCCCCTATCCGTCACCTGGGAACACGCCTAGCAGGCAGTTCAACCTCTAGGTAAAAAACTTCCCCTAATAAACCCCCCTCACTACCGTTCGATTTCTCCCAAAATCTAATCAGCTCCAGCAGAAATGAAATAAGGCTTAAATAGCATATCTCAAGTACGTACGTGTTATAGTTTTGAAGTTAACGTGGATACTAACATACATCCACACACTCACACGCACACTCATACGCACACGCACACGCACACGCACACGCACACGCATACACACGCACACACGTGCACACGCACACACGCACATACGCACACACGCACACATGCACACGCGCTCAAGCGCACACGCACGCACGCACACACGCACACACGCACACACCCACACACGCACACACGCACACACGCACACCACACACGCACACACGCACACACGCACACACGCACACACGCACACACGCACACACGCACACACGCACACACGCACACACGCACACACACACACACACTCACACACGAACGGGCTAACACTTAAATTCTACCTTAGGAATGTACTGCCGCTAAACTACGCACCGTATCAAAAATATAATTAATCTATATGATTGTGGCCTGCATGCCGGGCTATATATTGGTATTTTTATTTATTTGTAACATACAGGGGTTTCAGAGGTATATGATAAAAATATAAGCAGCTCCTAATCACCCTCCTCTCCGCCGCTGAATTTCTCCCAAAATCTAATCAGCTACCGGAGAAATGAAAACAAGCTTAAGTACGTAGGTGTTTTCGTTCTGGTTACTAATATACATCCACACATCCACACGACCACACACACACACACACACACACACACACACACACACACTCACACACGAACGGGCACACGCACGGACACGCACGCACACGCATACGATCACGCTCACGCGCATGCTCACGCTCGCGCTTACATTCAAATTCACACTCACACTCATATTCACACTCACACTCAGTCTCAGACTCAGACTCGGACTCACACTCACGCACACACATACACACTCACACACACACACACACGCGCGCATACGCACACGCACACCTACACACTGCAACACGCATACACACAGACGTTCTGGCTGATATTGGCAAAACTTTGTCAAGCGTTGAAAAATGAAATAGGTAATAAATTGAAATAGGTAATAAATTGATTTATTACCTATCGATTGCATAACCTATACATGGGTATATGTAGGTTGGAAAGGAAAAATCTGTTAAACCTCTGTTTTCTGCAATACGAATCTAAGTAACGTAACCAAGAAAGTTGACCGATTCTGTTACTTGAATGATAACGTATTGGTATTGCTATAAAACCAACTTTAACACTTTTTACTGCAGAATAATTTCTACAATTTCTCAGAAGAATATAAACAGATTAGAGAAATAAGTAGCACAAGAAACATAAATTGCATGTTCTATACTGTTCATTCCAACTTCATAGTGGCATAGATAGTGCTTATATGCCATTAGAAGGTATATCCGGAAAAACGTTGTTTTTCTTTCTTTGTGATTTTAAATTTATTAACCTAATTTTACGTCTAGAAAACAGAACCAAAAATATTTTCTGGTTAAATCACAGTTTGTTAACGCTAAATGTGTAAGATATAAGGTATACGATAGAAGGATTTTAATTATTAGGATTGATAAGCGAAAATATTTTATTTTCAGACAATAATAAACGTATATACGAGTATCGGGATTGGAACAGACTTTGATACAGGTTTCCAGACATCCTGATGGGCGTAGCCAGATGGTCACCATACTAATGTTGAAATAATAAAATCTTAAAGGTAGTGGATATATGTAGAACAATAAATTTGGTACTTTTGCATAGGTTCTCAAGGTGCCTGAACCCATTTAATATGTTTGTTAGCCCGTTCTGATGAATAAATAAATTTCTACTGTTAACACTTGTTGAATTGTTGTTCATCACTTTTATGCAGCAATTTTGCAATATAGTACAAAATTATCATTGGTTTAATTTTTTGATTGCTTAGGCTGTGAATTAAATTGACCGTGTACACACTATCTAGCACTAAATACAATACTAGTTGAAGAAATGTTCAATACTAATGTGCCAAAAAGTAGCTTCTTATATAACAAAACCGAGAAGGTTACAATTCTTTAGCGAAAAATGTTGCCACATTTTCAGAGCACGAAGCTGTATCTGTCACCATTACCCGTACACTACAATGTACCAGCGACACTAACCATTTTAGAATCACCATACAAAATAGTTGCACATTTTATAAGGCTTGCCGAAATAAGTATGGTAACCAAAGGTTACAGCACCTGACAACAGATGGAACATTTGACCACCTAAAAGCGCCTGGAGAAGAAGATACGTTCGGTTCATCATGATTAGTAGTAGGAACACTAATACGTGACATTTTGTTTTGCTGCATAGATATATGTCTTCTGTAAAGCGTTCTATTTCAGTTAATTAGGGAACCATGTACCATTTGATTCAGGTTCGGGATATGACGTTGTTAAGATGACCACCAAAAGTATTGTACACAGTTTAGAAATTATCTGCAGCAATAATTTAGCCTATATAACCATCGTGTCAGCAGATAGAACTCTTCAAATAAGATTCTGGCGTTTATGCTGTACTGCATGGTCATACATCATTGATCCTATGATACCCCAGGCAGCAAACAATTACTTCCATTACAAGAAATGCAAACTTCTTTGATGTGAGCTGACGACCAGGATGAGCCATTTGATTTCAGGCATCTTTGGACGCCCAGAAGTTCTATGTGCTAGGAGGTGCAGTGTAACATTTGATTACCGTACTTATAGCATTTGTCATTATTTTGTTATTATATTTCAAAGTAATCATTTCTTCTGGTGTAGGGAGATGTGAGTGTGATGGTGTGAGGAAAAGATTCATGCTCTGAAAGTATGACAGCATTTGTCTTTAAAGAATAGATTTGTAGTGATAAGAGAATGCGCATTGAATCACTCACATAAATTGCATAGATTCCAATTCATAGAAGGACCTGCAATATCAAGCGAGGCGTCAACTTTCACGATCTCGTACTATCGTTTTTTGTCATGTCTTTTACTATCGATCTGTCTGGTGCGTTGTGTAGTATTCTCAACCAAAAAATAAAATTAATGTTGATATTGTAGCAGCAGTAGTATTTACTCATGCATCTGAGAGGTTTATAAATATCCTGAATGGGTTAATTTATCGTTCTATATTCACTACTTCTTAAGACCTTACTTTTTCAGCATTCACACGGTGATTTTTCGGTCTATGTAAATATATACAGCTATAAAGAGGTTGCAAAGAAAAAGATGTGTTGGTGGCCAAAGTGAAATATTGAGTCCTCATTTTCCTTAACCAATCCTTCTAAATATTACAACAATCTATTACATACTGCTATCTTTAAAGTCTAGTTGGATCAGGAGTACGTACTCCAAGCTCCAATTAAGATTTAGTAAGTACAGCTTTTACTTCATTCACAGATTTTAGTCTGTATTTTATTATAAACATTATTCTATTTTGCACTAACTTTTTTTTGGGTGGATAAAAAAACATCCGCGTTTTATAACAATTTATGGTTATCATGCCATTCAAAACAATTGAATGTACTAAGTGTGTACTGTAATATCAATTGGTTATCACTTTATTTCTACATGAATAGCATACACCACTAATAGTATACAACTCGACGCTTTTTTAACAATAACTTGTGGTCAAATAAAGCGTTCTTACGTTACAGTCAATATTAAGACTATGATTAGTCGCATTGGTTTAAAATTATCTCATATATCATTAACTGATGGGAACCTTAAAAACATTTATGATGATATAAAGGTATTATAAGTAATGACATCATTGGCATAAGTGAATCAATACAAATGCTACATATAAATAAGAAACTTTATGTTATGACTGTAAATTGGAAAAAAGTACTCAGTACAAGACCTGTTGCCAGTATTAAAATTAACGCACAAACCTCATTAAATTATTATTACCCACGCACATCATATTTTAAATTTGGAATTCTATACCTTGAAACGAGTACTATATTAATTTATTGTAATTAGTAGTAGGTATAAGTTGATAATAATTATGAATTGTTTACAAATGATTAAATATTTATTATACAAGGTATGCTAATTGTTGCGCAAAGAAATTAAAAATTACTTATTAATGACGATTCTAAAAACATCTTAATAATTATCTACTTTTAAAGTAAACGTTTCTAAAAGGAAGCCGCTTACATAAAATTGTGCATTAAATTAAGTGCATAATTGACAGAAAATTGCTATAATTTCTTATGACTTTATAACATATAATGGACATTTAATTTCTAGTTGTCTGTAACTTAAGTTTTTAACCAGTTTTTATTTCGAAACGTGTTTTAAACTTCCTATGAATAATTTTCTGCTAATATTATTAAATTGCCACTTCTTGTAGTATAATTGATAATGATACATCGAAGATTTGTGTACATTGCATTTCTATATACACGTCTTAAAACAACATACTTCAGTAATATTTAAACATAATAAATTAATATGCTGAGCAATTAAAACTCCAATTCTTTGTTTTTATATATTTTTGACATTAATCCTTGCATGTTTACTTTACGTATTAAATTGTTTTTAGTTACATATAAAAATAGATTCAAACATGAGCTTAAAAACTGTAATTTTTAGCAGTTGATATTTTTTATGTTTTTCATTTCTATTGTGTTTCAATTATTTACTAAGAATTAATCGTTGAATTTTAAGAAAGTATTTTTGTTTTTTTTTATTTACTTTTATAAAAGTAATTCTCACAAATCTTTAAAAAGCTATTATATAATTTTTTTTTTGTATTTTATTGGATTTTAAGCACAAAATATTTTCACAAATATTTTTTGTTTTGTTTTTTTGTTAACTTTTATATAAAAGAATATACGTTTCTGAATTTTTAAAAATGCGTAAGAAGGCTAGAAAATATTTTTTTGAAACTTTCCTCCCTAGTTTTAGGATTGAAAGTGGCACTTTTCCTCCAGGGAGGAAAAGTCAATTTTATATAGTTTGTTTGTATTTCTATTGGATTTTAAGTACAAAATATTTTCACATATAATATATATATATATATATATATATATATATATATATATATATATATTTTCACAAATATTTTTTTGTTTACTTTTATTTAAAAGAATATGTTCTCAATTTTTAAAAATGCATAAGCAGGCTAAAAAATATTTTTTTCTAACACCTCCTTTGAAAATTGACTTTCCTCCCTAGTTTTAGGGTCGAAAGTGGCACTTTTCCTCCCTAGGGAGGAAAAGTTACTTTTCCTTCCTAAAAATTAAATAAAGTTTCACATAAACACAGGTATTGTTTTGAGTTTATATTTTCATTATATTTTATTTTTCAACAAGTACATTAACAAAAATTAACAATTTTAGGACTTATTCGCTGGAAATATTTTTCTATCTTTACCGCTAGAGGGCATAATCTTCATAGAAAAATTTAAAAACAATTTGTCCAATCATAGTAGGTATTAAATAACTAAATTACAATGATGCATAATTTCTGCACAAATTTTTTTAAATACTTTTTTCTATGTATTTTTCAAATAAAGGGGGGGGGGGAGAGTGTCGTAGATAGAGGGCACTTTTGAATAAAAAAAATTAAAATTTGTCTATGTTACAATTGTTAAATAGAAACACCTAAGTATTGTAAATTACAACGGAAACTGATTACATTTGTAACAAAATGGCGCAAACCGGATATCGATATCTTTTGCCTAACTCTAGATATAAGTAAAAACACGTAAACATACGTAACTAGTATTGGCTCACTCTGTATTATAAGTTAAAATAACAAAATATATGAAAAGAAGATCACACACGTTAAAACTTAATGTCCAATTAAATGTTCAAAATGTTTTCCATCATTGTCCACGCAAAGACGTAATCTATTGCGGCTAGACATAACAGCTGCTTCAATCTCAGCTATGGATATACTATTTATTGCGTTTCTTATGTCTTGTCGCGTGGTTGGTCGAGTTTGAAAGACTAACTCCTTCAGTCTTCCCCATAGATAAAAGTCTAGACATGTTAAGTCTGGAGATCTAGCTGGACATGGAAATATACTTCCCCTTCCAATCCATTTATATGGATATTTTAAATTCAAATAATCTCTAACTCGCCTGGAAAAGTGCGCAGGACACCCATCATGCTGAAATATCAGATCTCCTCTTGTTTGTAAGGAAATGTCTTCTAATAAAATAGGCAATTCATTTTCCAAAAAATTTAAATATGCACCGCCACTTAAAGTTTCTTCAAAGAAATATGTTCCTATGATTTTTCCATCAGCAAACATTAAGACTCCACCTACCTTGAAGCTGCACTTAGTACATCCAGTGCGGATTTTCTTCACCCCAATAATGCATATTATGCAGATTAACACCACCCGCACTACTAAAGGTGGCTTCGTCTGTCCACAAAATATTTGATGTGATATGCGGTTGTTCTTCAAGCATACCTAACAGCCAATTGCAGTAATCCAACCATGCATCGAAATCCCTTTCATGTACAGCTTGGTGAAGAACTACATGATAAGGATGCAGTCTAAAAAACATAGAAAAACAAATATTTTTAAGGAATGAATAAAATGTTTAAAGTGCCATGTTGCCATTTTTATCGCAATATGAAAATAAAACAGTTTAATCTAAAATTTAAAGAGGATTACAATTTTCACACTTGAACGTGCAGTTTATAATATTATAAGATGTTATGCTTTAAAATCCTTAGAACGGTAGTTTTTGGTATGTTTAACTTTGTAAAGATTTGCCGACTACTTATATGTGGATTCTGTTGAACTAAAGCAAGAACATTGATTACACTATCGGTCACACCTACACCACGTCGTTTATAACAAGGACGATGAAAGCCAGCAGTTTGTCTTAATCTTCTTGCCTTTCTTTTAAGTACGTCTTCGCCATAATGCCTCCTGTCAGGATATCTTATGGCATATATACGTGGGGCAATAGCGACATTTTGATGGCATTCGAGTAAACTCCAATCATATCATACAATTCGGTATTTGATATACTCATTATGAATTAATGCTGATTATTTACTGATATTAGTAATATTAATATCTAATTACGAAAACTTATATTCGAGTTATATGCTAACACTTCTTAGAAATATCGCAATATCTGACTACTGTCAACTTTATTTCGCAGCCTTCTTAGTTTAACAAATTTTGAAAATACTGACATATTTTGTTATTTTAAATTATAATACAGAGTGAGCCAATACTAGTTACGTATGTTTACGCGTTTTTACTTATATCTTGAATTAGACCAAAGATATCGACATGCGGTTTGCCCCATTTTGTTACGAATTTAATCAGTTTTCTTTGTAATTTACAATACTTAGGTGTTTCCATTTAAAAATTTTGACATAGACAAATTTAATTTTTTTTTCATTCGAAAGTCTACGACAATTAAAATTAAATCCAATTAATTTATAATAGATGTAATTGGTTCGTCTACGCCCTTTCGAATGAGAATAATTTCATTAAAATCCAAAGTTATAGGCATTTATTCATACAAACATTCCCACTCTCCTCCACCCTTTATATGAAAAAATAGAGAAAAAAGTATTTACAAAATTTGTGCAGAAATTATGCATCATTCTAATTTACTTATTTAATACCTACTATGATTGAACATATTTTATAAAAAAATTGTATTTAAATTTTTCTATAAAGATTATGCACTCTGGCGGTAAAGCTAGAAACTTGAAAGTTATTTCCAGCGATTTTCCTTGGCCGTTTTTACTAAGAAATTTCTTTTTCCCAAAGCTGTACGATAAACAGTTCCTGAGATATAGCCGGAGGATCGGCTTATTGGTCAACCCGGTACAGTTTGTAACATTACTGAAGTTAATGGGAGACGAGTGTTCGGTGAGTATGTTATTCGTATTGCATTTAAGAGAAATTGTAGAGGAATAAATTGTCGATGAAGGAGTTGCTTCTGTTGTTGCAATTTCTGAAATATGTGATAACGACTGAGTAGGAGTACCCATCATAATTTGATTTGCAATTTGAATTTTTTTGGACTGATCCACATATCCTTCCGCCACGCTTGTCGAGCGCTAACCACCGTGTTTCTTTAATGTTAAAATATCTCCACCCGTATTTGCTAAGAGTTCTTTTCAAACTATGTCCGGTATATTGTTCTGGATTATGTAACTTTAAATATTTGGATACGTTAAATGGCATTTTTGACATTGTATTTTTCCTTACAATTTGTACTAAGCATTTTGATTTTCTATAAGTTAAAAAGATACGAAGACGGTTGTTTTCGCTGGTCTCAGAGCTGCATACTTTTTGACGATGTCAATGATGTTGACATTGTCAATGGTACTGTTTGTAGCAATAAATTCCTGTTGTATTTTTGTTTTGGTGTCTGTCAGTACCATTAATAGTAGTTTTCGCAACTAGTGCGCTGTTTACATATTTCTTGGTGCGAGGATTTTTACCCGAGACGTAGCCGAGGGATAAAATATAGGCCGAGTACCAAAAAAGTGACAGCGCACGTGTTGCGAACAAAATTTTTTGTAATCGTTTACATAAAATTAGAAAAAATGAAATTTTGAAATATTTGTTCACAAATGTCAAATTAAATACAAATACAAACAAAGTTTATATATTTAGCTATATACCACTTTTCTCTTTATGTATTAAAAGTAACGATTGCAAAAAATAATTTTACCCTTATCTTGTATATCGTCAACGGTCATATTACATAATTCGTCACAACGGCATGCACCACAGATCGCAATAATTAAAGTAACCTCTAACTTGGGGTACCTTTGTTAAAATTGTAGAACGAGCATTAAATATTTTGACCATCGGAGGTTGAAAGGTCTTTAAGAGGTTTAGAAAATATGCCAAAATTACCTCTTCACTAATTTTTTTCACTCTTTTTCCCTCATCCAATTTAGTAGAATATCATACTCTTTTCATACCGGAATCTTGATTTTTCCGCTAATAAAGACACATTCAGTAATTTTGCATCTTCCTGTATGTCGTCGAGTATAAATTTTCTTCGTATTCGTTTAATTCGTCCATATTTACATGTACATTAAACTAGGTATCAAATGGATCTAGACGTCTAAATTACAGTCAAAATGTTTGATGTTTATGATACGTAACTACGGATATGAATTGAACGACTTGAAGCAACTAGATTAACTGGGTTTGAATTTTTAATTTTTTTTTAATCTAATGGCTATTTGAGCTTTGTTAGTGGATGTTTCAAAAATGGACTTATTTATTGAAAAATATAAGATCGCTCAATATATTTGAAACACTACATTTTCTTTGTTATTAATTGGTGGTTTTATGTTGGAGGTGTTAGAAAAAATCATACACTGGTGTCTTTTCCTCCATTTGCGTTTGCTGCCAGAGGGCCCGTAGTAAACCTCGCATGCGGGAAGAAAAAGTGACACTTTCTTCCCTCGTTGAACAAATAGTTATATTAAACTAAACAAAACGATAGAAAACTACAATAATAAAATTTGCAACCAATTAAATTATCAAATTTTTTATTGAATTAATTCGTTTGTCGGGCTGAGGATATCCAAAAACGTCACAAGTAAAAAAAAAAGGTTTATTTGAGGTTTATTAGCTCCTCGCAAAAAAAAAAGATTACAGTTGTTTACAGAGCAACCTTTGAGATATTATTCAAGAAGCTGCTTAATTTTCTATAATTAAAAAATTTGCATTTTTGAGTTGTGACACTTTTGTCGTAAGTGCGCTGCGCTGTCCTTGAGGTCATTTAGTTCTGATTTAATTAGAAAATTTGATTCGTTTGTAATATCACGACTTCTGGTAAAAATAAACTTAAATACAATTTGCATATTTTGCCGGATTAAATCGTTGATATTAACACATAACTCCTTACTTACATTTATGGGAATATAAACTGGTACATTTATAGGGGATGACCTGTCGCACATATTTACACATGAATTACAACACCATTGGTTATTTCCACTGGCTATTACGTTTTTCTACACTCATACCAATACATTCGGTATGAGAGTTATTTAAAAAAATGCCCGGGCAATCAATAAAGTCTTCATAACGCGTTATCGGTTTAGAACATACGTTACACTTGCGCGCCATTTTAAAGTTAAAGTGTAATAAATAACCTAATGAATACTTTTGATATCATTAAGACCACGGGATATGTGTAATGAAACAAAATAGAAAGCTAATGGGAAAAACTGTATTTTTACCAATTTGTTGGAATATATGTAACAAATAAAATATGATTTCCTATTTAAAAAAATTAAACTGCATAATTATGTTAAAATGAAAAGAATTATCTAATCTGAAAAACAGCAAAAAACCTAACACGGCAATATATATAAAATAGTGCTCAAGCAAAAAATAATGCATAATTTATTAATGAGGCTTGGATGGCGCTGGAATTCGAATAGTGAATCGTATTATAATTACATAAATTAAGTAAAGTCGAGAAAACTACCTAACTAATATGCCTTAATGCGAGGTTGCCCTTAGACTGGTCTCAACATTCCTCTTACAAGAAGAAAACTGCAATCGTCTAGGAACACGATAATAAATTGGAGACTGGTTTCTGATATTTTGAAAATATAATTACATGTTTTCATATTGTAATGAAATACTGTGGACGGAGTTATATTTAAGGTTAGCTTAAGAAATATGGTTACCTTACCTATAAATTATTAACCGTTTTTAACAAAGGCGTTACTAATGCTATATCATATTTTTAACGCAATTAATTATAAATTAATCATTGTCTTTGTTTAAATGCTGACTTTTTTTTAAGTACCTCCATATATCTAATGGTAAAATGTGGTAATGTGGGTTCACATTAGACAATTCAACTTTCAAACACATTCCAATCACTACTAAAGACAACTATGATAGATGAGATTGAATATTTGTGTTTTTAAAAAAATATATAACTTTTCTTTCTGTGTTAAGAACCATCACCATATTTCATGAACCCATCCACGTCAACATATTCAAACATCACGAATCGAACCTTAACGCTAATGATAGGAATTAGTCGACCGTTCGATCCACCGCTAATATGTAGTTTAGTTACAAATTCAACCTTCAGGGGGGTAATTTACAAAATTACCCGCCATAACACTTCAAAATAAACAAGAAAACAAGCCACAATCGCTGCCATGATCGTGTACTGTTTATTTAAATAACCGATCTTTCGGTATCATCAAGAAATTACAGCGAGTACCTATATTTTCATCATGTGTTTTACTGATTATTTATGATGGGACGTATTACCAGCTCTTGCTAGGCAACGATCTGGTAGCGGAGTTGTTAGCACCTTAACAATTTACAAAAATCTTTGTACATACAATATGGTAGTGTGATTAATTCAATTGTAGACAAAGGAAGAATTGTATGATTTACTTCCAATTTTATTACATTTTTCTTGAGGCCAAAGTAAATTGTATCTACCTACTTTCTGATTTAAACGAGAGCATACAAATAAATGTTACCATAAATAGTCGTCTTATTAGCAATAAATAATAGGGGAGACAGATTGCATTTCACAGATATAAAACAATTTAAGTTAATTTACTGATACTGTACATGCAATTAAGTTATTATTTGCTGTCAATGATGTAACAACAACTAGCGTGAACTTCCACCCACATGCATTTAATTGGCCTAGCTGAGTTAGGTATCGCCTTCTTTCACCATTCTTGTGTAGTGTACTGTTGAGCAATGCAAATAACTGCAGCTTCTACATTTAATAATGTAATAAAACGTATTCTGCAGAGAATTAATCTTTTTTTTTGCTGTAATGTAATTTGATTTAAGTTAAGTATGAATAGCCCAGTCAATCTAGGTTTTTACCCGGAAATGCGAGGTATAAAGTTAATTTTTTGCATAGATGTTCCTTATGGCGTACTTAATCATACCTTAAAAGTCTCCGCTCGTCCCCCGTCTGCTTCTTCCGGTATAACGAAAAAAGGGGGGAGGGGCGGAGTTTACTTAAACGCTCAGTAAATTTGAACGTATAAAATTTTACATTTTTCTTGTTTTGATATCTAACATTTCTGTATGTACTTATAAACTTATGTTCTACCAACACTACTTTATTTTCATACCTTCAAAGTTTTATGAGCTGAACTGATTACAAATGAGCTCCAGTTATAACATTCAAAGAGCGCGTGGGCTGTTATTGTAGTGAATTTGTATTCACCCTCCGCGCTTATTGTTTCAATTGTCAGGGAAAAGTATTATATTTTGAAGTCAACAAAAGACCCTTTTACATTGATAACGTACTGCATTTACTATATTGAACACTCTAGTTATTGTCTTCGTCACCTTCGTCTAAATCGACAACTTCGAGACTGTTGTTGCAGTCTCTGCCTTGACAATGAGCACACATTGCCGAACACGATAAACCTGACCGCACACAATCACATGAACGAGCACACTCCTTCTTGCAGTCACAAGTAATGAGATTCAAGAGCTTGTCAGGTGCCGAGTCATGGATTGTGGTATAAAAAACCCGACTTTTTCTGCCCTTGGTAGTAAACCCGCAAGGAATGTAGGCGTGCGGCATCTGAAGTAGATGGCAAGACTGACAGATCAAAGCTTGAAGTAATCACCTGTCTGGCTATCACTTTGTTAAACATAACGTATCTTAGTTCATTCAGTGTTTTACATTTTGAATCTCCATATATCGCAAGAAAGTATTGTTCTCCACATGATATCAACTTGTTAGGCTGAGCAGTTGGATGTTTAAAAATATCTGTAAGTTTTTGAAGTTCTGGATTTTTTTCTAACACGTTACAAGGCATTTTCTTTTCTTTTCTGGATATGGCGGATGTTGTATCGCAACATCCAACGCAGAGAATGCGTGTGCCAGCAGTATACATTCTTTCATACTGTCTAAAGTACTACTAATTTCTCTTATGGGATACACTTTGATGGGACCTTTACCGCCGTCTGGTTTGATGAAGAGTAATGTATCTGAAAGTTTAACACCATGGACAGAAAGTGCCAAAAGGTTGGTGTTTGTACCAACCACAGCTATTTTCATACCTTGAGAGCGTTGCTGAAGTAATCAAAGAGACGGCATCTGCAGAAACTTGTAGCACTGAAACTCCAGCTCCTTCAACGTGTGGTTTTAGTTCACTTATTAGTCGACTTTTATTTGCAGCATTGCCGAGAAATTCAGTCTGAGTCACTGATACTGTCATATTTAAGTCAAACATTATGGTTCTCCATTGAGCTCGACATGCTCTTCTATCTTTTTCTTGACTATTTGTGGTTGCTGGTGTCTCATAGCCATCAAATATTACTGTAACGCTTGACCCGTAATGGGAGTGAATGGATCTAACATACTCTAAAATAATTTGTTCATATGCAGCAGGCCAAACCACGTGATGAAGCAAATGTCCTGCGTCCAAAACATAAACACAATCTTGAGGCCAACATTGAAGTGTAGGCGTGGCCATTTCTATAACATCACATAGTGCAGACTTGGCGTTTTCCTCGTCGCTGCTCCGTCAAAGAGAGAGGGTGACCTCGGAGCTAGTTCAACCTCAATGTCATCTTCATAGTCAGAAGGAGATTTTAAAATAAATGATATTCTCAGAAACAGTTGATATATGTTAACTTCAATAACATCGTTGCTTCTCACTTTGATTGTACCATGCATAGCTGCTAGGGGAGTAACTCTGTTTTTCCTCTTAAGTTTTACTTCCCCAAACGTTTGGCCTATCATCTGACTCATTGCAAGTAGGCCCATTGCTTTGGCGCTTTCCGGATTTATTTTTGTGTCATCAACTGTTCCCGTTATCACAGAAACGGGAATGTGACTTTAGCCAACAAAGTAGCTTGTTTAAATCTCTCTGTCGTCCCTTGATTGGGGGGCGTCTCACAGCTCAACATGTTGTTCGGTAGTTCCAGAGTTTATGTGATAAATTGTTCGAACGGATTTGCAACAACAGAACTGGCTGTACGTGCAAGAACAAATTTTGTTAAGTTACTGTCAGTGACACCTCTTCTTTGTACAAGACCTCCAGAAACTTTCAAAGAATGCATGAGCTCCTGTTCAATCACCATACCTGTCCAATTTCCACCCAAGAACTTTTCTGTCCGTCGAATCGTAAAGAAACCTAAAGAGATAAATTTGTCCTTACTGAGACTGTGTTAACTTTTCCATTTCTTGGACGTACTGGAGATGACCTGAGGAATGAAAATATGGGAGCATTACTTTGATGCAAGATAAGTGGAGTGTGAAATCATCAGTACGTTCTGATTTTATGTAAAGACGTATTAGTGAAACCAATCTAAAATAAAGCACCCATAACTTTCCAGTGCGACTACGAGTTTCTTCAGTATCACATGTCTGGTCTAATACTGTCAGTACCCTTTCCAGCAAAAACATCATCAGTTTTGTGAGGAAGCCAGTGTGGAGTTTCTGGAATTCAACTAAATCCTCATTTGGTAATTCTTCCGTAACTTCAAGTAGAATAACTCCCAAAGCTAACTGTGTCAAACAGTGAGCGCGAACAGCTCTAGCATAGGCACGTCCAATTAACATATGTGGGATTTGCATAAATGTCTATCCAAACCTCTTGAAGGCCACTCCCACTCATTACGTAACCTATTGCTCCCAAAAAAAGACATTAAGGGATGAAAACCACCTAATCTTACCTTAACATTATTGAGAATACTTTTTGACTGAAGAAGAGGCAATGATTTCTACAGCTTATAGCGTAAGTGGCTAGTCAAATGTGACAAAGCAACCTTTTTGGCCATTATTTCTACATTGTTCAGCTGCAAATTGTAGTGCGTATAGATCGTAGTTGCTTGGGTCAAGGTTGATAAAAGGAACTGGGTCAATGTTGCTTTTCACACCATAACCAAAAATCTGAAAAGCTGCCTGCATATAACCATTCCAAGATGGTCTATTAGAGAGACTTCTCCAAGAGCCCACCATCCACAAAACATCACTTGAAGAGACTGTGCTATTAAGAACAATAAAGTTTGTGTTTCTACACAATCAGGGTTTAATGCAGAGTACTCGCCAAGTATGTATACCGAGCCGCGAATGTCTGATCTAATTATTTCAGCACTACCCTCAATCATTCTTCTTCTGGATTTGACTTTCTGTCTTCATACCACTTTTCGTGTAGAATTCGATGTGTGCCAGTCGGAAGCTTATTACCGTATTGCAGCCAGTGAGCTCAGCAAATATTACGCTGTGGCCGTAATGGCCAATAAGCTTGTTTTTGAGACGTTTTGTAGTGTATCCTTCCTTCCCTTCTAAAAGATTGTCCATAATATCTGAAAGCTCTCCGAAACTGTACTGACACCTGTCGTTTCCACTTAAATGATCACATAACTTTCAAAAAACTTTGTGTTTGTAATCAATATCATCTGACTTTAAATGTTTCTTAAAGAACTTTTTAAACAGTTTCCGTAGTAAATGGCTTCATCAGCAACTAGATCATTTGTAAACTTCTCTGCCCCAATCATCACCGCGCAAGCTAGCAGTGTTGAGAATTGCCGTTTGCACTGTTAGCGTTTCAACTCGATGAGCCATATTTCTATACTTTAAAACCGTTTTTTTCAATGTTTGGAAATCTACATGTTTTTTACAAAACAAACAATGGTATTTAGTATCAAAATCTTGAACTTCTGCAGATCTTGTTCTGTACGAGGCTGATGGTTTACTTGAAACATCACTGCCAACCTTTTTGTATGTGCAATGCATTGCAATGCTTGTTGGTCTAGTGTAATTTCTTCGACAAACATCATGTACTTTCAGGTTTGTAACCTCACTAAATTTGTCATGTAGGCCGTCTCCGTGTTTTTCACTTGCACTTATGAGTCCTACTACACCTTTGTCAGCTACTTTAACAGTTTTAAGGTTTTTTTTTTAAATCACCATTAGCGTTAAAGCCATGGGTACACAAAAAACATTCCTGAAATTCCATTGAGAAAAGAGTCGATCTAATCCGAAGTTATACAAATGTATCACTTGGGAAAGTACCCAGTTAGTAAACAAAAATATACGAATAAACACTAATAACGACTGATTATTAACAAAACGCACTGATGAGTGTAAACAGAACGGACACTCGACCGCAACTACCGCGTTATAGTAGACAGCTATAAGCAAGTCGTTCAGTTGGCACCTGCGCGACGTTCAAGTTGCGACCTGTCTGCGAGCGATGGGTGCCTCTGCGTCGGCGTCATCGTTAATCTTCTACAAGTTGTGTGTTGTCAAATGACAGTTGCTACAGCTTTAATATATTCAAAAATCAAGAAATAAAATAAGATCTTGAACTTACAATATAGTCCCAGCTACAAAAATTTACATTTTAAAGAATTTACACGAAAATAATTTATTTACACCAAAACGAATGAAGATAGCAGATTTGTTATAATTACCTTTTTCAAAGATTTTTTTTTTTAATCTAAATTAGTTCTTTATTTGACTGTATCTCTTATCCTTCTTGAGTATTGTGTGTTTAAGTAAAGTGCACCCTAAAGTGCGCACCCTCCACGCTTTTTTTGTTATACCGGAATTGGCACACGGAGGACGGCCGGGGACTTTTAGGATATGGTCCAGTGCACTATATACCTCGCATTTCCGAGTTTGTATAATATTTTACCTAGATTGAGGGCAAGAAAGGAAGAACAAGCTAAACAAAAGTACTGTTTTGCAGTACAAGTTTTTGGGTTAGTTATTTTTTTTAACAATTTTTAAATATGTATATATATATATATATATATATATATATATATATATATATATATATATATATACACAGTGCGCTCAGTAAGTAACGGATAAATTCATTATTTTCGAAATCGTTAATTTGTGGTCTAAATCCTGCGACACGTCAATTTTTTATTTTGATTTCGGACTTCATGCTGTGTCGCGCATCTAGATGGCGCTGCGCACTTTCCGGATATGACGTCAAAGTTCATATTTTTAAATGGCAACCCTGTATGTTCTTCGCGGAAATCGATGCAACTCTTTCTCCTGAGTTCAAAAATGCCCTATTTATTGGGACTATTTAAAACAGTATGCGCGACATTAATTATTAAATAGGTATAACCTAGTTTTTCCGCGAATCACATTTCTTTTAGTAGCTGTTTAGCAATTAATCATTCACGTAGATGGCGAGGCAGCAAGAGGAGAACATTGGTTAAACACAAGTTTGATTGTTTGAGTGCTGCTGGGAACACCGAGACGAAAGTCTCTGATGGGAAGGGACGAGCCTAGCAATTGTGAAATATGGGGAAATTAAATAATGCGGTCTGGGTTACTTTGGGCTGGAGGCCGAAACAAATCAGTAAACACATTTTTTTCCTCAAAAGGTTGTTTACATACGTCTAGTGACGAAGGAAGAAATTGAGAAAGTCCGTTGTTTATCGAAATCGCTGATAATTTGATGATTAAACATCTTTTTCCAAATGGCCCCGTATTACCGGGACCCCAACAGGCGCGGCGCCCTGTGCATGTGTCCGTACTATAAAACGGCGCTAAGGAAGTAATCAAAATTTTAAAATTCACGTTAAAAGTAAATAAAAGTGGTCAGAAAATCGAGTAGAGAGTTTAAGTAGCAGCCGCTCACAGCTGCCACGTAATTAGGACAGTTAACCTCAATAGTTCTTGCAAATAAAAGTTGACAGAAAAACCAACAGTTGTAAAATAAAAAGTATATATAAAAGCTAACCTAGGTGGTAATGATAAAATTTAAAGAGGCAGGATAAAAATTGAATAAGATGGCTAGGTGTAGTAATGTGTTCCAAACGCCATCTCATGCGGAACTTGAAATTTAAGGAGCGATTCGTAGTCTGATGCGGCTTGTCGAGAGCTTTCCAACTAATGGTCTCATAACATTCCTACGATTTATCGTTTCCCAATTCTGACCACTATCGCTTATAAGAGACCGGAAGAGATGACAGTTAGTCGGGGCCTTTCATTATCATACATCCAATTTTGTGATGAGGCCATAGAGAAAACCTTAGCTCCTTTTTCCCTCTAAGAGGATGTCCGATGGACAATTGGAGTAACAGTTTTCTAACTGGGTTAGAAAGTAGTAACAGAAATGCATAGGAAATGGTTTAAGTGAAAATTGCATTTAAATGAAGGAACAGGTGTTTATAAGAAATACAATTTAGAAAAAATACTTTCAGCTTCTCAGAGCTGCCATGGTACACCTGAGCTTTATTGAAGATAATGGTGATGCCAGTGATGCTTGATTGTTAATCATCTGTAAAATTAACTTAATGAAGGAAAAGGCGATAAAGCACAATCCTATTAGACCATCGTTACCATTCCTTCAATTAAATAAATGTCGGGTGTGGAAAGCATACGATCTTCCAACGTCCAAGGTCGAATTTAAAATGATACATCCTCTACTGTAAAGCGTGTTCAGAATGAAAACAGGCAACGTTGTAAAAACAACAATATTAATTTATGTCGCTCGCAGGCACGTACGTACGTTCTTACGCAAACACACACACACACACACGCGCATACACACACGCGCGCACAGGGACATCATGGCCGGTGCCCGCAAAACGCCCTAAAATGAGGTAATGTCGGATTAGTAATGTTGAAAAAATGACGATTGCATAACCTTCTATACCTACGTACGTATATATAAATATAGTTTGGAAAGTAAAAATGTGGCTTGATCAGACAATATGTTATTAAACCCCGCCATGAATTTCAACGGACAGTTATTCAGTGGCGGTTAATTTACTACCAACCTATTTTCTACAATTAATATTTCAGCATGAATAAAAATAAAATAAAACTAATTGGATTTAATAAAAAATAAAATTAATTATTGATAGCGTATTATATAGCTTATCCCAGGAGAGAGGCATTGATAGAAAGAACTTTACAATTTCGTACACAAAAGAATTATTCCTTTAATAACGATTCAATTAATAATTATAGATAATTCCATCAAATTAGATTTTGTGCTTTTGGGAACTTAAATGGCTATTAGAAAATGTGTTAGTGTTTGAACATAATTTTTAAAGATCGATTTGTTTGCAACAATATCTGTTAGATTTACACAGATAATTTCTATATTTTATTTTTCGAAAATAATTAGCATTAGTTTTAAAAATTTTACTTTAGAATTCAATCGTATTAATTACAAATGGCAGTAATTGTAAAAGTTATTCTCTTTTAATTAACAATTGGATCAGACAGCGTTATCAGAATGAAACATCTATCTACCATTTGTTAGGAGAGTTGCATCCTGCTTGCAAACATGTTCGGTTGACCCATGACATTGTTTATACGAAATTAATTTAAGAAGACGTATTACTGCAGTTAAATCTCTATTATATAAAACTCAATTTTAAATTTAAACAGATCAATTTACACGGACGTCGTGCGTATTTATTAATTAATGATAATTAGCTAGTCTCAATTATGTTCGTGAGACACTAATTTTATTTACTGAATATTTGCTCTTATCTACTTATACAGATTGAATGTAGTAGAAGAATACGTTTGAAATTTTTCATACAAAAAGTTTAATACACATTTATTTTCTTACGTTCGTGTTAATTATGAGAAATTATTTTAAATTATTACTTTCGTCAATAAATGTATTCATCTGTTAATATTTCATCTTCAGTTTCATTATTCTACCGACGCCTGATTACGGACATGTTTCTCAGATTTATAGTTCAGGCAGGTTAAAAATTGGAAAATTTCATTAAGTGTGCTCATTGAATTATAAGTAACGGTTATTACGGCAGCGAGAAAAAATCTATCGCTACAGAGTAATGATTACAAATAAAACATATTTTTATCAAGTTTATTTATATATACGTGAATATGTCAAAATTGTATTAAAAATGATATCTAATTTGTAAACGATGGATCAAAAAAATTCTCAATACCTAACACACATCTAGGCAAGGTACGGCTAAATTCTAACCACATTAACTTAAAAAAAATTAGCGATTTTTGTTTGTAAATATAAAACAGATAGGGACATACCACAAAAAAGACGGTTGCTAAATAAATGTTGCAAATGGCTGCCACTTACGTTCGGTTTTCATTGGCGCACGGTACAGTTTGGAACGGTATCGAAATAAATTGAATTTTACATTTACTTTTAAACGTTTATGTAAGGTTATAGTATCCTAAGACACTACATCTCTAAATGCGCAGTTTGAAGTCATTCTTAATAATTCAAAGATCATAAAATCTTTTGTGCACGATTATATCAATGTAATAATTATATATATATATATATATATATATATATATATATATATATATATATATATATATATATATATATATATATATATATATATATATATATATATATAAATTTCTTTGATGTAACCGTATTTTTATAGTCTGCGGACATCATTATGACCCAGTGGATTATAATGAAACGTTAAAAATAGTCACAAAACCATGAGTTTATTTAAAAATATTTACAATGCAATTATTACAATTAGCCATGTTTATACTAGGTGGTACAATTCCTCAATTGTATTCATCTTATTTCTGGAAATATTGCAGTTATTGCTTTAAAAGTAACTAAACCATCAATTTGTATACCTGTTTTTGTACTCGTTTTCATGGTAACGCACCAATATCTACTATCATAAATGAGAAATATATTTCTTTTGAAAACAATTAACGTTATAATTCATTTTAAATATTCAATATATTAATCGTGCATAAAATTTTGTATGCATTGCGGGAATAACTGGTTTTTATGGCCATACGGCGGTTTCTTAACCTTCGCGCTAGCGCGATAGGGCTCGAAATAGTGCCTCGGATCATAAAAACCTCATTATGCCCTTAATACATAAATAACTATAAAAGTATAATAATAAACTTATTCACAATGACACCAATTCTTATGAAAATTAGTCAACAGCATTATCTTGACTTTACCCCCAAGAATGCAAGGTAAGGAAGGTATGGGAGTGTCACGTGACCGTAATTTTATCCAATATTTGCCGTTAATTCCGAAATTATAACTTATTTGTTAATACCGTACATCAGAAATGTAGTATAAATTCATACAATTAAACTTGATAACGCATACATTCTTTGGCAAATTTTTCGATTGTAACGTTTTATTTTGTCTTTCAGGTATTTGGAAAGAAATCGAAATTTTACAAATAGTAATCGCACTTAGAATCCTTTCTTTCTAAAAACGAAATATAAGTTTTGTTGTATACCAAATTAAGATTGAAGTTTAAATTAAAATTATTAGTGAAACCTTTTTACTAATTTGAGAGGAGGAATTAATTAGTTTCTTTGTAAATCTTTATTGTAAGTTTCAGAAATTTTCGGTTGTTGAAAGGGAAATCACGTTTTTAAAATTCAATTGAGTGTAAATTATTACTTTGTATGGAACATCGTTGGCAAATTCAATCTCTAGCCGTCAGGGTCTCGCCTTTTCTTTTCGATAAGATTTTGGTCTTAAACAAAGAGTTTAGCTTTTAGGTACGAGGCATTAAGGTCCATCGTTGCTAAGAAATCTTTAATTTATAGCATATCGGTTACATTGATAATACCGACAGTTACGAAGTGTATTTTTTTGTGATGCAATTTTTCCGACGGTTCTCCAGTTTGATTCGTGTTGGCGCGTATTAAAACATTTAAGTTTCTCGTCCAAGGAATGGGATTTGGTGTTGGATAAGTGCCGGTCGTTCATTCCTGTTGGAGTTCCATCGCATTTTGTGTGCGGATCAATAGTAAGATAGTTGAGGTTTAAGTTTTTTTTTTTACTACTTCGTTAACAAATAATTCGGTGTAAATAAATATAATTTTTTTTTATGTTTTTAAAATACTAAGTGTTATTCAGAACTTGTATATATTTAGAGTAAAGGTAACAAGTATCGTGGAAGTATAAATATTAGTGTAACGTAACCAATTGTAATACCAATCAAAACGAGAAGCATTCACGAGTTAGATCATCATGGACTCGATTTCATTACCGAGGCCGCCACAGTGTTCATCCTCTGGGGTTTCCACCAGGTGTTTATATAATAAAGGAGTTGAACCAAGATAAGGTAACCATTTTTGTGCATTTTTCTTTTGCTGTGGTTGGCAAATTTTAATAAATTTTTGTGTCTATTTTATTATTCTTGTGTATGTTCAGCGATGGAATACGCTGTCTTTTGAGATTAACATCCTAGTATTGCATCGCCAAAATTTTAATACAAGCGTATTCATTCGTGTTATAATTCAAAATTATGAGTTTTTTATTTGTTAGACTGACTGAATTTGTGACTGATTTTGTATTGAAATGATCTGTGTCGAAAGGGTTGCAAGGAAAACGCAATTTATTTGTTATAACCATTTGTTAGGGTGGTATAGAATAATATTTGCAGAATTTTAGTAAAGGCCGACGTTGAAACTAGCTAGTATCACCGCCTAATTAAGTAGACTCGGTGATCTAATTTGAATAGAATAATTTGATTAATGTAACAATTGTGTTGACATCTCGATGGTGGTTATTTTTTTATTATTCATAACACATGCCTTTAGGTTTATGTACTGTTTTCTTTTAATTGTAAACCCATTTATTATACAGCACAACAACTACGCACGTTTTTTTAATGAGAGTCATTAAATTACTGTCAATACTTTTGTGTTTATTTGAAGTAAAGTATTTACGTCCGAAAGTTTAACATTGATTATTGAATTATAACTATTAAAAGTTCATGAGTTAATGCATCATTTTGTTTTCTTGAATTTGAGCATATTTGACGGCGAATTGATTTAATAACGACTGGTCGTAAATTGATTTAAAGTGATTTCTTTCCTTGAAAGAATAATTTGATGGAATATCAGATTTAGCGAATAAAGTAGAGTAACAACAGAATTATCGTTTTTTGATCAGCTAAGTGATGAATTTTTGCAGCACGTAATTATTTTAGATAAGCGTGCGAGAATATTTGTAACCTTTCAGATATAGCGAAGACCTTTTGGTCCCAGGACCAACTGTGATTTGCCGAACAGGTAAACGAATTTGGTTATTTGTTATGGCGAAGCTGTGCATTTTTCCGAATTTAGGGACAACATCCCGATATCGACGTTTAGTAAATTTTAGGATTCTATAAATTTCTGATTGTCTTGATTACTTTTGTTGTGACGTATTTTCCGTTTTAAATTGCATAATTAATTATCGTTTTGATCAGTTGTTTTTGGGTATTTGTCGAAATATTTAATGAGTTTTGGTTTTATTTTCGCAATCTTGCGGTTTTTATATGAAACTTAAGATTTAATTGAAGTTTAGGTGGAATGGCGTGAAAATTTTTGGAGTAGAATTTTTAGTAGAGGTGAGGGTTTATTTTGGAGTGAACATTATGGTTTCCTGAAACTGACCTAAGTGTGGTTGTCAACAAGTTAGGTTAAATGTGTCATTACCATGTACTAAAAACGTAGATAAGTTCAATAAACGGAAGGTTAAAACAACGTAGATCTAAAAAGAAACTACATAAAGCGGCAATAGATTCGTGAAAAATTATTTATTTAAAAAAACAGGTGCAATAGCGAAAATTAAAAAGTTTAATTTAGAACGATTTAATAAATTTACGATTTCCATGCTAAAACAAAGAAATGAATGTAAAAGTGTGGTTAAGTGTGAAATATTAAAATACTTACGGGAAAAGAAAGTAATTAATTAATTTATTTATTGGAAAACTTATGCATAATATAACTAATAAAGGAAATCCAGAAACATCCCAGACGGGGATGTCTGGATTGTTAAAAAATAACAGGATTTAAATTCACAAGCAACGCGCTTGAATACGTTGAAAAGAAGAGATAAATTGCCAACTTCAAAAAAATCTAAAGTTACAGGATGAGTCGAAAAATTAGTTCGAAACTAAAAGATACTTATGAAAATGTAAACTTTCACCATTAACACTCATAATAAAATACTTATCTTTTTTGGGTTTTTTAATGGTGTATTTAAATTATACAATCTAAACGTTTCGATAACACTTACAGTTATCTTCGTCAGTAGTAATATTTGTAAAAATTGTTAAAGATGTTGTAAACAATTTTGTTGAAAAATTAAAACATGTTTTAATTTTTCAACTTTGACAAAATTGTTTGCAACATCTTTAACAATTTTTAACAAATATTACTACTGACGAAGATAACTGTAAGTGTTATCGAAACGTTTAGATTGTATAATTTAAATACACCATTAAAAAACCCAAAAAAGATAAGTATTTTATTAAAAGATTCTTGTTTAAGTTTAACATTTCGTTTAGTGAATAATCGGGGCTTTGGTCAAAATGTTGTACTATTTCTTTTATCTTCAATAGATCTAATCTTACACCTTTGTCGCAAACATGAAAAATATCAAAATTTTGATTTGGATCGAATGAATGACCGGTTTCTAAAATATGGCTAGCAGAAGAGGATTAGCGCAGACATTGTTATTTTTAATGCAACTAAAGTTATTCTGAAAATCTAGTTTTGAATTTACGGCCTGGTTGACCAATGTAAAAGAAGTTGCAAGTCCCACAACAAACTTTATAAACTCCTGATCGATCTAATTTGTCAATTCTGTCTTTTGTGTGCACTAACATACTTTTTAAATTGTGTTTGGAATTAATGAAAATGTCTATATTATAATGTTTAAGCAGATGTTTGAGAAAATAAGATGGTGGGCCTATGAAAGGCAGTGAAGCATATTGTGAGGAAGTATTATCAACACTTGGTGTTAAAGTGGTGTGATGTCGAATGTGATAATTCTTGATGAACTTTTTGTATAAATTATGAATGATACGCCTGGAATAGCCATTGCGGTCAGCCAATTCGAATATTAAGGTAAGCTCTTTGTTGAAATTCTCCTTTTTATTTTATTTAACGGTAGCAATCTGCAAAATAACTAACGCGGACTATTGAGAAAAGTAAAAACCTTACGTTTCATTGCACTTGCATTGTAACAGCTGTATGGCTAACATATTATTAAACTTGAGTTTTTAATGGATAATGTAACTACAAATACGCGCTACAAAATAAATCATTACATTTATTATTCTATTAATAATCCCACTAAAATTGTGAATTATAAGTGTAAGATACAGACAATATACAAAAGAAAACAAAACTACCTTTAATAAACAAACAGGTTGATCTTATAGACTCAACAGATATTTTAAACATAAAATTATAATTTATATCAAGTTTGATTTACTTTAAGTATTTGTTGCCATAACTACTTGTGCGTTCTTTTACTTATATGTTATATTACTTATATGTTGTATTGAAACGCGTACAGAAATAAATAATTATATAAAATAAATTGTAGAATTATATTGTATTTTAAACATTAGTGATTTTTTTAAATTAGGTGAAAGGTAATTAGGTCAGTATTGGATTAATAAACCATTCTAGTTAAATTTAATGCTTCAAATTTTTTTTTTTATTAAAAAGGTTTTATAACGATCTAGTGTGTGACGGTTGTTTCATGTGCAATCTATCGCTATATTTTATTATATTTTTACCGGAAATCAGATACGGACAACAAAAACGTTTCTTAGCTACTGATTAAAAGTTATTTTGGTTTATCAGTTCAAGTAAATGGAAAAAGTGCGACTTTTGACACCCAACCAGAAATCCGTGCACTGACAAAGGAAGGATCTTTAAATTTAATATTCAGCAAATTACACTAACAATGGTAATCAATCATAATTAAAACTTAAATATTAAATTATTAACAATTATTTTTTATTAGCGACACTTTTGGCTACCTAACAACGTAGAAAAACTATTGTAGCAACTCGTGCAAAAAGTGTTTATTGTAGCCGACGTACTGTCCTAAAAGCTGTCGCCTGCAATAAACACTTACTCTTTGCACTTGTTACATAAATAACTATTAAGCAACAACGTAAACATACCAAAACATATGATCATGATGTATTATCCTTACACCACGCCGACAACGTGTATGCACTAATTCAAAAATTGAAGTATGTATTTATAGCGATATTTGTTTTAATTTACCCAGTGAAATTATTACAATACATTTAGTAAAAAGTACAGCACAGTGCTTCACATTCAAAAGGCTCAAGATGAGAGTAAATTACAAGAAACTTGAGACCTGATTGAAGCTTGAAATAACCAGGAACGTCGCAATTTTGTTTCAAGATCTGGGTGCTCCATCTCGTTGTGTTTAACCACCATTTCAGTAATTAGGTGGATGTTAGACTAAACTTTGGGGCATTAATCTTAAAAAAAGTGGTAAACACTAAGCATAAATAAGAATATTTAAAAAAATTAAAACTAAATTAATTTTTTCACACAAGAAGGATGTGCGTGAGATGGAATGCACCAAAGTGCTAAAGCAAATTTAAAAGAAGCGGGTGTCCTTTATTTCCATTCCAAAATCGAAAAGCTTATTTATTTGTTCCTTCCTTAATATTAGTTAATATTCACTTTACAAGTAAAGCTTTTCTTGTAGTTTTTTTTTCGTAGAGGGACACGAAGCTGTAGGTCAATTAACTTATTTACATATTCAGATTCTCCTTCACATTTTAGCAGTAATAATACCGTAATACTATAGCAGCGTTTACGCATATAATTGATTTTAATTTAAGAAATCTGAATCTACATTAAATCTGGGCATAATTTTTGAAAAAAATAATGTTGAGTAAGTGTTATTAACCTTCAGCTAAATAGTAGTTAACAGATTCCAGTAATACAATCCAAACAACATATAATGATATACCCCAAAAGTATAATAAGGCAGCAAATCAAACATTCTTATGGAAATTGTAAGTCGATCTTACACGACAATCACGTGCTTTTACCTGATTGGGTTCATAGACTACAAGGTGTCAATCTAAAATGGTGATGTATTGAATACGTATAAGATGTTTGAATTGTAGATTATATTTATTGTATAATATTCCAGGATGTAAAATTATTTACGTTTGTCCTTCCAAAATCAATAAAATTATACGGAAGCACCATGTCTATTTTTAAATAAAGTTATATGAATGCTAATCTTAATAGATTCTTCAAGCGTAAGCACCTCTAGGTAGATATTCCAAACATGGACCCCTGGGTCTGGGAAGTATCATTAATTCAATATCACCACTAAATTCTTCTAAGAAGACTAAAGAATCAGTGACAGTCTTTTTTAAATCACCATCATATCTAATATATAAACCTGTCTTCTCACAATACAATAGCACAATCTTTTGAAATTAATGAGCTTGAGATGGCAAGTTGTAAGAATGTAAAATAAATGATTTTATACGTATTACAAAAGGTTATGTGGTTGCAATTTCACACACTAAAAGCTTTTAAACCTCTAACTTACAAATATGTTTTAAATGGAACATGCATGGAATGATTGTTTAACTCAATTAGTTGATTTTATTACCACCTACAGTGCCATTGACATTCGACAATTTCTCATGCTTCTGTTTGTCATCTTTAATAACAAAAGGTAATCATTCTTTAGACAGTCATCGACATGACTTTTTTATTGTTCACTTCTGGATTGTTCAATATTACTCTTCATTTGTTGTAAATTTTGCTGCGTAATTGTGGTTAGTTTTATATATGGCAGATAAAATGTTTGATTTGAATTATATACTGACACATTTAAGTTGAACATTAATCTTACAATAACTTAATTAAGTGTACGTGTCAGCTTCATACGTAAATGTACTTATGGTGCAACCAAAAGTATGAAATTAAAGTGTACTATTATAGGATTGTTAGATCTAAACCAACCTTATGTTTGATGATGGCTTTTCATGTGAATAATGCTAATTAATAACTAGATAAATAGTATGCGATCAAAATTATAGACACAATCTTGGCTTTGTTTAAAACGTACTTATTATTGCAAATAATGATTTGGTAATATAAAGTTACCTAAAGTATTTAATTCCACCTATACATGCTGGGGTGTAGGGCGTTTCGCCGCGGCCGGTTCGCCGCGGCCGTTTCGCCGCAGGGCCAGTTCGCCGCTGGCCGTTTCGGCGCGGCCGTTCCGCCGCCAAAAGTACAGGGTCGCCAAATTTTGATGTTTTAATAGGGAATCTCGTAAACTATAGCTCGTATGAAAAAATGGACCTCGCATCCTCGATCTCTTTTTTTGAGAAAACACTACGAATTGCGTTGTAAATATGAATTTATTAGAGACGGAACTAACACACTGTATAAAATGTTGTTTTAGTTCGTTTATATTATTATTTTTTTTAATATCTATAAATTGTAATATATAAATTACGCCCTAAAAAACTATTTTTTTTCTAAAAAGCAGTAAAAATGAGTTCATAAAATGCCCATTCCAAATAAAGATACATACTTTCGAAAAAGAAATGTTTATTATTTTCTATGTAAATACTACAATACGTCAAATAATTACATTAAATATATATAATACCTACATTATATTAATGAAATTGGTAATTATGGGCGATTGAACGCAAATATTCTAAAATTGTTCTGTCATTAAATTCTCTCACAATTCTTAAAATTCTGTCGTCACCTAATGAGTGTCCTAATGATTATTATCTCATTAGAAATAATCGTTAATAAGATTTAAAATTTGGTAGATACGTGAGTTTTTATACTATATATTTAAAAAAATGTAAGATGGTATGTGCTAGTGTTCAATTGAATGCAATAAAATAATGTTGGCGGCGAAACGGCTCGCGCCGAAACGGCCAGCGGCGAACTGGCCCTGCAGCGAACCGTCCCACACCGACATGCTGCTATAAATTACAGATAAATTGAGATATAACTGCAGTTATCAATCAATATCCTTGACTGTTTCTGTTTTATGTACCTACCTCAAGGTATTGTGGTTACATCTTCAACACTTTGGTTTAAAATCTTGAGATTAATTGATTATTGGCTGTACATTAACATTTTTTTATTTTTAATCTTAATCATCGCGTCGAGCAAAAATTCAGTCTTCAACCTACAGCGCATTTTATACAAGGTGATCCAGATTGATTGAGTGGTCCGCTAACTTCAAAAAAGCTGTTCTCCACTTATTTCTGTTGAAATGTACATTTATATATTATGCTCTGTATAAGTTTTGCATATATGAGAGCATAAGATATGTATCTAAAAATTGGCAATACAGATGGAGAATAAATATTTAGATTAGAAGTAAAACAAGGCGTATTATTTAACATGGTAGCACAACGTGGTTAGAAATAGTAACAAATGTGTTAACAGAAGTTTATTTGTTAATGGTAAAAAGAAGTTTGAAGTTTTAGAAGAAAACGTGGTAAAGCTATAAAAAAATTAAGGTGCGATATAAGAACTGAGTATTTAAAGGATAGAATTTATTCTTTAGTTAGGGAAAAGGGAATCGTTTTAAATGTTTGTCCACCATATGTGCATGAATTATGTGGGACTGCAGAAAGACTTAATACGTCTTTGATCGACATGTCTAGATGCTTGTTGTCTGAGGCAAAAGTAAATAGGTGGTTTTAGCCTGAACTAGTGTGTACTGCTGCCCATCTTAAAAATAGGACATTAACTAATACTATTGAAAATAAAACGCCATATGAAATTGTGTTCAATAAAAAACCTAGTATTGAATATTTACGACTATATGGAAGTAGAGTATTTGTGCGAGTGCCTGAAGAAAAAAGAATGTCAAAACGGGACAAAAAAGTAGAGCTGGGAGTTTTATTAATTTATACTGAAGTTGGTTATAGGGTCTTAGTGAATAATAGAGTGTTTGTAGCAAGGCATGTTGATATTGTTGAAGAGGGTGTTAAATGTATTGGGTTTAATGAAAACACGTCTGAAAAAAGTGAGAATGATTCTAAGAGTGAATGTACGGTTAAGATGCAAGATGAAAGTGTAGCTGAGGAAGAGTTAATGAAGTCTGAGAGAAAAAGGAAAATTCCTTCTAAATATGATGATTACTATTTTGATAACAATTATATAAATGTAAATTATTGTAGAGTTAATAACCCAGAAAATTTTGAGGAGGCGATTGCAAATAATGAATCCGAATATTGGGTTAAAAAGAAATTAAATCTTTAAGGGAAAATAAAATTTGGGATTTAGTTAAAAGACCACAAAATAAAAGAATTTTAGACGTAAAGTGGGTTTACACAAAAAAATCTGGGAATAATGTTAAAGCTCGATTAGTAATAAGAGGTTATCAACAAAAAGAAACTATAGATGATATTTATTCCCGAGTTGCAAACATGTTAACTTTAAAAATTTTATAGTCGTATTGCTGTCAGGAGGGGTTAAGTATAGAGCAGATGGACGTAGAAACTGCATTCTTAAATGGAAAAGTATTGTCAGAAATTTACATAAATCAGCCTGAAATTACAATTA
Source organism: Vesta saturnalis (assembly GCA_036346205.1). NCBI lineage: Eukaryota > Metazoa > Arthropoda > Insecta > Coleoptera > Lampyridae > Vesta > Vesta saturnalis. The sequence continues at coordinate 708,682 of JARFJB010001017.1, read as the reverse complement.
AATCTTTAGGTCATCAATGATTTTGATCATATGAAATATCAGATTTTAAAAATGTTGAATTTGATTAATGCTACAACTTTCATTTCCATTAATTTGAATTGAAGGAATTTTCAATCACACACTGTTGTGGATCGAGTATCAGTGCCAATCACATCAGTCTTTATACACGTATTGCCTTTGGAGCTGGATGTATTGAATTCAGGGCTTGAATTGCATTCAGATACAATTTCTGAAGAAGATGCTTCTTCTCGTCGTCTCGTAACAACTTCAACAAAACTTTCTTCACCTTGAATCATGCAATTTTATTTTTCCCTTCAAGGGAATCTTCAACATATTTTTCTGCGATGGTGCTGCTTTTCCATCCACCAAATCGCTTAAGAACAGAAATATCGGCTCCCGAATTGACAAGGAGCGTAGAACCTGTTCTTCTGAGCGAATGTCCAGAAACTGTGAAATACGTTTGCCACTCCACCAATTGTGTGAATTCCAGCTCTTTGATTAATGCACTGTCCATGACTGTAGCCCAAAAACAGCTTACCGTGTTCAGTATTTTTTGGACGTAAATTTACATATTTTGATATAGCTCCAAAAATTTAATTCTGTGAGCACATTTGAGAAGCAGTGATTTCTATATCGTTCAAAGACATTTCGTAGAGTTCTTCTCTGCGACAGCCTCCAGCAACTCCAATTACGGAAACTACCTAAAAATAAAAAACTATTCCTAAATCATTTGCTCCCCAATGCATAAAAATGTTTACTCACTTTTGTGAGAAGATATTCTTTATCAGGAGCACTTCTTAGAAATTCATAAATTTCTTCTCCGCTGAGTGTTTTTGCTTGTTTAGCCTGATGACCAACTGTTTTATGTTTTAAAAACGATTTTAGCCTCGAAAATCTCGAAACGTCAATATTCTCAAACACGTGCAACATCGACTTCACCATGGAATATTTGCTCCACAAAGAAGTACCACAATATTTTGTAGACTAAAAATTTAAAAAGTTTCATTACAAATACAATTTATACTTAAAATACCAATAAATACTTACTAAATTTACAAATACGCCAGCATCAATTTTTTCTACATTATGTTGTCGTCGCCATTTACTAAACACTTCATATTCTTTTTTATAACGCTCTTCCGACTTTACGGGAATAAGCTTGGCCGTAGCTTCTCTACATTTTTGTGCAATTTCTTCCGAATGCTGGTGCTTTGCGTTCTCGTTCATTTTAAAATTTTTGAAAAATGTAAACAAGTCACCGTAGCAACTACTCAAACTATGCCAACCAGCGGTTTTTTTGCTATAATTCGCGAATGTTTGATTGTTTGGACCACATTTTTGTCTTATTTTAAATATTTAAAATTTTATTTTCTGTATGAAATAAAATACGTTACGTCATTCGTCCGGTGAAAAGATATTACGTACTCATTGCGCAATAAAATACTTATTCGTACGTAATATCTTTTTTACCGGACTTACTACGAAAAATATTATAAGTAGATTCCAGAATAGTTTCAATGAGACTTATTTTAGGTATGCTTTAAGAATTTTAAAATATTTGTATTTGACAAGAAACTTGAGTTTAAATTTTTGTAAAAATAAGAGAACTGATATTATAGATAGCTATGTAGATGCTGATTGGGCAGGTGATAATGTAGACAGGAAATCAACAACAGGTTATGTTCTAAAATTATTTGGGAATGTTATTTACTGGAAATCCAGAACACAAAGTAGTGTTACAAAATCATCTACATTTGCTGAGTATGTAGCTTTATCAGATGCGGTAAGTGAAATAAAACTAGTTAAAGACATTTTGAAAATGTTTGTGGAAATTAACAAACCTATAAAAATATATGGAGCAGTAGCCATTGCGAAATATGGTAACTTTACAAAGAATTCAAAGTACATAGAAGTTCAGTACCATTTTGTAAATGAACATTATGTCAGGGGTAGTATAGAAATAATGATAATTGATTCTGAAAACAACATAGCAGATAGTTTTACCAAATCACTGGGTAGTACTAAGTTTGTAAAGTTTAGGCGCATGTTAGATATAGCCTAAGTAAAAATGCTTGAAATATAAAAGTATGGAGGCGTGTTGAAATGTTATTTGAGAAATTCAACATACTTGGCCGTAAACTTTGAACAGTACTATTTTTACAGAATAGACATTTTCTTGAATACGTTGTTTTATTATGAAAACTGCACGTTTGAAAGAGGGGGCTTCGGAAAGAAATAGTCGTTTACAGACTGGTAAATGTCTCTGTAAATGAAAATACAATATTTGCCATTAAGTCGGTTAAATTACATAACTAAATGAACCATTAATCGTTATGTGGCAGGACAACTCTTGGTATTTTTATAAACTGTTACGTGTAACGGGTGTCTGGTAATTTTCAAATTTCGCGCTATGTTAAATGACGCATTATAGTTATATGGTATTTTATAGAATAAAAATTAATTATTTGTTGTTTAATTTATAAGTGTATTTAATATTGATATGAGAATTTTGAATTTACTTCAAAATGTTGCGTACAGACTTAATTAAAAAACATTTAAAGTTCGCGGTAAAATACGGATGCATAAATGAGCTGTAGAAGGAAGGGGTAGATGTGGTTTGAAGGGCTCGTAATTTTGAATTGGTGCTAATGTGTTGAGATTAATGAGTATTAATTGGAGAGTTGGAAAAGAGAGCCGCAAGTGACAATGTAATATAGTCACGCTGCCCTCTAAAATTAGAAAATAAGGTAAAAGTTAAGTAGTTGTAGTAGGGAAGTTAAAAGAATACTTAATGGCGATCAAAAAAGATAAAAATAATTTAAAATAACATGTTTGAGCATATTGGATGTTGCCAACGATTATATTGAAATAGTGAACGAAAGATGCAAAATACAATAATCGAACCAGTGTAATAAATTAGTAACTGAAAAACAATAACCATAAAGGTTACGGGTAAAATTTCGGTAAATCATATTAACCTAAAAATTGTGTAGCCAAGCGGGCCACATCGCGGAACTGCGTTTGTTATTGCGTGCATATTGTTGCGAAAATTAGAACTCATAAGTATAATCAGATAATGGCAATCGTGCGAATTAGCGAAGAATGGACTAAACGGGTTCAGAATCAGCGACCGATTTCCAAAGAATATATTTGGTAAACAAAGAAGTACGGTTCGACAGCCAGCAGACGTTTGTGTGTTTTATTTTTCCTTAATTAATTTTTTAACAATCAATTTTCATTCACTGTTATAGAATTTATATGTGCATGTTAGATGATAAGAAATATGAAAAATCATGATAATCAGGATTGCTTTTGTTTGATTATTGTAAACAAAGCATTTGTGTATTTTTGAGTTTAGTTGAATTAAATAAGCGTAAAGTTTGATTTAATTTCTTTATTGACCAGTATGAACATTAAAAGATTTAACGCTAAATAAAGCAATATCAAGAAAAGTAACAAATTCCATACGCATTTAAGAAGATCCATTCGAAGGTATTTTTGATAATTGAAAACAATAATCATTTCATTTAATAAGTAAGCTAGCTGAAGCAACTATTAGATTTAATTTATGCAAACGGAAAGTTTGTAGCAAGCTATTTAAAAATAAATTACTAACTGCTATCTTTGCGAGTTGAAACTACCCAGAATAAATCGTAAGGTAAACATTTTGAGTTCTCACGAGAATAATATAAATTTAAATTAAAAGATTTGAAATTATTAAAAATAGTAAAAGAACTCTAAAGTTTATCTTTTGTGGCGAGTGTAAACAAAGAAAGGGAATAGGTCAACGTTTATGCCCGTTGCACACGGAATAACCTATTATCAACAAATTGAAGATAAAATTGGATAGTTACACACACACACACACACACACAATGTCATTTAACCGATGATGTTATTATGTTTGGTAGTATCGATAACTTTTCTGCATTTTTGTTTGAAAACTTTTTAGGTAAGCTTGAAAATTAATAAAATCTCCAACAAATATATTAGCACAAATATATTGTCGTCTTGATTACCTAAATTTTGTTGTAATTCAACAAAGAACAGAGGTTGGTAACCTTGAGTGTTATAAATTACATTTACAGGGTCCACTGTCAAACAAATTTAGTTCATATAGACAGCGTAAAAAGCTAAAGTATGAAAGTTTTACTAATGGATCAAAATAGTGTTTCTATTTTAGCCCACAAATTTTTATTAAATGATTCCTTTTATTTACACCCCATTGACTCTAAAGTATTAAATGTACATGTAGCGTGTCACATTTCAGAAAAATTGGAAGTACATCCAGTTTCCCATATTAGCGGGAAGTGTTTTCTTGTTCCAAGTAATGATGGCAAAGTCGCCTTTCCCATAATACACTCTTTGTATGAATGTTCTGCTGACTTATAATCATTCATAGAATTTAGTTTCAAATACCATTTTATGTTCGTCATTTTAAATTCGATGTTACTTTCCTTATTATGTGTGTTATGTACCTCGATTGAATTAACCGTTTAATCTTGAAAAACGAGAAGTTTTTTCAGGTATTTATCAAAAAGTTTTATTCTGACTTACAATCAATTTTTTTTCATTTATACAGAGGGTTGAAAAAAAATTGTCAGTTTTCAATTTAAATTTTTGATTCTTTTTTTAATGGAACACCCTGTGTGTTGTGGCATCTTTCGATCGAGGCATTCTTCCACTTTCTAAAAGTGTATAGTTTGCTATGCTTATAAAAAAAACTAACACAATTATTTAAATGTTTATGGCAACATGTTCGATACAAATAAAAATTCAACAAAACAGAAATCATTTCTAATTACCATTGAAAATACATAACAACGTTATTATTTTTTCAAACTAAATTGCTGGATGTGTCCCCCATTATTATCAATGCATTTTTGAAATATTCTTTCTTTCTTTCTCTTTTACCCTCTTATACCTTTTATAGTGTTGAGGGGACCAGACACAACGAGTCGCAGAGTGGGACATCTATTCCAGTTCCGACCAAGCAAACCGCTGCTTAACTTTCAGTATCTCAGTACTAGATGGTTTCCCACTCTGCCGTACTGCCGGTCGCATTTTTGAAATCTAAACTCCAAATTTTTGAAAGCATTTTCCAACTTTTCCTGAGTACATAGTGCGTGGAACAGGCGAGTAACAACGATCAAGTAGGCAAGTCAAAACTCAAAATGACAATTGAATTACTATTTTATTTGCTACGTTCTGTCAAATCATTTATTGACATTATTTTCTCGTTGTCTTTACCGCGCACTTTTAATTAAAATGATATGCACAGATCAAGAAAAAGCAGAAGCTGTACTTCTGTACAATAAAACTAATGCTATAACCATAACCAAAAGAAGGTTTCGTTTGAAGTTTGAAAAAGCAGAAATGCCATCATAAATTGGATCAGGAAGTTTAAAGACACCGCCTTAATTAAGAGAAAATGCAGATCTATAATCCAACAACATCCAAATTATTTGAATCGCCTGTTGCAAGTAAGTGATGTATTAATACAAAATAATTACATGATTTCTATCAGAAAAATATCTGCTAATGTAAACTTTTCTAAAAGTGAAGTTCAGAGATGTTTAAAAATTGAAAGAAGACCCAACGCCCTCAATAAACGAAATGAAACCTCCAGAATGCCGCAAATTTGGAAGAATATCATTAAACAAGTTGATTCGAGATTTCAACCATTTCCAAATCCTCCAGAAATTTCAAACACCTACGCTGCAACTATTCATGACGTCTCCAATACACCTTCTACATCATATACTAGACCAACTGCTCGAAGTCAAACACGCTCGTCCAGATTGAATTTAAATTATTGAAAAAGGGAACAAAGGATGTTCCCGAAACGTTGAATTAATTTTTACGTTTATTTTATACAAGTTTTCCGAAAACACGTGTCTTATTTAACCATTAATACTTGTGGAAACCTAAATAGCAATATATGTATATATATATATATATATATATATATATATATATATATATATATACTGTGTCCAAGATAAGGATTCTCGCTATAGTGATCTCGCAAATGGCAATAGATACTCCGGTTAAATGGGAAAAAAATTGTGTAATTAGGAGACCCCTAAATTAATGATGATCGATGGTGTGATTTTTTTGTTTTTGAGATATTTGAAAAAAATTGAATTTTTGAAATTTCCATTTTATTTTTTTCTGGCGTTATTGTAAATGCTACAGCAAAAATACAAACACTTCTTCATGGCAACTTGTTACGGGCATAGTCAGTGTTTCAATCGGACGTTTCCTATTTTTATAGCCATCATCAATTTATTTTTTTAAAATACGGTCCTGATATTTGAAAACACGCCGTCCAGATTGAATATAAATTAGTTACCTTGTTTCAATTTATGTGCTTGTCAAAATAAACAAGGACGTTACCGAAACGTTGAATTAATTTTTACGTTTATTTTATACAAGTTTTCCGAAAACACATGTCTTATTTAACCATTAATACTTGTGGAAACCTAAATATATATAAAATATATATATATATATATATATATATATATGTATATATATATATATATATATATACAGGGTCTGGCAAAAAGAGCGTCTTCTTCTATATCTTCCGTTTTATATAAACTAGATTAATAAAATTTGGAACGCAGTTATAGTTTAGTTGTGTGCATATTTTAAAATTATTCACGCGAATACAGGTTGTTTATTTAAAGAGGACCAAATTATTATAAAAAAATTTAAATGGAACACCCTATATATTATTACTTTTTGAATTCTACACATTGTTCCTAACAAATTCGCAATATATTTCTCTTTCCCTAAATATGGCCGTTTTTGAGTTATTTCGATTTCTCTAAAAAAATTGAAATTACAGTTTGCTTTCAAAATGTACCTCCTTAACTGTTGAAAAATAAAAGTTATCTAATTTATATGAGCATAAGTTCACAAAGAGAGCTTCCTTTTAATGTGAAGAAAATGACATAATTGCATACAGGGTGCTCATAATTGACTTGCCAATCAACCATTATTCGAACTAGTATAAGTGTACTTTTTCAAATAAAACACCCTGTATATTATTACATTTTTGGTTTTTACATATTAACCCTTATCAGTTCGCCATACACCTCCCTATCCCTAAATATAGCCGTTTCCGAATTATTTTCAATTTTTCAAAATGTATAAGATTATTGAGACATTTTTAAATCTATGGCCTCGTATAGATAAAAAAGAACATCATAAAACAATTGTATTATACATTAAAAAACGCAATAGAAACTAATATATTATGATAGAAGACTAATTACAATTTTTGTGCTGGAGGCATTGCATGTTAACAAGAATTTGACAAATATTTACTTCAATTTCAAGTAAAATTCTAAAATCAAGTGTGCTTCTTATAAAAATGGAGTGTTTGACGTAAATAAATAAAACTATAGTTAACCATGTTATTGTTAGTAATCAAGATTTTTATAAAATGAATTTTACACAAAATGAGTTAGTTGATATGATATTCGTGTTGGGTGCTGCAGAAAGAAACTGTTTATTGGCCAGTAGAATTTATGCTGAAAGATATGCCGATAGAAGACATCCAAACGCAAGATCGTTTCAGACAGTTGTGAGTAGATTTATTGCAACTTTATGTGCCAATTACTCCGAACATGAACGTGTTAAACCTTCTACAAATGAAGATAGTGAATTGAGGGTTCTTCTCGCCATCGAAGAGGATCATCACAGAAGCCAAAAGGACATAAGTGAAATAGTTGGTATAAGTGAGAGATCAGTAGGCCGTCTTTTAAAGAAGAATCGCTTACATCCCTATCATATTCAGTTACACCAAGAATTGAGCGATGCAGACTTCGATCATCGAGTAAGATTTTGTAACTGGGCCAGAGAAAAAATTACTCAAAACCCAAATTTTTGTTATAATATGTTATGGGCAGACGAATCAACATTTCATAAGAATGGATTTGTTAATACACATAATTTTCATTATTATTCCTCAGAAAATCCACATTTATTAAGACAAGTTGATAATCAACATAAGTGGTCTTTAAGTGTCTAGGGTACCATCGTTGGGTCCATTCTTTTTTGATGGACACTTGAATGGTGAGAAGTACCTTAACTTTTTGCGTAACGATTTACCGGGCTTATTAGAAAATATTACTCTTGATATTAGAGCCACAATGTGGTATCAACATGATGGCGCTCCTGCTCACTATTCTGCAGATGTAAGAGATTATCTCAATAGAGTCTTTCAAAATAAATGGATTGGGCGAAATGGACCTGTGAGGTGGCCAGCTAGGTCCCCTGATCTGACAAGCATAGATTTCGTTTTATGGGGATACATAAAAAATATTGTCTATAGGGAACCACCAACCACTGCCGAAGATATGCGTAATCGTATAACACAGGCTTTTCGTGTTGCGTAGAGTTGAACAATCTTTTAAAGATCGACTTCAGGTCTGCATCCGAGAAAACGGACAACATTTTGAACAATTATTATAAATCATTATCGCTAATGATTAGCGTTAAATTATTTTTTTTTATTAGTTTTGTATTTTTAGAAATAATTTTAATAATTATAGTGTATTAGTTTCTGTTGCGTTTTTTAATTTGCAATACAATTGTTTTCCACTGTTTTTTTTTTCTATTTATACGAGGACATGGATTTAAAAAAATGTTCCAATAATCTTATACATTTTCAAGAATTGAAAATAATTCGGAAACGGCTATGTTTAGGGATAGGGAATTGTGTATCGAATTGATAAGGGTTAATATGTAGAAACCAAAAACGGAATAATATACAGGGTGTTCTATTTGAAAAAGCAAACTTTTACTAGTTGGAATGTCTGATTGGCAAGTCAATTGTAAACACCCTGTATGGAATTATGACATTTTCTTCGCATTATAATAAAGCTCTATCTGTGTACTTGTTCTGATATAAATTAGATAACTTTTGTTTTTCATCGGTTAAGGAGGTACATTTTCAAAGCTACCTCTGTAATTTCAATTTTTTTATAAAAATCGACATAACTCAAAAAGGGCTATATTTAGGGACAGGGAAATATATTGCGAATTTGTTAGGAACAATGTGTAGAATTCAAAAAAATAATAACATACAGTGTGTTCCATTTAAATTTATTTTTATTATAGTTTGGTCATCTTTAAATAAACAACCTGTATACACGTGAATAATTTTAAAATATGCACACAACTAAACTATAATACTATCCCAAATTTTATTAATCTAGCTTATATGAAACGGAAGATATAGAAGAAGGCGCTCTTGTTGCCGGACCCTGTATATATATATATATATATATATATATATATATATATATATATATATATATATATATATATATGTATATATACTGTGTCGAAGATTCTCACTAAAAAAATTGTGTAATTAGGGGACCAATAAAATGATGATCGATGGTGTGATTTTCGTTTTTGAGATATTTGAAAAATTTTGGATTTTTTTTTTCTAGCGTTATTATAAATGCTAGAGCAAAAATACAAACATTTGTTCACAGCAACTTGTTGCGGGCTTTAACATGGAATAGTCAGTTTTTTAATCGGACTTTTCTTATTTTTAAAGCCATCATCAACTTATTTTTTTTAAATACGGTCCTGATATTTTGAAAACTGATTTTGAAAGGTTTTTTGTTACAATTTCAGCAAAGTATCACATATGATGGTCTAATCACGTTTTGAACCTTTGATGGCCCATGATCACGAAATTTTTGAATACAGACCTGCATTTTCAAGAAGTTGGTGCAGTGACTTTCCCGTATGATTATTATACACACCATAATAAAGTTTCTTAATTTTGAAAGTTAATATCGACAAACAAATTGACGGTAAAAGGAAAAACTACTGATTCCTTTTGTTTTTAGTGTAAATTAAAGTAACAATTAGTTACTTGTAAGTCTTATAATAGTTGTTCAAAAAGTTCTCCATTATTTTCCAAACACAAATAACACCGTCTTACAGTTGAATTCAAAACATTGCGAAGCATTTGAGGCGTAATGCTTTTAAATGCTTCAAGAACGAAGTTACGCAATTGATTGTCATTTTTAATATTGTGCCGGTAAATATAATTTTTGACATATACCCAGAGAAAAAAGTCAAGAGGTGTTATATGGGGGTATCGCTCTGGCCATCTTACTCTCGAATATGTTCCAATATTCAATATGCGCTTGAGGTAAATCAGCTAAAGCTGCGACTACATCATTTTGTAATAAATTTTGCTAGCGTTCAGAATTTAAAGATCCGTTATAGAAATATGGACCTGCTATTCACATTTAGAATATTATATATTAAAACCGAAACGGTGTTGGTGTCTGCGCACTTATAAACTCTAGGATGAACTCTGATGAAAATTCCATTGTTGGTCACCTGACTTTCATCCGATCAAATGATTTTATATGGAAATTGCTCATTATCTGCACATTGCCTGGTATACCGTTAACAGAACTCTCTGCGCCTCGTTGAATCCCTTGGTCGAAGTCCCTGACAAATTCTAAATTTAAATGGACGTATTTTTTCATTTTGTAAAATAAAATGAGCAGTAGAATGGGCCACTCCAATTGTTTGTTCAATATGCTGTGTAGAAATTTCTGGATTTTCCGTGACAGTCTATAAAAAATTATTTGCTTTTTCTTCATTGCAAGATCTTTTACGGGAATTTACAGGCTTTTTAAATACACCATGCTCTCTTAAATTGACTGACAAGTTCCTAAATGTGGTTTTATGAGGTTGCTGTCTCTCTGGATATTTATTTAAATACATGCGTACCGCTTCTTTGGAATTTTTTAGTATGTAACACGATAGCATATCACATTTTTGTACGTTTGAAAAATGCGCCATACTTTTTTGATAATAACTACCACAAATTAACTAATTCAGAGTTAAATACTAGTACCAGTTAAATACAAAATTGTATAATACAAAATTATGTGTGCGTGTGCGCGTGTGTGCGCGTGTATGCGCGCGCGTGTGTGTAACAGTGCATTGCTTGAAATGTCACTATTTGTTTATTACTTTTTATTATAACTATTTTCACTAGTAATATCAAGAGTAATTTCTAAAATATTATTTCAATTATCTGCATCGATTTACTAAGATTAAGATAAATAATTGCATAAAGATTTACCTACGCTGTGTGCATTCTTATACAACGACCAATTTTTTACAGAAAGGTTGATGACTAGTAAAATTAGATATTATTAACATTGCTTAAACAATTTGTTTTGTTAATAGTGTATAATGGAGAAACCTTTACCTCTATAAATCTAATAATTTTAAACTAGGTGTATCGGGTATAATATTCTTTATGTCGTTTATTAAAATAATGACAGCTTGATTGTGTAGTACCAGCATACCTGTATTGACATGCTTTATTACAGCATTATTTAAAATCCATAATTTCTATCTACACTACAAGAAATAAAGGAACTTTATAGAATATAAGACCACGCATACTTAGTGATCATTTATATCTATTTATTTAACATATTTAGCATTACATGTATAAATAAATGTCTGGGCGTGTCAAAAGGTAATCTATAAATACGCAATTGTAGTGTTAAGTACTGAACAGCCGACGGTGAATTCCTTACACGCAGCAAAATTTTTAAACTAGCGGCCAAATTACATGTTGTCAAAAAACAGAAATCAAACGTAAACTATGTTTTCTTTTAATTAATACTAAATGTTTTTTAAGAAAGACTTAATACTAGCCTCATTGTGTTTCTAATGATTTTGCCGGATTACTCAACTCATTCTAACACTATTATTACGATAATTACAATGCTTTGGTTAATTTAGCTTTACAGCTTTAATTTTTTACCATGAAAGCATAATTTAGGTGATTATTACGTTATAGTCGTAAAGTTGAATGAAACTTCTCCATTATGCTGATTAAAATTGATTTTAAATAATGTATAAAATTATACAAATATATATACATGTATACACAAATTGCTGCGTTTTAAATCTTGGAATAGTAGATGTTTCTGGACTACCGACATATCTTTATGTTGTAAACAAACACTAAACAATCCATCAACTCCTGCTCAGTGAAACTATGTAAATGGCTAATCGATTTCCATTTAACGAATTTAAGCATTTCATGATCTCAAGAAAGAAATTATTACTGTTAATTCAGAATTTAATAATTATTCTAATGACACATTGAGATTCTATTTATACAAATATGGATACGATAAAAACTTATACTACGATTTGAATCTCTATTCCTATCTGTTATTAGTAGGAAAACATTATCATAAAAATGTGTTAAGGCTGAGTGATAAGAAAAACTGGCAAGGGATATAAACACAAGTTTGACAAACATTTTTTTGAATGAAAACATGTTAGTCGTTTTTTTAATGTTTAATAGCAATGCCATTGCTGCAAACCATTCAAAAGTTTTGATCGTATCATTGCATTCATCTCATCAGAAATCCTACACATACAGACGTTATTATTCGAAACCATTCATGCCACTATAAAGCGCATAAGTGCAAATTTCAATAAACAAATATCAATTATAAAACAAATTGCAAAAGCAAATGGTCACATTTCAAACATAATCGACCTTTAGTTAAAAATCGAGAATACAGATTATCTATCAAAAGCATTACCCAATTAACATAGAAACGACTGAAAAAATTTCGAAGTCGAGTATTTATAAATTGATCTGCACATGGTTTATCCGAAAACCAGAACTAAATGTGTATACGTAAAATTACTTAAGATATTCACTTTCTGTGCAATTTTTAATAACAATTCACTTTTCAACATCCTCTTATTAAATATTATGTCCCGACTGTTAAGCCATTCTTGCATTCCAGCCTTTTTCTAAGAGAAGTTGTGTTATTCTGCTACTTGCCCATTGTTGTACGGGGCACTACCCAACGCTATTAGAAATGGCTCCTCTAAATTACTTAATAATTTATTTTTGAATTAACACAAGGGCTGTTGTGATTCGTTTCTCGTTGATAAACACCAGTAGTGTCATAAGTGGTTTAGCACTCGAGATAAATGTCATGGGGTATGATATACCTATAAAACGTTTTAGTAGTTTTCTTGAGCAAAAAAAAACAAACAAACATCTTATCATCAATTTTCACAGTTATTACACTTCTTTATTATTATCTTGCCATGAACATGCAATAGTGCAACATTGGGAAGTCCATGTCTCTTGGAAGAAAACGAATTTGTAAATAGAAAGCTCCATAAAACCTTTATACTGCCTCAAAATAAGAATTCTTTTACCAGCTGTATCAAAGTAATTCTATTAAACCTCTAAGAGACTTATTTTCTCGCCGTTTAAATGCATAACATACAATTTCGAAAAAGAATTAAGGTTTAGGCCAATCCTATGGAGAAGCACAATACCTAAAGTATTGTTGAAGCAGCACTTTAAGAACTATACAGACCGTTTTCAACATGGTGTGTGTGCGTGTGAGTGTCTGTGAGCGTGTGGGTATACGTGTGCGCATGTGTGTGCGCGAGCGCGTGGGTTATCTGTGTGTGTGTATATCGGTGTGCGTGCGTATCGGTGTGCGTGCGAGTGAGCGTAAGTGCGTCTGGGTATTGGCCAAGACCGACCATGATGTGTGTGTGTGAGCGCGTGCGTGCGTGCGCGCGCGCGTGTATGAGTCTGTGTGTCTGTGTGTCTGTGTGTCTGTGTGTCTGTGTGTCTGTGTGTCTGTGTGTCTGCGTGTCTGCGTGTCTGCGTGTCTGCGTGTCTGCGTGTCTGCGTGTCTGCGTGTCTGCGTGTCTGCGTGTCTGCGTGTCTGCGTGTCTGCGTGTCTGCGTGTCTGCGTGTCTGCGTGTCTGTGTGTCTGTGTGTCTGTGTGTCTGTGTGTCTGTGATGTCTGTGTCTGTGTGTTCTGTGTGTCTGGTGTCTGTGTGTCTGTGTCTGTAGTGTCTGTGTTGTGTCGTCTGTGTCTGTGTGTCTGTGTGTCTGTGTACTGTGTCTGTGTGGTGCTGTGTGTCTGTGTCTGTGTGTCTGTGTGTCTGTGTGCTGTGTTCTGTGTGTCTGTTGCTGTGTGCTGTGTGTCTGTGTGTCTGTGTCTGTGTGTCTAGTGTGTCTTGTACTCTAGTTGTGTCTGTGTGTCTGTGTTTCTGTGTGCTGTGTCTGTGTAGTCTGTGTGTCTGTGTCTGTGTGTCTGTGAACTCTAAGTGTTTGTGTCTGTGTCTGTGTAGTCTGTGTCGTTCTGTGTCTGTGTGCTGTGTGTCTGTGTCTGTGTCTGTGTTCTGTGTGCTGTGTGTCTGTCGGTGTCTGTGTCTGTGTTCTGTGTGTCTGTTGTCTGTGTCTGCGTTCTGGTGTGCTGGGTGACTGGTGTCTGGTTTCAGCCGTCCTGTGTTGTGTCTGGGCTGGTGTCTGTGTGTCTGCTGTGTTGTGTCTGGTGTCTGTGTGTCTGTGTGTCTGTGTTCTGGTGTCTGCGTGTCTGGTGTCTGCGTGTCTGGTGTCTGCGTGTGCTGGTGTCTGCGTGTCTGCGTGTCTGCGTGTCTGGTGTCTGCGTGTCTGCGTGTCTGGTGTCTGGTGTCTGGTGTCTGGTGTCTGTGTGTCTGCTGTGTCTGGTGTCTGAGTTCTGTTGTGTCTGTGTGTCTGTGTCTGGTGTTCTAGCGTGTCTGTGTGACTGTGTGTCTGTGTGTCTGCGTTGATGTCATGGTGTCTGCATGTGTCTGGTGATCTGGTGTCTGTGTCTGTGTGTCTGTGTCTGTGTCTGCGTGTCTGGTGTCTGGTGTCTGTCGTGTCTGTGTCTGTGTGTCTGGTGTCTGTGTCTGTGTCTGGTGTCTAGCTGTCTGTGTGTCTGTGTACTGTGTCTGGTGTCTGCATGTTCATGCATGTGCTGACTGTGTCTGGGATTTGTCTGGTCTACTTGTGTCTGTGTTCTGTGTGTCTGTGTCTGTCGTGCGTGTGTCTAGTGTCTGTGTGTCTGTGTGTCTTTGTCTGTGTCTGTGTGTCTGTGTGTTGTTCTGTGTGTCTAGTAGTGTCTGTGGTCTGTGTCTGGTGTCTGTGTGTCTGTGTGTCTGTGTGTCTGTGTGTCTGTGTGTCTGTGTGTCTGTGGTCTGTGTGCTACGTGTCTGCTGTCTGGTGTCTGTGTGTCTGGTGTCTGTGTTCGTGCTGTGTCTGTGTGTCTGTGTGTCTGTGTTCTGTGTGTCTAGTGTCTGTGTGTCTGTGTGCTGCGTGTGCTGTGCTGCGTGTCTGTGTGTCTGTGTGTCTGTGTGTCTGTGTGTCTGTGTGTCTGTGTGTCTGTGTGTCTGTGTCTGGTGTCTGTGTGTCTGTGTCTGTTCTGTGTGTCTGTCGTGTCTGTGTGTCTGTGTGCTGTGTGTCTGTGTGTCTGTGTGTCTGTGTGTCTGTGTGTCTGTGTGTCTGTGTCGTCTGTGTCTGTGTGTCTGTGTGTCTGTGTGTCTGTGTCTGTGTCTGGTGTCTGTGTGTCTGTTCTGTGTGTCTGCGTGTCTGGTGTCTGTGTGTCTGTGTGTCTGTGTGTCTGTGTCTGTCTGTCGTGTCTGTGTGTCTGTGTGTCTGTGTGTCTGTGTGTCTGTGTCTGGTGTCTGTGTGCTGTGTCTGTGTGTCTGTGTCTGTGTGTCTGTGTTGTGTCTGTGTGTCTGGTGTCTGTGTCTGTGTCTGTGTGTCTGTGTGTCTGTGTGTCTGTGTGTCTGTGTGTCTGTGTGTCTGTGTGTCTGTGTGTCTGTGTGTCTGTGTGCTGTGTGTCTGTGTGTCTGTGTGTCTGTGTGTCTGTGTGTCTGTGTGCTGTGTGTCTGTGTGTCTGTGTCTGTGTGTCTGTGTGTCTGTGTGTCTGTGTGTCTGTGTGTCTGTGTCTGTTCTGTGTGTCTGTGTGTCTGTGTGTCTGTGTGTCTGTGTGTCTGTGTGTCTGTGTGTCTGTGTGTCTGTGTGTCTGTGTGTCTGTGTGTCTGTGTGTCTGTGTGTCTGTGTGTCTGTGTCGTGTCTGTGTCTGTGTGTCTGTGTGTCTGTGTGTCTGTGTGTCTGTTTGTCTGTGTGTCTGTGTGTCTGTGTGTCTGTGTGTCTGTGTCTGTGAGTCTGTGCGTCTGTGTGTTTGTGTGTCTGTGTGTCTTTGTGTCTGTGTGTCTGTGTGTCTGTGTGTCTGTGTGTCTGTGTCTGTTGTGTCTGTGTGTCTGTCGTGTTCTGTGTGTCTGTGTCTGTGTGTCTGTGTGTGTTCTGTGTGTCTGTGTGTCTGTGTGTCTGTGTGTCTGTGTCTGTGTGTCTGTGTGTCTGTGTTCTGTGTGTCTGTGTGTCTGTGTCTGTGTGTCTGTGTGTTGTGTGTCTGTGTGTCTGTGTGTCTGTGTGTCTGTGTTCTGTGTGTCTGTGTGTCTGTGTGTCTGTGTGTCTGTGTCTGTGTGTCTGTGTGTCTGTGTGTCTGTGGTCTGTGTGTCTGTGGTCTGTGTGTCTGTGTGTCTGTGTGTCTGTGTCTGTGTGTCTGTGTGTCTGTGTGTCTGTGTGTCTGTGTGTCTGTGTGTCTGTGTGTCTGTGTGTCTGTGTCTGTGTGTCTTGTGTCTGTGTTGTCTGGTGTCTGTGTCTGTGTGTCTGTGTGTCTGTGTGTCTGTGTTCTGTGTTTGTGTCTGTTGTCTGTGTCTGTGTCTGTGTGTCGTGTGGTCTGTGCTTTTTTCGTGTTGTGTCTGTGTGTCTGTGTGTCTGTGTCTGTGTGTCTGTGTGTCTGTGTGTCTGTGTGTCTGTGTGTCTGTGTCTGTGTGTCTGTGGTGTGTCTGTGTGTCTGTGTCTGTGTGCTGTGTCTGTGTGTTGTGTCTGTGTGTCTGTGTGTCTGTGTGTCTGTGTGTCTGTGTCTGTGTGTGTCTGTGTGTCTGTGTGTCTGTGTGTCTGTTGTCGTGTCTGTGTCTGTGTGTCTTGTGTCTGTGTGTCTGGTGTCTGTGTTTGTGTCTGTGTGTCTGTGTGTCTGTGTGTCTGTGTGTCTGTGTCTGTGTGTCTGGTGTCTGTGTGTCTGTGTGTGTGTTCTGTGTGTCTGTGTGTCTGTGTGTCTGTGTGTCTGTGTGTCTGTGTCTGTGTGTCTGTGTGTCTGTGTTGTGTGTCTGTGTCTGTGTGTCTGTGTGTCTGTGTGTCTGTGTGTCTGTGTGTCTGTGTGTCTGTGTGTCTGTGTGTCTGTGTCTGTGTCTGTGTGTCTGTGTTGTGTCTGTGTGTCTGTGTCTGTGTCTGTGTCTGTGTCTGTGTCTGTGTGTGTGTCTGTGTGTATGTGTGTCTGTGTCTGTGTGTCTGTGTCTGTGTGTCTGTGTGTCTGTGTGTCTGTGTGTCTGTGTGTCTGTGTGTCTGTGTGTCTGTGTTCTGTGTGTCTGTGTGTCTGTGTGTCTGTGTCTGTGTCTTGTGTCTGTGTTGTCTGTGTGTCTGTGTGTCTGTGTGTCTGTGTGTCTGTGTGTCTGTGTGTCTGTGTGTCTGTGTGTCTGTGTGTCTGTGTGTCTGTGTGTCTGTGTGTCTGTGTGTCTGTGTGTCTGTGTGTCTGTGTGTCTGTGTGTCTGTGTGTGTGTGTCTGTGTGTCTGTGTGTCTGTGTGTCTGTGTGTCTGTGTGTCTGTGTGTCTGTGTGTCTGTGTGTCTGTGTCTGTCGTGTCTGTGTTCTGTGTGTCTGTGTGTCTGTGTGTCTGTGTGTCTTGTGTCTGTGTGTCTGTGTGTCTGTGTGTGTCTGTGTGTCTCGTGTGTCTGTGTGTCTGTGTGTCTGTGTGTCTGTGTTTCTGTGTGTCTGTGTGTCTGTGTGTCTGTGTGTCTGTGTGTCTGTGTGTCTGTGTGTCTGTGTCTGTCTGTGTGTCTGTGTGTCTGTGTGTCTGTGTGTCTGTGTGTCTGTGTGTCTGTGTGTCTGTGTGTCTGTGTGTCTGTGTGTCTGTGTGTCTGTGTGTCTGTGTGTCTGTGTGTCTGTGTGTCTGTGTGTCTGTGTGTCTGTGTGTCTGTGTGTCTGTGTGTCTGTGTGTCTGTGTGTCTGTGTGTCTGTGTGTCTGTGTGTCTGTGTGTCTGTGTGTCTGTGTGTCTGTGTGTCGTGTCTGTGTGTCTGTGTGTCTGTGTGTCTGTGTCTGTGTGTCTGTGTGTCTGTGTCTGTGTGTCTGTGTGTCTGTGTCTTGTGTCTGTGTCTGTGGTCTGTGTGTCTGTGTGTCTGTGTGTCTGTGTTCTGTGTGTCTGTGTCTGTGTGTCTGTGTTGTCTGTGTCTGTGTGTCTGTGTGTCTGTGTGTCTGTGTGTCTGTGTGTCTGTGTGTCTGTTGTGTCTGTGTGTCGTGTCTGTGTGTCTGTGTGCTGTGTGTCTGTGTGTCTGTGTCTGTTGTGTGTCTGTGTGTCTGTGTGTCTGTGTGTCTGTGGTCTGTGTGTCTGTGTGTCTGTGTCTGTGTCTGTGTGTCTGTGTGTCTGTGTCTGTGTGTCTGTGTGTCTGTGTGTCTGTGTGTCTGTGTGTCTGTGTGTCTGTGTCTGTGTGTTGTGTCTGTGTGTCTGTGTGTCTGTTGTTCTGTGTGTCTGTGTGTCTGTGTGTCTGTGTTGTCTGTGTGTCTGTGTCTGTGGTCTTGTGTCTGTGGTCTGTGTCTGTGTGTCTGTGTGCTGTGTGTCTTGTGTGTCGTGTGTCTGTCTGTGTCTGTGTGCTGTTGTCTGTGTCTGTGTGTCTGTGTCTGTGTGTCTGTGTTCTGTGTGTCTGTGTGTCTGTGTGTCTGTGTCTGTGTGTCTGTGTGTCTGTGTCTGTGTGTCTGTGTTCTGTGTGCTGTGTGTCTGTGTGTCTGTGTGTCTGTGGTCTGTGTCTGTGTGTCTGTGTGTCTGTGTCTGTGTGTTGTTGTGTCTGTGTGTCTGTGTGTCTGTGTGTGCTGTGTGTCTGTGTGTTGTGTGTCTGTGTGTCTGTGTGTCTGTGTCTGTGTGTCTGTGTCTGTGTGTCTGTGTGTCTTGTGTCTGTGTGTCTGTGTCTGTGTGTCTGTGTCTGTGTCTTGTGTCTGTGTGTCTGTGTGTCTGTGTGTCTGTGTGTCTGCGTCGTCTGTGTGTCTGTGTGTCTGTGTGTCTGTGTGTCTGTGTGTCTGTGTCTGTGTCTGTGTTTGTGTCTGTGTCTGTGTATGTTTGTGTGTCTGTGTGTCTGCGTGTCTGTGTGTCTGCGTGTCTGAGTGTCTGTGTGTCTGTGTTTGTGTCTGTGTGTCTGTGTGTCTGTGTCTGTGTGTCTGTGTTCTGTGTCTGTGTGTCTGTGTGTCTGTGTGTCTGTGTGTCTGTGTGCTGTGTGTCTGTGTTTGTGTCTGTGTGTCTGTGTGTCTGTGTGTCTGTGTCTGTGTGTCTGTGTGTCTGTGTGTCTGTGTGTCTGTGTGTCTGTGTGTCTGTGTGTGTGCTGTGTCTGTGTCTGTGTGTCTGTGTGTCTGTGTGTCTGTGTTGTTGTGTCGTGTGTCTGTGTGTCTGTGTGTTTGTGTCTGTGTGTCTGTGTGTCTGTGTGTCTGTGTGTCTGTGTCTGTGTCTGTGTGTCTGTGTGTCTGTGTGTCTGTGTGTTCTGTGTGTCTGTGTGTCTGTGTGTCTGTGTGTCTGTGTGTCTGTGTGTCTGTGTGTGCTGTGTGTCTGTGTGTCTGTGTGTCTGTGTGTGTCTGTGTCTGTGCTGTGTGTCGTGTGTCTGTGTCTGTGTGTGTCCGTGTCTGTCTGTCTGTGTGTCTGTGTGTCTGTGTGTCTGTGTGTGTCTGTGTGTCTGTGTGTCTGTGTGTCTGTGTGTCTGTGTGTCTATGTGTCTGTGTGTCTGTGTGTCTGTGTGTCGTGTGTCTGTGTGTCTGTGTCTGTGTCTGTGTGTCTGTGTGTCTGTGTGTCGTCTGTGTGTCTGTGTGTCTGTGTGTCTGTGTGTCTGTGTGTCGTGTCTGTGTCTGTGTGTCTGTATGTCTGTGTGTCTGTGTGTCTGTGTGTCTGTGTGTCTGTGTGTCTGTGTGTCTGTGTGTCTGTGTGTCTGTCTGTGTGTCTGTGTGTCTGTGTGTCTGTGTGTCTGTGTGTCTGTGTGTCTGTGTGTCTGTGTGTCTGTGTGTCTGTGTGTCTGTGTATCTGTGTGTTCTGTGTGTCTGTGTGTCTGGTGTCTGTGTGTCTGTGTGTGCTGTGTGTCTGTGTGTCTGTGTGTCTGTGTGTCTGTGTGTCGTGTGTGTCTGTGTGTCTGTGTGTCTGTGTGTCTGTGTGTCTGTGTGTCTGTGTGTCTGTGTGTCTGTGTGTCTGTGTGTCTGTGTGTCTGTGTGTCTGTGTGTCTGTGTGTCTGTGTGTCTGTGTGTCTGTGTCTGTGTGTCTGTGTTCTATGTGTCTGTGTGTCTGTTTGTCTGTGTGTCTGTGTGTCTGTGTGTGTGTCTGTGTGTCTGTGTCTGTGTCTATGTCTGTGTGTTTGTGTGTCTGTGTGTCTGTGTTTGTGTGTCTGTGTCTGTGTCTGTGTCTGTGTCTGTGTGTCTGTGTGTTGTGTTGTGTGTCTGTGTGTCTGTGTGCTGTGTCTGTGCCTGTGTGTCTATGTGTATGTGTGTCTGTGTGTTTGTGTGTTTGTGTGTTTGTGTGGCTGTGTCTGTGTGTCTGTGGGTCTGTGGGTCTGTGGGTCTGTGTGTCTGTGTTTGTGTCTGTGTCTGTGTCTGTGTGTCTGTGTGTCTGTGTGTCTGTGTGTCTGTGTGTCTGTGTCTGTGTCTGTGTGTCTGTGTGTCTGTGTCTGGTGTCTGTGTGTCTGTGTGTCTGTCGTGTCTGTGTCTGTGTCTGGTGTGTGTCTGTGTGTGTCTGTGTGTCTGTGTGTCTGTTTGTCTGTGTGTTTTGTGTCTGTGTGTCTGTGTCTTGTGTCTGTGTGTCTGTGTGTCGTGTGTCTGTGTGTCTGTGTGTCTGTGTCTGTCTGTGTCTGTGTGTCTGTGTGTCTGTGTGCTGTGTGTCTGTGTGTGTGTCTGTGGTCTGTGTGTCTGTGTGTCTGTGTGTCTGTGTCTGTGTGTCTTGTGTCTGTGTGTCTGTGTGTCTGTGTGTCTGTGTGTCGTGTGTGTCTGTGTGTCTGTGTGTCTGTGTGTCTGTGTGTCTGTGTGTCTGTGTGTCTGTGTGTCTGTGTGTCTGTGTGTCTGTGTGTCTGTGTGTCTGTGTGTCTGTGTGTCTGTGTGTCTGTGTGTCTGTGTGTCTGTGTGCCTGTGTGTCTGCGTGTGCGTGTTGTGTGTAAGTGTGTGTGGGTGTTGTGTGTGTGTGTCTGTGTGTTGTGTGTCTGTGTATCTGTGTGTCTGTGTGTCTGTGTCT
>JARFJB010001017.1:447500-685000 GCA_036346205.1 Vesta saturnalis | reverse complement strand
AGTAATCAAAAGGAAAAGATGGTTGCTTTCCATTCCTTGAAAGGATACCTAACACATTCCGTATATTGTAAGCCAACTCATACAGATCATTATATTAATGCTTCATCACACCAATATCCAACACAAAAGTTTAATACGATACGAACTTTGTACAACCGTGCCATAAAGAATTGTCATCCAGATAAACTACAACATGAAATAAAACATCTTGAAAAGGTCTACATAAATAATAGCTTAAACAGAACACAAATTAAAAAGTCATTTCAACCGAGACGAACGACACCTACGGATGATAAATCTACTTCAAATAAGTTTGCCATTTTACCTTTCCTTATAAACACGAATAAAATTGATAAAATATTACAAAACCATAATATAAAAGTAGCTTACAAAAGCAGTATTAAAATTCGAAATCTTTTGAATTCTGCTAAGACCAAATACCATTAGATACATGTAGTGTTTACGAAGTACCATGCTTTTGTGGCGAAGTACATTAGTGAGACTGGAAGAAACATTAACACCAGGTTAACAGAACACAATTGCTCAACCTGCCTTAAACACTCTGCACAATATAAAATTTTACAACGCAACAATTCTGGCTAACGATAAGAATTCGGATACCTGGGTGTTTATTTTCAAGAAATCAATGCTTTACAACTATGATTTAACTTTAATTCTTTAGTTACCTTATTTTGTCATTTTGATATTACGCCTGACGAATGACAGAGTTTCTGTCTGAAAGCTTGTGATTTTTCCCAAATAAGTGTAATCTGTATGTTTTCGCTCTAAAATTTAGCTTTTAACTTTATTCCACATATACGTTTCGGACCTTATTTGAAGAGTAATCCCTATTTTCAACTTCTTTCCAAAGTAAGTAACTAATAACAGAGCTGTTAGATTGTGAAAGAGTTTGTATTAGTTAGTCAGGACAAAGCCTTTATTTTACCGCAGAATTTTTAATACTATAAAACAAAACTACTAAAATCTTGAATTGCAAATATGACATTTGTTAGTTCAGGACGGAAATATTATTACATTGTTATTAAACCGATTAGTTTGTACCTTTCGAACCTTGTGTAATAGCTTATATGAAATTATACAAGTTTATATTAGAGCTAACGTTGCGCAAATTTTTAAAATTATACTTACAAATGCTATTCTTAAAAATTTACTTTGATGGACACGGTTAGTAATGTAGTCAATGCCATTAATGTTATACGTAAATAAATATTTATAAACAAATTAATTTTTAGTGTTTACTAAATTAAGCGCTCAAAAGGTATACTTACATCTACGTAATTATCTGTAATTAGGAATGTAAGTACCACTTACCTAGTAATTAACACAGTTACATAATAAAGAAACGTCATCGTATATGCTATATCAAAAAAAAAATTTTTTTTCATTGACAGTTTTTATAACCACTTTTTATGCAAAACTTTAGTTATGTCAATATGATTACTACATTATGCCCAATTTTACTAAAGTTAAATATTAAAACTGAAATCTAATTTTCCCTTGTTAACCCTTGAAAAGGGTTCACATAAAATATAGAAGAAAAAAGACCAGTAAACCAAAACAACACGGATGGAGTTGATATATGTAGGTAAGTTATGAAAAACAAAAACCAATGATCATACCTTATACGCACCTCTGTTCTATGTTATTTATGTTATATTAAGAATGAGCCTTCAACTGTGTGAACACATAAAAAAGAGTATACATTCAGCGGCACATGAATCCCTAGGACTGAAGGAACAAAAAAGAACCTACAAGGAGCTGGAAGAACTGATTCGTCGAAAAAAAGACAAGTACAGTGCATGTCCAATGAATAAATCAGTTTACACAAGAACAGAGTACGTGGAAAGTAGACAAACAGTGAAATAAGAAAGGAAAGAAGAAAAGAACGAGAAATGGAACAGTATATGCAGAAGAATAGATAGCACGATGGGCTGGTTAGGTGTTAAATCAGGGTAGTCATTTTCTTTGAGTGTTTTAGCGATATTTTCTTTTTATTTGTTCAGGTCCTCTTGCTTTGAGCATATTGTTTTCGCTCTATCGTACAAGTATTTTGCCACGCCCAACTTCACGCATTTGTAATGATTGGAGTTGTAGTGTAGGTACCACCCCGTGTAGGTAGATATACACTTGTCCTGAAAGTGTTGTCATTCCTGTTTACAAGAACATCTAGGAATGGTAGTTTTTGTCCCGACTCCAATTCCATTGTAAACTTTATGGAAGGTGCGCGGCTATTTAGATGAATTCCTAGATCATCTAAATAGCTGCGCACCCTCCATAAAATTCACAATGGAATTGGGGTCGGAACAAAAACTGTCATTCCTGAATGTACTTGTACTCAGTGGCTCAGCGGTAAAGGTATCAGACTTGTAAGTGAAAGGTAGCAGGTTCGAAGCTGAGAGTAGTCAAGTCCTTGGGAAAAAATCATAACATATGAATTCAACTCAAGTGCGAAAACAGTCCTTCTCAGGACTAAGCCTGATGACGGAAGCAGAGTCCGCTTCCGAAACATCGCGCTCGAAATGCAAAAACTGTGGAAATAGGCCGATCAATTCAACCAATAATATTATACACACTAAATATTTTTAAAACAAAATCATTTAAAACTATATATTTGCAGCGAATATTTACAAGTAATTAAATTACACGCAAAAAAAATATTCGTAGGGCTTCATATAATTAACAATATGCAACTTAAAAAATGAATTTATGATTTATAATGATATTTCAAAATGTCTTATCGCCGGGGCTTAAAGTATCACTACGACAACAGGTTATTAATCGTTAAATTGCAGTCACACATGTTATTAACTTTTCCAAGTTAAAATAGTTTACATCGATAGCTGAAGAGCTTTGCACATATTGTCCAGCAAAAACAAAATAAATAATATTTAAAAATAATTAAGGCTTATTATGACAGTGCCTTGCGTCCTTTTGTGTCGTTGATCTGAACAGTTTATTTTCTGGTTATTTTTTATCCTGCGTCTTCTTATGTAGTTGACCACGAACTGTTTATCTTCTTATTTCGAACCGACGTTCTCGCTATTCTTTTGTCTGCCCGAACGTACGTCTCGGCAGTATTGTTGAGGACGACTTCCTTAATTTTAATATAACTTAGTGAAATGTCTTTAACCCTACAAAAGGTGATGTTCGTTAAAGGCGCTCTACTCAGGAACTCAAGTATACAACTACCTGCATCGTAATAGGCATCTCGTCCCAAAAAATCGCATTCTCGAAGGTACCAGTTCCCATACTTTTCTGTAAATATATCAGAGTCTGTGTTTCTTCTGGTAGTAGGCCAGGCGTGAGCCGTTGTATATGCTCGGCGGCCCGTTCTTTCTTCGACCATTTTGTGACGATAATAGTAACGTCCAAAGAGATAATTGAGTTAACCTTGACGGCGCGGTTTGTTACTAGTTGAAAGAAAAAAGTCAAATTCATGTTCAAGCAGGTTGTGGCCTTTCAAAAACTGTTCTACCGTGGGGTTGTTGGCAAGAAATGATTTGAAATTATACTTCCACATTTTAACCAAGTTGTATCATAAAAACTATGCTCGTAAAGGAATCCTCTGTCTTTTTACGCAACTTCGCCATAGCATCAATTAGTTCGTCCTCCAGAAAACGGACCACCCTTGCCATACCCGCATGCTGTATATCGGGCACATATTCGGATTGGAGCAATAAAAGCCACTTGATGACAATGTGGCTCTGGCTATCTCCTAACCTGTAACCTGTAGGAAATTCCTTCTAAATACAAGGTTGCAGGCTGAGACGATGGTGCAACATTCCATGAGCGGATCAATTTCGTTCACCCCTGTAAACTTCCACCAAAACTCCAAACAGGGCTTTCAGAGGAATTTGACATTTTGGATGCATTATGCGAGTATATTATCCTTCAAGCTGAACATGGTACCTTTGCCAAATTTTTGGTACACCATTTGAGCAACTCTTCACGATTCGTCACTGACATCTTGTTGTATCTATAGAAATGTAGTACAATGACTGGTCCGACATGATACTGATCCTCTAAGCTATTGAAGATGTGTGGGAAGTCCTTTTTATACTTTGAAATTGAATATTTTGGATAACGCACTTAAACCCAATGGTAACAAAATTCCAAGAGTCTTTAAAATTTATCCTGTTACATGTTAGCGATGTTATCTTGTAACCTGTTACAATTATTTTTAGGGACCACCCTATTTCTTTCAAAATAAAAATGCAATAGTACCCCACCATATTATGTGCTAAGACCAACAAGACCAACATTCTCTATACAAGGTAATCCTGAAATATCACGCAAAAGTTCACTTACCCAAGAATCACTAAATGCATGAACACGCGGACGGCACACCGCATACGCTTGATTAATGTCACAATCATTAATGCACTTATTACACGGTTGTTAGGCCACGCACAAATTAGGTTTATGTTTAAATACAATAGGGTTTTTTTCTATGGATGAATCCTGTCTACATTCGAAGCCGTAAAACACGAACAAAAAATGATTTTCCCTTTTTCTCTTCCCTTTTCCTCTTGTCTGGTAGGTTCTTCAGCATGAAACATTAGTGGTAAATTGGTTTTTCTTTTCGGTGCGTGGAAAACATTTTAATGCCGCATTTGTGGGGGCGTCTGGGTAAATTTACTTTCACAGTTTTGCGTGCAGATCTTCGTTAGCATATTAGAGGTAACTTGCATTATCAACTTTAACGCAGTCCTCTGTGGTGAGCGGGGTCTGGCCCATAGGGTGAATGTATCCAACAACCGAGTATGGAGTCAAACAATTTTGCAACTGCCTCATGTGGCCGAGTCCACTCCTACTGCAACACACAATTCAATAACGTTCTCCCCTACATGGTATTTAAGTTTGAAGGATATGAGATGTTGGCGCAATTGGTTGTTATGAGACCTTGTTTTTTCCTAAGGCACAACTCTTCAAAAATTACCCCGGTCAGTCTTTGCCTTCCCTCGCCATTCGGTAAGCCTTTCAAGCATGCTTCTTTAGGATCGCGCTTGAAAAGAAACTTTTATTGCTCTGTAAGACCGTGTTTAATATAGCGAGTATCACCATTATATCAAGCTGATCGATCCTCCTGAACGAAAATCGCACCGACTTGCCTAGGTACTTTTCATTTCCAATGAGCATCTTGATACGGTCGTCTAGATTCCGTCCAGATGTGATGTAGCGTATCAGATCTAAGAATTTATGCAACCAAAAAGCAATAATTAATATCATCAAACAATTAATCAATTTAATACTTACCTTTAGCCATACGAGGGGTTCATCGTTATACGTAGTATCATTGAATTGACCTTAGCTATTGAATTGCACTTCTTGATCAATCGTGACACCTCGGATATGATTTTGAACGTTGTAGGTACTGTTACGCTTCAATATTGGAACCTGAAACAGAAAGATTAAGTTAAATTTTTTGCCAAATTTAAAACTTATTTGTGATTGTAAACCTTTGTGATTGCATGGTTACCACAATGTAGTCTGCTTTCTGGTGGTAAGGGACGTCATGCTTTGTTGAGTCTTGAATCGATATTCCTATCGATGTGGATGGAACATAAAACAAAGAAAGTAAACAAATATTTGTGGTAGCAGATTTTAGTTTATGGGGTATTAGGTCAATAAAACAATTTAATTTGACTATATTTCGAAAATGTTTATTCGTATGGGCATATCTACAAGGAAAAACTGAACTTACATAAACAATAAAATGTCATGTTTTTAAATAAGTTACAAAAACATGCAAGTTACAACATTATGAACAGCAGTGAACAACAACGATAGTTAGCTTGGCGGTGATTGTCTTTTACCCGAGTTGCGCTGGTTCAAACCTAGCCGAGATAGCAGTTTTATTCTAAAACGGAGACAAAGCAAAATACTCCTCGGATAGAAAGTAAAACTGTAAGACCCGTGGCAATTTGATGATTGACACCTTAAAGATCCCTTATTAAAGGTGGAATTCCTTTGGTAGGTCGAGATTCTAGTGACGTTTTCGTTTGTGTGTAAATCTCGGCACGCAAATACAAAAATATAAAAATAACAATTATAATATAATATATAATAACCTACTCCAACAGTCAAAAAGACACCAGACTGTAAAATAACTATTTTAACATTTTACCATTTTGTAATAAATTTTTATAAATAATATTATCCAGTTCTTTATGTTTTAACCTTCCAATCTACACACACGCACGCACACACGCTCGTACGCACTCACACACGCAAGCACGCACTCACTCACTCATGCACACATGTACGCACGCAGGCACACACACACACACACACACACATGTTCTATTTATTTTTTATTTTTTATACTCATTTATACGTTTGGATAATAATTACAGTTGTGGTCCTCCGTAAATGATACTAGTTTTCAAAAACTCAATAAACTGTCAAATAAATACATAAAAAATAGAAACGCAAACATTAGCCTGCTATAATACTTAGGGAACGTATATCAGTTACTGTACTAGTTACGCCTCTTACATTTACATTTAGTAATGAGCGGTACTCTTGGTGGAATATTTGATAAAGTTATAGAATTTACACTTACGTTTTGGCTAGACATATTGAAAAGTAAACATATCTGTGGTTGTGAGGCCGTGGTTCCTACAGTACGGCCAGCTATGAGGTGGTTAGTGTGGTTATGCGTTGTGGAACCGGAATTCCTTTCGATGTGAATGGAACCTATAACAAAAATAGGAAATTAATATTTTTTCTCAACATTTGAACATCAAAACTTACCTGGTGTTGTTCCTTCATGTCCCCACAATGCTACTGAAGTGTATGGTATGGTTATTTCGTTTGTGATTTGTACTCTTGAAGTGCATGGTGTGGGCTGTGCCCATACTTCGTTCTTAGTTGATTGTTGCATATTATGTATTACATTTAAAAACATTAATTTACCAAGACATAATTATGGCGAACTATCTTGTTCGGGGGGGGGGGGGGGGGTTGATGGCGGAGAAGTGAGGTTCCTGCGAGGGCCGGTAACGCGGCTAATAGAAAACCTATTTTTATTATTTTTAAGTGTACTTTATCTGTTTTAATGATAAAAGTGGCCTGGCAGCAACAAAACTCACCAACAAAGTTGTGCTCACTTGCCTTTGTATACTCCGTAATATGATTCACTTATTTCGAATGAGTAATAAATTTACTGTTAATGTTTGAATGTTTACTTGAAGATGATGCACGATATTAACTTCTATGTATTAAATACACGTTATTATTTTCTAATAATAAATTAAAAAGGGAAGTTGACCGTTGAATCACATTATTACGATTATTTTACTATTATTTGTTTTCTCTTTAATAGCCTTGCTACAGCATGCATCGACATCATATAGTCCTATATTTCTGACGAACTCTAATACTCTATCCATTCTGTTCGGGCTGGTTAGTATTTCAACAAATGTCCTATTAATGACGATAGTTGACGGTATTCGTCTATTCTGGGACACTCTTAAAAAATATGAGCTATAGTCAACGGTTGACCAGTGCACTGTAGACACCTAGGTATCCTTTTTCCTAACAATAGATAAGAGTAGGTTAAGCGCGTATGTCCAATTCTTAATCTCGTTATCTTAATAACATCCTGCCTGGGGAGTGCGAGATCTTCTTCACGTCCCACCACCGGTATAATATGTCTGAGACGCTGTTGACTCTTCTCCCAATCTTTCTGCCATTCTGCCATTGTAGCCCTATTGATATGCTTTGGGATATCTTTGTTGACGTTTGGCTCTGTAAGTTTTCTAGACACTTGAGGTGATAGCTGTAAGCGCTCTTGCTGTAGAAAGAATCCATAATAGAGTGACTACGTTACTCATGGACTTTAGGGTGTTGCATATTATTAATAGCAATTCTAAGTCGTCGGTTGTGAATGTGTTTTGCACAGATTCAATTAATTGTTTGGAGGTGGTAGTTATATAAATAGTGGTGTTTCGGTATATCTTACACATACTCAAGGTTTTGACAATTGCGACCTTATGCGCAGTTGACAGGGAACTTAGTGATGGCAAAAACCAGGAAGAGAAATGGTTCCCTTCCGAAATCGCAACACTCGATCCGGCATTGTTGCTATATGCCGAAGTGAGGATAATCTTGACGTTTAAGCCTTCAAGTAAACTTTCGGTAGACATATTCAGAGATTTTCAAGTGCTACTATTGTTGTTGTTTAGACAGATCTTCATCGTAGTCGGTACTTCAAGGTCCCACCGGCTAATCGGTTGTCAATTTCCACACAGATGTCGATAGCATATCTGTTTGCTCCAGGTCCCGATGGATTTGAAATAATGCGGGGACTATTTATGTCAGTTGCCCTTCGTATCCATCAAGCTTCTCCGAATCTTTCAATGCATTCGCCAGAAAATGGTTGTCGTGCTGTAGGATCTGATGGCCATGTTTCAGGCGACTTTTCTGGAAGCGTAGTGGGATTGGTATTAAGTTAGCGGCCACATATAATGATTCTGTTGGCAATGTTCTGAGGGTACCTGTCACAAAAAGCACAGTTTTTCGCCACACCGCTTCTAATTTCTTTGTGTGTGATCTAGCCGCGTTCATGTAAGCTGCAGAGCCGCAGTCTATTTTACTACATATTAATGCGCCCTTAGCGTGTTCAACGTCAGTGTGCCGTTGGCCTCAATGTTGGTTATGTGTGCCTTCCAAGTGAGCTTCTTGTCGAACGTGACTCCAAGAAACCTTACTTTTTCTAGAACATGGACAAGCTGTGCTTCAAGGAAAAGTAGCGGTTCATCGTGTGATTTCCGTACACGCAGAAGTGTACACAAACAGTTTTTCTTGTAGAAAATCTAAATCCCTTCAATACAGCTGCATGTGATAAGATGTTAGCGTCCCTTCGTAGTCTCTTAGTCATTTCGTTAATGTCATCGCGTGTTACTGCAATTGCAAGGCCGTCAACATAGAGCAATTTTCTTGTCGACTTGCTTACTCCGTCCGCTATTCTATTAGTGAAAATAGGAAATACTAGAAAACACACTAAGAATCGATTCCTGAGGTATTCCGTTTACTTAGGTAACGATTGCGACAAGGAGTTTCCAACTTGTATCGAAAAGCGGCAGTGAGTTAGGAAGTTGTGGATCAGATTAGGTAGATTATCACGTAATCCCCATAATTTAATTTTTTTCAAAATTTCGTATCGCCAGACGGTATGGAATGTCCTTTCCAGATCAAAAACATCACAAGTGACGTGTCTTTTCTGAAGGCTTCATTTATAATCTCGTCAAGGTGAAGTACCTGATCAAGCATCGACTGTCCCTTTCTGAACTGTGCCTGGTAAGCACTAATTAATTTATGTTGTTATAGGGCCAACCGAACATCAAACTCCCTGCTTAGATAGGATATAAATGAAATTGGCCGAAGGTTTTCGGCTTTCGTCGTGTCTTTATTTTCTCTAGGCAGGGCTAGAATGATTGCTTCTTTCCATTTAGTTGGGTAAGTACCAGTACTTCAAATCTTATTGAAAATATTTAAGACACATTTTTATTGTAGGGGGAAGCTTTTGGATCATGCAGTAGGTGATACTAGCGGAACCAGGCGTGGAATCTCTCACGTTGCTCAATACGTTTTCCAGTTCTATCATCGTGAAACGTAAATTATATCTTTGGTTACCGTTTACGCCGAAATCGATAACATTCTTTTCTTCGTTTTCCTTCCAACGTAGAAATCCTTTGCTGTAGGATGTATTACTAGAAACTTCCACAAAGTAATTGGCGAGGTGGTTGAACACCAGACCTGGGTCTTTCGTTATTTCGCCTTGAATATCGAGGGCAGGTAGAGTGTAGTTTCCTGGTTCCATTACTCCTCCGTGGCTCCTACCTCCTGGTCAGGTGTGTAGGTCTTTCCTAAACCACTTGTATTTATCGAATCTGAACTCTTACCCCGGTTTTAATTTTGTTTCATGTAAAGCACAAATCGTCGCATTGTATCGACCGATTGGGTGCCTTAATCCACAGTACTTATTTTTAACACCTTGTATATTCCATTGCACGATTTTCTCTGTTGTTGATACATCGAATAGGTAGACTAATACTTACTTTGCGCAATAGTTTCTTCGATAAAAGAGGTGTTAGTAGGATAATGACTATGAAAATTGTATATATATATATATATATATATATATAATAAACAAAAATAAATCAATTAAAAATATCACAGATTTATATCACTGATTTATTATCACAGATTTATTATCTTATCACAGTTATTGTTTGGGTGGTTCTTCTTTCCTAACGTAAGTAGTGATTAACGGATCTTTCCAGAGGCTGGTACGTGGTAAGCCTCTTGGACAGCCGTTCCTTTTTTTCTGTTGTTGGGATGGTGTGGCTTCAACTTCCGTTTTTGTCTCATTCCCGGTGTAGGATATGTCTTTTTGCTCGTACGATTTCCCGTACACCATTGCTCTCTTCCTTATACGTTACATTATATGTTGCTTTGATCTTACACACTTCTTTCTCCTTCTCGATAATTCTACATATAGGTGATGTGGACTCAT
Organism: Vesta saturnalis; assembly: GCA_036346205.1. Taxonomy (NCBI): domain Eukaryota; kingdom Metazoa; phylum Arthropoda; class Insecta; order Coleoptera; family Lampyridae; genus Vesta; species Vesta saturnalis. The sequence continues at coordinate 674,457 of JARFJB010001017.1, read as the reverse complement.
GGGGGCCACTACAGTTTACACAGATTGGTGGCGATTGGCACTCGTTCTTGCTGTCATGCTGTGGTTTGCCACATACACATACATGTTGGTTTGTGCACCATTTAGATAGGTGGCCCTATTGCAGGCATTATAAGCACCTCGGTATATATGAACGGACTTTAAGGTTTAGTATGCTACATTAAGTATTCAGGGAGCATTGCTTTATTAAATGTGATCTTTAGTGAAGTGGTCAGAAGAAGTCAGCCCCCTTTTTTCCTTTCTATGCGCTCAACATTAATTACGCCTTGGTCCTTCAGATAGTCTAATATTTCTGTTTTGCTGCTTATTAACATATAAGCACTAGTGACTACATCTGCTGATTCGGTCGTCCAATTTTATAGTTACACTCTTCGTTTCGATCGTTTCTATTTTTCGGGGTTTATGGATCTTCCAAAGTCTCCACCTTTACGCTAAGTTGGTTTGCACCAATTTTTTTAATTAATACTGTTTTCCCTGCAGCCTCAAAAATACGTTTTTGAATAAGGAGTGGTGATAGTGATAAAAGATTAAATTTGTCCATGATGATGATATGATAAAACCCACTAAGAGATGATGATGCTTCTGAGTTTATCCGCCGACGCTCTTTACGTTTCCTATATCTTTTTCTTTTGCTTGATAACTGATCATTTTCCATGTTGTTTGTTCCATTTTCCTCTGTCGATTCTACGTCTCTTTGTTCTGTTTTACACATTTTTCTCTTTCTTTCTGGCTGGGGCTCAACCGTTTACAGACGGGAAACCTATACATCACCCCTCCTTTGGCAAAGGGGTTGCCAGTTTGAGGTTTTTCCGCTGTCCTTCCTCAGCGCCCATTTCAGAGGATGGGTTCTCTATAGATTGAATAAATAAATCTACGTCAACTATGGCAGTGCTCCCTTGCCACGTCACCGACAGACACCGTTAGCGACCAACTACGTGTGACCACTCATTCCTCGGCACGGTACATATAACGCCTTGGATTACGCCTTTATTAAAGAAGTGTGGTCAGAACACGAAACAAAAGACATACCAGAACTTGCGAATAGGACGATACACATTGTAGAGTGGACGTCGGGAAGGATTGGGGATGGGGTAGGGAAGAAATTGCTAAGGTCCGTGGGGCCAAACCCCTTTATTATTATTATTACTTATTTGTTTATAATCTCTGTTAGTTACAGGGCAATACTACAGCACTTTATGTGCAGGTAACAATATAATATAATTAATGAAGCTTAGGTCTTAATATTATAAATTTAAAGCTCTAAGAACTATACTGCAAGTACTTAGTAATACTACTTTCTGCATTTGAAGGTATAATGTTGAATTCATCCGTAGAGTTCTTAATCCATCATAATGGTATTTCACGAATAGCTCTAGTTATGATTGAAACTATGATAACTTGATCTGCTTTCCACATCTTCTTAATTTCTTCTGCTAGCGGTCTGTTTATTTTTTCGGTATGTGCTTTTTGTATATTAACTCCGACTGGTATTCAAATATCTATTAGGAATGTTATCTTTTCAGCCTTTAATGTTAGCACAATACCTGGAATGTTATTCTGAATCGGGGTATCTGTGATTATTTTTCTATTCCAGTAAATTCTGGTTGTTTCATTTTCACATAGGGCAGGTGGGTTGTAAGTATAATATGGAACTTGTTCTTGTAAGTCCATGTATTTTACTCTGAATTCTTTATGTAGTATTTTAGCTACCTGGTTATGTCTATCAAGATGTGCTTTTGGAGCTAACATTGAACATCCTGAAATCATGTATGTATATCCTACATTTTGTACTTTCAAGGTTTTCCTTAATTATTTTTTTACGGTATACTTTCGTAGCAACTACCTGATCCTGTATGGCAGCTATAAACTCCCCCGTTTCAGGAAAAATATTTCTATTTAAAATTCAAGCTTGAGAAGCCAAACTATCTATTTCATTGTTGTCCAATATTGTTATATAACGACCATGAAGTGGATTGTTCTTCCAATGTTGTTTTAGTTCAGAGAGACTAAAGATTTTGGATTTGGGATCATAATGTGCGTTCGAAAGTTTAAATGGGGACATATTTAGGTCTGCTTGAACTATTGCCTGGTGAATTGGGCTACTAATTGCTTTCTGCACAAAATACTGTCGTAGTTTGTCTATTTGCAAGTATTGTCTAGTTTTAATGCATGGTATTCCACGACCTCCATGACTTCTTGACAAGTGAAACCTTTCAACTGAACTATGTGGATGATGGCATCTGTATTTATAGAAAATTTTTCTAGTGCTAATGTTTAGTGCAGCTAGTTCAGAATCAGTCCATTTTAATATATCAAAACTGTATGTTAGGACGAATGTAGCATAAGCATTGACTGCTAAACCAATATTTCGTGCAGATAATTTTGATTTAAGTATTGATTCCACTCTATTTAGATATGTCTCTGTTACATTTTTTTTTTTATAGTTTTTGATCTATCCCTTGCGCTTGCATGTATCCCAGATATTTATACTTTTCATTCTCCGCCATGCTCAATATTATACCTTGATCATCATTTGTGTCATATCTTGGATTTTCAATCCACTTTCCTTTGGCCATGATGTTAATCTAACATTTATCTAATCCAAATTTCATTTGGATATCAGAACTATACCCTACTGCGCAATCTAATAACGCATGAAGATGTTCTAGCTTGGACGCGAATAGTTTTAAATCATCCATATACCATAAGTGGTTTATCACATTTGTTTGTATTAAATAACCTTTATTTTGTCTATTGAGTAGCGTTATTAGAGGTCTTAATGCCAGGCAGAACCAAAGGGAGCTTAGTGAATCTCCTTGGAAAATTCCTCAACATATTTGAATTTTACCTGCATCAATAGAACCAGAAGGTGAATTTAGAAGTAATTGTGTATTCCAAGTTGACATAGAGTAAGCCAAAAGATTCAGTATGTGTTCATCAATTTTGTATAATTGTACTTGTTATTATGGATGTTAGTAATTTGTATGTTGTAGGCAGGCAAGTAATAAACCGATAACGAGATGGATCCGGACTGTATTCTTTCGTTTTCGACAATAAATAAGTAACCCCACTCGTCATAAAATCCGGCATTTATTCTGGATTTTCAGGTAATGAGGTGAAGCAACTTGCAATGTTGAATCTTATCAAGCCCAGGTGCTTTCCAATTTATTATTATTGTTATTATTATTATTATTATTATTCCTTCAGGATCCTAACAATCCAAATGTTTGGAAATATGAAAATTCTTTGTACGGAAATGAATTAATATGCGCGATTAGAGACGTAACTCGGGAGGAGGTTAGAGAAGGAATAGTTACCAAATCCTTAATCGACCATATTTATATTAGGTCTAACTTTATTAAAATTAAATCTGCGGTACTTAAGCACAAGTTATCTGATCATTATCCCATTTGTTTGGCAATAGCAAGTGATACAATAAAAAAATCTACGGTGTACACAAACAAAGTCAAAGTCAAATATAATGAACAGGTTGTTACATCGATGATCAGAAATCATCATTGGGAAATACTGGAAAAGGAAAACGTTAATTTGTACATGAATGAAATCATCAATACTTTTAACAAAATCTATGAATCCAATAAAATATGTGTTAGGAAAACAAACTATAAAAATGCAAATAGGAAAGAATGGATAACCGCTAAATTGTACGACAAAATAAAAGAAAGGGATAGATTATTTAGGAAATGGAAATCTAGTCCAAATAATATAAGCTATAAAGAGACATACAAAAAATTTCGAAATTCCTTAAATAATCAAATTAGAGATGCTAAAAATGATTACGTTCAAAATAGATTTCAAAAATGCAAGAATTCAAAAAGTATGTGGAACCAGATAAATCATACACTACTGCGTAAAAATTCCAAAACCGTTGACGATAAAATCTTAAATAGTTTAGGGAGTTCTTTAAGTACTACTGAAATAGTTAAAAATTTTGCAGATACATTTCATTCGCAAATAAATGAAATAGTATCATTATGCAAGCATAACACACGAATAATAGTGGAAAATAAAAACCTATATAGTAATTTCCACCTACCTATAGAAAATAGAAATAGAAAATATAATTAATCAAAAACTACACATTAAGAAATCTCCTGGCCAAGATAACATTAGAACAGTAGACATAAAAAAGAATAGTGACATTTTTTCTACAATAATATCAAACGTTTTGAATAAATCATTAAAAGAAGCAGTTTTCCCCGAATCCCTCAAACTAGCGATTACGCGGCCAATATTTAAGAAAGGAGATCCTACGCATTACAGTAATTATAGGCCTATAAGTCTTTTATCGGTAATTGAAAAGATTTTTGAAATTTACGTGGTTAATCATTTAAATAACTACCTTAAAGACAATAACCTGATCAATGAGAACCAGTATGGTTTTCAGAAGGGTAAGAGTGCGGAACAACTTCTGGAGAAATTTACTGACCACATTCATACCCAATTAGATAAAAATCGCTACACGGTAGCGGTCTTCATCGATTTTATGAAAGCATTTGATACAGTCAAACATGAGCTGCTTTTAGAATATATGAATAAAATCGGTATTACTGGGAGAGAATATTTATGGTTACAAAATTATTCAACTAATAGAACATTTATTGTGAAAGTTGGAGATACATGCAGTGAAAGAAAAACGTTGAAATACGGTGTGCCTCAAGGTAGTAACCTTGGGCCCATCTTATTCTTAATTTATGTCAACGATTTATTCAAATGTGTACAGGACGCTAAGGTATTCATGTACGCAGATGACGCGGTACTTATGTACTCTCATAAGAATGTGGAAGTTTGTGAGCAAAAAATTCAAAATGATATGAATAATTTGTGCAAGTGGATACACGGAAGGAACCTATATATAAATACTGAAAAAACGGTAGTTATGGTGTTTTCTACTCCACACATGTTAAAAGTTAAACCTGTACAAATCAAAATACATTCATGTGAGTGTCAAAGTAATATAAAGTGTAAGTGTGACGTAATAAAAAATGAGGCAAAACATACGTACTTAGGACTAATTATAGACAATAAGTTAAAATTCGACAAACATGCTGATGCTATATATAATAAGATAAAAAAAATTGTAGCATATATTTATTTATTAAGAAAATACGCAAACACAAAAACTGTGTTAATTGTATACAAGTCACTTGTGGAATCTTTAATTAGGTACGCCTCACAATCGTGGGGTTCTGCTGATTCTGTTCATCTCAATAAATTAGAATCGTTACAATATAAAATACTTAAAATGATTGATAATTATAAAAATATAAACAAACAATTATTGTTACAAAAGTATGATACGTTAACAGCTAATAAGTTCTGTAAATATTTAAAATTAGTTAATAATTTTTGGAACAGTGAATATAAAATAAGGTCATACCATTCGTATTCGACTAGAAAACCCATCTATCACGTTCCATATTACTATAATAATTACGGAAAGAAATCGTTGAAGTGTAGTATTCCTATTCTGTTTAACAAATTACCCCGAACTGTAAATACAACTAGAATAAGCAGATTTAAAGTAGATGTAAAAGCATGGCTTCAAAATTTAGAATGAATCTGAATATCATTTTTAGACAATGGTATATGAATCAGTTTTTAGTATATAACCTCAATCTTAAGTAATTACCTATAGAAGTATAGATTGCACGTCAGACTCAAAACGGCGTCTTAAATCTAAGTAAAATACATTATTATAATGAATCAATGTATTATTATCAGGAATCAGCTGACAAGTCATGTGACTTAGCTGATCCCATGAATGTACATATTATGAAAAAATAAACATTTCACAAACAAACATTATTATTATTATTATTATTGTTATTATTATTTTTATTATTATTATTATTACTATTATTATTATTACTACTATTACTATTATTAAATATTGAAGGTGATACTGAAAGATAAAAACATCCAAAAAAATAAACTATTCGAAAAAATAGATACGTTAACACCAAGAAGCTTTTACAAATACACCAATATACTCAAGAACTATGGCGAGAATGAGCATAAAGTACCGTTGGCCCACAATTACATAACAAGACGAACTTATTATTCAATTCCCAATTACTATAACAAATATGGGGAAAGATCGTTAAAGTGTATAATTCCAAAACTTTACAATTCTATACCTGGCCGTATAAAGTATCCCAATAGACTCGGAACAATTCAAAAAAGAATTGAAAAAATGGATCCAGGAACTTACATAAAACAATCAAATTACATCATCCCTTAGAGAAATTTAGATTTATTCTATATAAAGTACTAATTTTTTTTTTTTATATTAAGATTTACACTTACACTTATTTTTTAAAGGATTATTTCACTTTTTTTTTATTTTTCGCATTTTTTTTTCCATTGTTTACTTTTATTATAGAATTATTATTGCTATCATCGATAATAAGTCCAATTTATATTACACAATTACAAATTTATTTTATATATTTATATTTTATAGACCACAGTCAATAAAAGTGATCGCTTTAGAAGTTAAACCGCGACAGGATTTGTATTCTATTGTCAGACTTAAGATAAATAGGCTTAACTGTAACATGTAAACTACAGGAACCGACCGTTAAGTCTCCTGAGACTTGGTTGGCCCTATAACTGTACATTATTCTGTTAAATAAATTATTCAATTCAATTCAATTCAATTCAATTCAATTAGTATTGTTATGATTATTATTACTATTATTATCATTATTATTTCGTTAAGTGAAAGTTGCCTTCACATTGACATAACGCATGATTTGTTACAAACGTAGCCCTGGTGAAGACTGCTGTTAAGAAACGGGGACTCTGTCGGAAGCAAGACCGTTAGTAATGTGGGGTAGCTGCTAGACGGGTACCTAGTGGAGGCCACGGTCAGCTGTCACAAATGTGTGTAACTGAAAAGAAAAGATGCTGGACCAAGGCTTTGTGGTTAGACGCAAGAGAAAAAAGCTGGGCCCCGCGCGCAATTAATTTGTTGGAGCAAGACTGTAACTAGGTACAGGACTCAATGGGTTTTGGACAATTCGCCCCCCACAATTCGCCCCTGGACAATTCGCCCCGCACAATTCGCCCCCGCACAATTCGCCCCCGCATTTAAAATTGTAAAAGAAGTCAAAACTAATCACCGTTTAAAATTTATTTTATTTATTTATTTAATAATGACTTAAAATTTATTTTATTTATTTATTTAATAATGGCTTATGATCAAACCAACATAACAAAAATTACTCACTCTCTGGTATTTATAATAATAGAAATTAACAACTTAACAAAAAATATGGAAATACCTACTAAGCAATCAAATTAAAAGAAATATTTTTTTATTACCTACCTACTTTCGAGTAATTGTAATTAGAAATAACAGCATTACATAGTAATTAATGGTAGTTAAGATAATCAGATAATAATTAAAATAGATATCACCAAGCAAAAGGATTTCCAGGAATTCGTGGTTCTTTATGTTCTCGGTAATTAACGGTAATGACTACGACAATATAAAAGGTAAAATCAAAAGTAAACCCTTCATTATACCACAAAATTTTGGCGAAAAACGTTTGTTATTTAAGAAAAATGAGTTTCGCAAGTTCCGAAAAAGGTAAACGGAAGTTTGTGAGCGATGATTATTTTGTGTATGTATTTTCCGGGCGCGAATTGTCCGGGGGCGAATTGTGGGGGGCCAATTATCCAGGGGCGAATTGTGGGGGGCGAATTGTCCTAAAAGCGGACTCAACACTTAGATGCTGAAGACAAGATGCTAAAGCTAGATATTGAAACCCTTGACCAATAAACGCGTCTACATGCTGTAACCCCTATGAGATATGCAATCCGCAGAAGGATGTGAAAATTAAAAAAAAAGCTGGGCGGGAGCAGTAATCAGAAACAATCCAGAGCGTGAAGTGATTTAACTCGTTTAAAAATGGAAAAAACTTTAATCCACATTACTCGGGAGGATATCAATTCATACTGTTTCACTCTTTTACTTAACATCACTCCAGTTCCTATTGTACCAAGCAATTTCGTTTCAACCCCTGCCTGCGCCAGACTACCATCATCCATCTGCACAATTTTTTTCCTTTGCGCTTTGTCTCTGATACGGTAGCGTATTGCCTGTTAATTTAATTAATTGTTGTTTAACCTTTTCTTACTTAAATGATTGATGCTATTATGAGTTCATTGTTGACTTATTCCTACAAAGTTCTTACATTAGTAGTACACGGGCACTATCCTCTCCACATTTTTTACGTCACAAGCCCCGCCCCCTGGGACACCTTCACCTTCACTTTTTGTACTCGCCCACTTGGGAGGCGTATATTTTGAGGGTGAGGCCGGCTTCTTTTCGGGGGCCATTTTCAACCCTTGGGCGGAGTTGAGCCCCTAATTTGGTTGTATTAAGAGTCTTTTCGGCTGTATACCCCTTGGAGGTTAGGCAATTGCGCGTACATGCAGTGTTCTGATTGGGGGGATTAAAACTACACCACGCTCCACTTTTAACCGATTGGTCGTGCGTACACCAGCCGCTCTGGCTTCTGATTGGTCCATAGCCCCACCACTCAGCGTCTGTGCTCCGATTGGAGGACTAAGTTTGCATTCTGATTGGTTATGGCGGGAAATTTGAATTTGTATTCTAATAAGAGGCCCTAATGCTAACTTGTAAGACACGTGTAGATCTTCAAAGTATGTTCTCGGGCTTTCGCCCCTGTCGCGGCCCCTTGGTGGGAAATGGTATGGGGACCTAACCTTATAAGACAAGTGCAGAAACTAGCTCTTGGGGCTTGGCCCCTATCGTGGCCCCCTTGGTGCAGTTGTATGTGGGTTCTAACCTAATCTTATAAGACAGGTGTAGGCCTTCGCCCCCCGCCATAACAAAATTGTATTCTAATAAGGTGGCCCTAATGCTATAGCTGTAAGACAGCTATAAGACCTTGTGTCAGCGTGAGCGCCCTTTGTCTGCTTTGGGTTAAAATTGATTTTTAGCGCCATCTAGTTGTGTATTTTAAACTAGTGAGTGTTTTCCGTAATAGAAGTTGATCATGCACACCTCTCTCTTTCTCTCTCGTTTATCCGTCTCTCTCTCTCTCCCTCTTTCGGCTCTTTTTCACACACAAACAAATCAATTAATTAATTGATCAATCAAACTTAAACAAATCATGCTCGATCAAATCTGTCAGATCCATTTCAATCAATCAACCAAAATCAATAAATCAAGTCTTACAGTTTGTGGAAACCAGCTTACAGTTCAAAACTGAATACATTAAAGAATAAATTAAATATTACGTGAAATAAGAAATAATTTCTACCCTAAGCAATGGTGCTTTTTATATAGACAGATTCTCTTTCTAAACAGTCACCACCCATACATTCGAAAAATTATGTCTGATTTATATGAATGTTCAATTACATACACACAAAATTGTTTTATAGAAACGCGTTCATTAACAATTATAAAAACCTCATTAAAAGGACTGGAAAGTAATAATTACTTATATGTGTGTATATATATATATATATATATATATATATATATATAAAACATAGAGTTCCATTAAATTAACATGTTTTAAAAATATCAAATTGATATAATGGAAATAAAAGACAAAATGTTTTAATGGTTTACAATTATTATACGCGAATTAATAACTACAAGTTTATAGTCCACGAATACGTACCAGCTATTGTAGATCTGATTTTATGCCGTCATCCTATAAGAGTAATAATACATTTAAAGATCTTTATCAACATTTTTGTTAGCAATATCAAGTAAAATATATATTAAAAAATAATATGCATACCTTCAGATGTGTATTTTTTCGACTGTTCTTATAATAACCATATGTTGAACTGAAATATTTTTTTTATACAACGTATCCATACGTAATCTCACTAAACACGTTTTCTACCTATGAATGGTTGGATATAAACTGGCTATTGCTTTCCCATCATTAACTAATTTAGAATATAGACCTAATTACCTCTATTACACTTACTGCAGTCCGTATTCACCTTTAACACTACTTAGAGCCACCGGATATGAATTTGAATACAAAACGATGTTTAGTTATTTACATACATTTTTTAAAATGATTTCACCTAAATGATAAAACTGTTTTTATGGAATACAGTTTATTATTATTAAACAGTTATACAACTTGGAAATTAGAAAGTAACAATCACTCGTCAACATCGTGTTAATCAATGTGTTTTACAAATATTTTTAGAAAATCGTCACTGCAAAATACATATCACCATCAAGGATCTGAGATGTATTTTCTTCATGCGCTTCATCTTGAGCGATTATAGCTTATTAACTAGTAAAACATCTAATACCCTGATACAACTTTTTTATGACGGGGGGCGAAGGCCTACACCTGTCTTATAAGATTAGGCGAGAACCCACCACACAATTGCACTAAGGGGGCCACGATAGGGGCCAAGCCCCTAAGGTTAGGGCCCCATACTATTTCAAACCAGGGCCCGAGAACAAGTTTTGAAGATCTACACGTGTCTTACAAGTTAGCATTAGGGCCCATTATTAGAATACAAATTAAAATTTCCCACCATAACCAATCAGAATGCAGAGACTTAGTCCTCCAATCAGAGCACAGCGGCTGAGTGGTGAGGCTAAGGACCAATCAGAAGCCAGAGGGGCTGGTGCACGCACGATCAATCGGTTAAAAGTGGGGCGTGGCCTAGTTTAAATCCCTCCAACCAGAACACTGCATGTACGCGCAATTGCCTAATCTCCAAGGGGTATACAGCCAAAAAGGCTCTTAATACAACCAAATTAGGGGCTCAACTCCGCCCAAGGGTTGAAAATGGCCCCCGAAAAGAAATATACGCCTCCCACGTGCGCGAGTACAAAAAGTGGAGGGAAAGGTGTCCCAGGGGGCGGGGCTTGTACCGTAAAAAAAGTGGAGGGGATAGTGCCCGTGTACTACTTACAAACCTGATTAGATAAATTAGACAAATTTCTTGTGCTTCGATTTGAACGCTTTTCTTCTTTATGGTCATTTACGAATAAAATTTTTAGAAATTCTTTCAAATGTATTGCTCGTTGATATAAAATTAATAATACAATATATATTTTATATATATATATATATATATATATATATATATATATATCTATATTGAACCTATAAATACTTTATGACTGCGGAAGAAGAAAAATTAAATTTTTGATTGGTTCCTATAGGATAATAACTAAGCTCTAAAAGATAAAAAAATCACTAAATAACTTATATCTATATCGAAGAAGCTCACAACTCTATGTAATTACATTTTTTTTTAAAGTCATTCAATCTTAGATAAGTTAAAGTTGTAAAAGGCTTTAATACAAAACTAAATAAGTGGTCGAACTTAATTTAAACATTTTATGTAAGTAGTCATACCAAAATAGATTAAAAAAATTAACTATTAATATGGCGTTTTACAAATAGAGATGTAACGCCAGTATTTGATTAATATAAATCAAAATGGAATTTAATATTTTCTATTGAACTGCACGTCAATCAGGAAAGGTGTACGTAATATTTACTACTTTTATGCAATACAAAACCTTGTGTGTGTGTGTGTTTCGTGCGTGTCTGCGTGCGTGAGCGCGCATGCATGCATGCGTGTGTGTATAGATACGTGCGTACATGCGTGTGGGTACGTGCATGCGTGCGCGTTTGTGTGATTGCGTGTACCGGGTGTCCTAATAACCGCTTATAGCACAGCTTCGATTTTTATAACAAAACTGGCCTCGAGAGAAACCTGTAAATTATTTATAGCCTAATTAAGAGTCATTGAAAATATGATCATTATATTCTTCTAAACATTCTGCGTATATTTCATTTCACAAGTTTTAGTCCATCTTATCAAATAAGAGGCGGGGGAAAGTGGGGACCTTATTATGAAAAATGCTTGTAACTACGGTTCTGTTTAATCGACCTTTGCAAACTTGATCTTGTTGAAAACAGCTCTTTTTCACTAATGCAAGAGTAATAATTTCGACGCAACCTAGTAAGTATGATGGGGTAACAACATGCATGTTAGAGAGCGGTATTTATTTATTTTTTTAAATCTAGTTTTCTTTGGAAAATATTATATAGGAGTATGCGGTTTTTCATGGATTACAAAGCGGGCCAAATTATCAACAGAATGGCGAAAAGTGCATGTCGATATCTTTTTCCTATCCCTAGATATCTTAATAAATGTGTAAATTTTTAGCATTTTCCTTTGAATGTAGATTACGCGGATTGTACTGAACGAATTTTAACAATTTTGAACTCCTTAAAATTTATTTTCCTTGCCCTATAAATAATATTCATGTTTTAATTTTTAATTTTCAGTTACACCCTGTAGCGGTGGTCCTACAGTTCTGTAAATAATTTCCAGGTTTTTTTCGAGTCCACTTTTGTTATAAATTTTTTTCCTTCGAAGCGTCACCCATTTTAATGAAACTCTATGTTTAAAGTTAGCTTTAAAATGTCTCGGTGCTATCAAACTTTGATTCAATTCCATATACAAAGACGCTAAAGAACATTTTGTAAATATCTCGAAAACTGCCAACTTTATTGAAAAACGCAAAAAGACCTGTGTTAAATATAATTAAGGTAATGGTATTTTAGATAAGTGGTACTTCTAAAAGTTTCTAACACGAAATTACATAAGCCTTCAAATTAAGTTAAATATTTTGTGTAAGTAGTCATATAAAAACGAAGTCACAAAATTAAACTCTTAATATAGGTACCATTGATTTTCAAGTATGACCAATGAAGATGAAATGTCAGTATTTAATTACATAAATCTAAATGAAATTGAGCATTTCTACTTAATTGCAGGTTATACGAAATAAGTTTACTCATGTAGCGTGTATGCAATATTTATCTCTTTTTACACAAGTAAAAATTTTGCATACATGTATATGTTTACATGTATTGTGTACATTGAATTGAAAAGAAAGTATGAATAAGTTCAAAGTATCCATATCGCGACAGATTTACCCTTATCGTGACTCAGGCATAAGAAAGTTGTGGTAACATCAGATTATTTTCAGTGTGTTTAAAAAGCATACAGACAACATGATTAGTGTTAAAAAATCGGCTATAAAAATTAGTTTATCTGCAATATCAAGAATGATAAAGTTAGTTTCATTTCAATATACGAAGAGAAACTGTACCTCAATCATCCAATAACATTTTTTTAATACATACAGAATGGAAAAAAAAAGTTGAAAGCACCTACTACATAATCCAATATTGTTTAATCGTGACTAGATTATCTTCACAATACCGGATACACAATACTATTAATGATTTCAAGCGTACCTATGTATATAAAAGGAATCATTCTCATCTTTTGCTGTAGGTATACTTAAATGTAACCTTTGAAGAAGTATAATTAAAAAATTATCACCAAAATTTTGTCTACTTTATTCATTACCTATTCTATTTGAAATAAGAAATCGTTTGGAATATTTAATGATTTAATGAGTAATGAAGAATGTCATAGACTTTGTAACTAATCAAATGCGTTTCTTGAACTTATATTTTGCTTATGTAAAGACATTTGTATTCAAGCGACTTCAATCTAAATATTAGATAGTATCAATTGACTAAATTGTGATGTGACGAGTTGAAACATCTTAATAAATATTTTATAGGTGTTATTAAGGATATAGAGAGAACTTTATATTGTGAGCAGAGCGGTTTACCAAATTGGCCCAATCAAATTTTCAACTCTCTGAACAGAATAAAACAACTTTTAACAAGTAAATATTACATTATTTTATGCACAATTGACATTAAAAAACATGCAAACCAGCACAGGAATCGATTATTAAAACAAATTGAAGGCGTGCTTATTAGATTTGGCAAACATTTGAGTTTTAAGTTTTTATTTACGGACAACCCGTTTTGTTAACTTAGCAATTCGAATTGGGAAAGAGAGATTAAGTTAGAACCCGCATACAATTGCACCAAGGGGGCCACGATAGGGGCTAAGCTCTACGTTTGTCTTATAAGGTTAGGGTCCCAATACCATCTCCAGCCAGGGGGCGAAGCCCGAGTACAAGTTGCGAAGCCCTACACGTGTCTTACAAGCTAGCATTAGGCCTCCTTATTAGAATACAACCCCAATGTATAAATAAAATTTCGTAAGGTTACAATCTGTAAACAGGAATGAAAAGAATACGCACAATTGCCTAACCTGCAGGCTGAACTTCCGAAAAGGCTCTTAATACAACCAAAAGGATCTTAATTAAGGGTTAAACTCCGACCAAGGGTTGAAAATGTTAGGCTCTTGCAGTAAAATTACATCAGGAGAATTGAATTCTAATCCAGTCAATCTATATATCCATTGATGCAAAAGGTCGGGTAGTTCTAATTTTTTGGTATGTTGTATGTAAAGGGTCACTGTTAAATGCGCCAAGTTTTCGGCCCCGCTAGTGTTCCGCGGGCGCCACAGGCGCCGAAAAATGGCAAAATGTTTGACCCTTTTCTGGTTTTCTCGAATTTTTAGCATGAAGGAGTGGTTTAACAAAAAAAACTACTCAGTACTTTTTTAAAGTATAGTATGTTTGCCATAATTTATAAAAAAATCATCTTCCTGAGAATAATAGTTTTAGAGTTGCAGCCATTTAAATTTTTAGCTAATTTTCAAAAGTTTCAAAAATTGTTAGTTTTTCTGCATCATCATCATCATCATCCAGTTCGCATAGTGGTTCCATTTCGGTAGAAATGAAATCTACTTCTATTTCCTGTACATTGTCACAGGACTCACCGCAGAAAAATGAACATATTGCTGAACATTTCAATCCTGCTTTTCGGCATCCACACGAAGTACTACAACCTTTTTTACAGGAACACGAAATGAATTTCAGGAGAGCTTGTTCTTTGACTTGACCTTCATAAGTTGCTACCAATAATTGCTCTCCCACTGCAGCAACTTGCTTAGGTGTGGCATTAGAATTAAGAAATGTTGTGGCCGCTTTTTGCAGCTGTGGTTGTTTTTGAACGAGTGACAAGATTTTATTTTTTCCATGCCCATACAGGCAGGATGTGGTGTCGCATCCTGTGAAAGCATGAACAACAAGAATCAAGTGAGACAGTGAAGGCACGTTAAATGAGGTTGATGAATAGAAAACATCTTGTGTTTTGCCTCTTCCACATTTTTTAAAATATATGTTTGTTTCACATTTCACCAATCCTGTGAGAAGCACCAGGAGGTCTATATCTTCGCCCACAATAATCACTGCATCGTACTGGGGGCATTTGGAAATAGCAGAGGTGACAATCAAGACGTCTGCAGGTGCTTGTTGTGCAGGTGTCAACCGAGCTTTGTTGCTTTCATTTCCAAAAAATTTTTGTTGAGGTACTGTAGCAACCATTGATTCTTCAAACATCAAATCAGGGAAATAATGAGCCTTAACTCTACGACCACGTTCACTACTCTTTGTACTTTTTTGACCTGCCTCTGATGGATACCCATCAAAAACTACCATAACCTTTGAGCCATAGTGAGACTTAAATATTTTATGTAAGTTGCTATTATAGTGTTGAAAGTAGCATTGCTGGGTCAAACCACTTTGTGGAGTAAGTGCCCATCAACTACAAAAAAGTGATGTTTTCCTTGTATTTCATCCTTCTTAATTGGTGTAAAAGCTGTGTATAGAGACGATTTAGTGCCTTTACGCATACCTTCATCAGTAAATAAGGACATCGGGTATGGTGACATTTCATAGGAAAAAAAATCCTTTATGTCATCATCGGTCTGTTTCAACGAGCACATTCTATAAAATAGCGTGAGAGGATCAATGATCACCCTTTTTTCGCCAACATTCACATAATTTACAACACTTCTAAGCGTCGCAACTTTGTCTTTTCGCTTGAATTTCACTTCTGAAAAATTAGTATTGAGGATTGTGAGCATCAGCTTTATACCAATCTCCTGAGACATATGGCATTTTCGGGTGCAATCACTCAACTGTTAATCGAAATTAGACAATTTGTGTTAGGAAATGGAGGATGATGAGAAAACCATTGTCTCAGTTTTTCAGTGTCAGCTTCATCTCGAATAGTACGAGAAGGCCGGGTATCAACACGTTGCTCAGAGGTTGCTGATTCAGTGCCACAGTAAGTTTTTACCTCGCTGCAGATGTTCTGCAAATACACCATTCCTAGTGTCCAACGAAGGAGGACAGTGTCAGTAATTCCACGTCCTCTGGTTAGGCCGCCTGAGGATTTCATCGTCTTCATGAGCGTCTGCTCAATGGTCATATCTGACCAAATACCAGACCAGAATTTTCTTGTCCGCCGGATCGTAAAATATCCTTCACTTGTGAACTTATTATATTCCACAGGATTCATTCTGTCTTTCAAGGTCAACATGTCTTGAAGGTATAACTGTGCACACTTAGCATAGAAAATGTGACCTGACGCATGAAAGGAAGGCAGCATTTTTTGAATCGTTGTCAGATGTCAAAATCACGGATCTGTCATCAGTTAGTAGCCACTCATCTAAGAGATGCCTCTCTTCCATGTTGAAAGTCATCGTTTCCAGAATTCCAGTAGCCAATGCTAAATGAGTTAAAATATGAGCCCGCACTGCTCGTCCATATGCATGCCCGGACATGATCTTTTCCACACTATTCTCCGCGTAAATAGTCGAAAAAAGACCACTGCCATTCATAATCACACCAATAGATCCCATAAAAGAAATCAATAGGTGAAAACCTCCCAGACTCATTTCAACATTCTCTAAATCTAGGCGATTTACAACTATTTCCTTACCTTTCAAGTACAAAGGCTGATCACAAGTTACAAAACAAGTTTTTTGATTACACTTTTTCCTGGCAAATAGAAGAGCTGCTAAGATTGTGTCTGGATTAGATGGTGGGAAGATTATAAATGGAAGGCATACAATTTTAGATTGTTCATAACTTTTATCCTTCATCGCCTCTTCCATAAAACCATTCCAACCTGCAACATTTTTTTTCTTCAAGCATTTTCCATACAGCCAAATGATATCAGTAGCCGAAGGGACTATTTCATCATCGTGAAGTAGGTGGATAGAGTTTAAATCTGCAACTGTAATGGACGCCAATCCTTTTGAGAAAGTTTTATCAAAAGTTTGAAGCTCTATAGGCGCAACAGCCTCCACAATACCAGAGGCAGTGTATTTCTTTACTTTGGTAATAGTATTGTCTGGTTTCATTGAAGCGCGAGGAGTTATTGCCATGACACCTCCCAAAGCGTAAAAAGTGCCTGAACCGTCCAATGTATGGACATTAAAATCGGCGTTGTCAAATACGAACTGCACAAAACCACCGTCATCGATCTCTAGCTTGTCAGGGCGTAAAATTGCCGATGTTGTTAGGGACAAGGTGTCCTTGTAACTAGATGAGAAGCCTAGAGATGACAGCAGTTCAATGAGGTGCTTTGATTCAAATTTGTGGTACAAATACACACCAACTCCAAGTAAAAGTGAGGATAAAAACGAACGAGGTCGAACTGCAGCTATTAGGGCATGCGACATTGCGACACATTTCTTTTTCCACTTATCCAGGCTGCTACGCTTACCTTTGAGGATAAGAATTTCAAAAAATGTTGTGCACGAATGTCTCCAAACATGAGTTCAGCAGCAGCTTCTATTACCCTCATTTTTTCTTCTTCAGGGTCCAATTTGTTACTATCATACCAAGCAGAAGTTAGTATTTTGTGCCCAACACTTTGAAACATACAATAGTACTTTTGGTCGCTCTTTCAGCAATGACAATATCTTCCTGGTATTTCCTAAACAGATGACTTTTAATGGTCCGAGTGTCAGGACGGTAATCCCCAGGAATTTGACTTATCAGCTCTTCAAATGAAAACTGGAATTCTTCAGAGTTTTCCTGAAGGAATGAATATATATGTTCCATTGCCCGTTCCACATTGGAAGCTGGTCGGTATCCTCTGTTATGTCCAGTGGATGGCGCTGCGTACACTTTTCTTTGGGAAAACAAGTGGTACCTTGCATCAAGTGCAACTAAATCAATTTCTTGTTCCCCAATCCGTTGTTTGATTTTCATTGCCCATTCATCACCTCGTTGATCGGCGGCTTTCAATATTTGATTTTTCATTGAATTTATTTCCACAGTTATCACATTATTCCTTTTCGACAGCTTCTCCTTCTTCTGGGCTTCAAGGAATGTGTTAGTTATCTCTTCTCCGCAAAGGAAACAACAGTGTTGAAAATCAAAAGTTTCGGTAGAAGATCTTGTTAATTTCGCAGGTGCAGTGCCCAAATTTTTGTGGCGAAGATACGCTGCTATCAATTTCGGGTTGTTATGCCTCTTCTGGCAAGCACTGTGCACGGACACTTGTTTCACGCATTTAAAAAACTTATGATCCTTAATTTCCCTAGCAACACTGAACTTCAAAATAGTTGCTATTCCTTTTTCTTTTGTCAACACGACATCCCCCTCCTTTATACTAGTTTTACAAGTAAAGCACAAGTCTGATAAAGTTGAGGGACCACCGGTAATCTACGAACAAGACATGCTACAGTCACTTATAATACATTATTGTTACACCATGTAATGCCTTTTTATTATACAATATCACTATATTAATAAAAAAGTAAAATACGATGCGGCGAAACTGCACTCATAAAAACTTCGCGCAATAAATAAATACAAAGGACAGCAAACAACTAATTATCAAAACTATTGACAACTGACTCAACACTCTTCTCACAACTGATTTTGTATTCTGTGGAGGGGAGTTCGGCACCAACCGCCCCTTCCTCCGAACCAGTCTCCAACCGACCTTCATTTGAATACGTGGCATATTTTTTCCCATGTTTTATAATATTATGTTGCACTGTCAACATACCAATCGTCTTATAATGTAGATAAATTACCTAATTTAAACAAACAGCTTTTCAGCCGCTTTGTTTTAGAAGCTAATGATAGAAACCCCATTTTAGTCACAGATTAAAGCACAATTTTTTAATTTTGAAGTAAATGTTAATCAATTTTGCTGGAAAACCAGTGAAAAATCAGAAATACCAACTGAAAACTAACAATCCTTGAAAATATTGAAAATTCGTTCAAAATTTGAATGGCTGTAACTCAAAAAGTATTATTCTCAGGAAGATGAATTTTTTTTTAATTATGGAAAATATACTATACTTTAAGAAAGTACTGAACAACTTTTTTGTTAAACCGCTCTTTCACGCTCAAAATTCGAGAAAACCAGAAAAGGGTCACAAATTTTGCCATTTTTCGGCGCTTGTGGCGCCCGCGGAACACTAGCGAGGTCGAAAACTTGGCGCATTTAACAGTGACCCTTTACATATAACATACCAAAAAATTAGAACTACCCGACCTCTTGCATCAATGGATGTATAGATTGACTGGATTAGAATTCAATTCTCCTGATGTAATTTTACTGCAAGAGCCTAACATTTTCAACCCTTGGTCGGAGTTTAACCCTTAATTAAGATCCTTTTGGTTGTATTAAGAGCCTACATACCAACAAATTAGAACTACCCGACCTTTTGCACCTATGCCCACCTTTTCAGTCACGGATTGACTGGACTATTCTAGGAAAGTTATTAAATCGATGCATTTGGTATCAGACCTTACCTTCTTGGCGTTAAGAGTTATTATCTTGAAGTTTGACGTAGCCATGTCGATTACACTGCTTTTTTTAGTAAGTCGGTGTGGAGGCGCTGCTGTTAACGATTCTGTTGGAGAAACCGATCTGCCCGCTGTGCGTGTGCGTGTGCGTGTGCGTGTGCGTGTGCGTGTGCGTGTGCGTGTACGTGTGCGTGTGAGTGTGCGTGCACGTGCGCGTGCGCGTGTGCGTGTGCGTGTGCGTGTGCGGGTGCGTGTGCGCGTGCGCGTGCGCATTTGCTTGCGCGTGCGCGTGGCCGTGCGCGTGCGCGTGCGCATGTGCGTGTGCGTGTGCGTGTGTGTGCGTGTGCGTGTGCGTGTGCGTGTGCGTGTGCGTATGCGTGTGCGTGTGCGTGTACGTGTGAGTGTGCGTGCGCGTGCGCGTGCGCATTTGCTTGCGCGTGCGCGTGGCCGTGCGCGTGCGCGTGCGCATGTGCGTGTGCGTGGGTGTGTGTCGTGTGTGTGTGCGTGTGTGTGTGCGTGTGCGTGTGAGTGCGAGTGTACGTGCGAGCGTGCGCGTGCGTGTGCGTGAGCGTGTGCGTGTGCGTGTGCGTGTGCGTGTGTGTGTATGTGTGTGTGTGTGTGGATAGCTCCAGAACAACACCTACGTACTACAAATTTCGTATTTAGGATTGTTTTCATTCCTCCTAGAGTTGATTAGATTTTGGGAGAAATTCAGCGGCGGAGAGGGGGTTTATTATAAGCAATTTTTTGTGTTTATCAAATATTTCTGAAACAGTTGTATATTTCAACAATATAAAAATACCAATAGATAAACCTTAATCATATAGATTAATTATGTTCTATACAATTTTTTATACGACGCGTAATTTAGCGTCCAAAAAATTCCTACGATAGAATTTATAGCAAAATGTGTAATTATATTTTTGAAAGAAAATTTTATTTTACATAAGCCTAATAGTTAATTAAACCAGATTGAAAATGCTTAAACTGTATTATCGATATTTCATAACAGCAGGCGGCTTAGGAACTTTTTTTTAAATTGACATGTATAATTGTGTATTAACCTCTATCTGAAATATAGTTTTTAAACGTCCATCTGGCATAGATTATTGTATTGTTTGTTATTATGTTGCCTACTTTCGTTATGAACGTTATGAAGAGGTTGCACAGTTATCCTAAAAGAATTATTATTAAAATTATTTCATTCATTTTAATGTCCTCTCTGTAGGTAGGAAGGTTGTGTGTTGTTCTTCGCCAGATATTATAGTATTCACTTTTGTCTCAGTGTGTTACCGAAAGTTTATAGTTTATAGTTTATAAAAAATCTGTGCCTCTTTTACATTTATATATAACGGAATAAAAGGAAGTTACCTAATAATTCATTACAAATTCAATGAAAGTTGAGACTACTTACCGTAACAAAGTTTTTTCAGGGTTGTGGGAAATCGTGATTTCATTTCTGTTTTAAACTTCATTTACAAATACAACTAAACAATGAAAATTAATGGAAGCCAGAACATTTTCATTGTAAGTTAATTAGGCACTAATCTATGGTTCATAACTATATCTTGTAATATTATTTTGTTTGAAAAAGTATTTAATAACACATTAAAACTAACATTAAAAAATCAAAATGAAAACTGCCATGAATTACGTTCATAATTAATAATCATATTCATAGGGTTTGTCAACTCTTGTTTGGGTTGAAATTAAAAATGGACACTCTTAAGAGCTTTTAAAAAATGAGGAATTATTAACAATGTCATATTGCCGTCAGACGGTAGGACAAATTTTACCCTGGCATTTCGGCGGATATGGCTATCGATTAATGTGCACCGTGAAGAGCACTGACACACAAACGAAGGATGTCAAACAGCGTTTTAAAATTGTGGATAGTAAGAATGGTGGTCCATTTACACAATACAATGTTAGAAATATTGCAAAATTTACGGTTTCACGAGTCGATAATTTGTGTTAGTTAGCTCATATGCATACTGTAGAGTAGTTCTGGACGGTGATTGTAACTACTCTGATTACGAAAAGCACAAAGAGATATCCGCGCTTTAGGGCACATATCGTTTTGATATAATTTTGAGACACTTTACTTGACATTGTAGCTTCGAGTATTGTCGTCGTTGGTGAAATGTTCTTATTGTCACTGTATGGAGAATCATCCGAAAAGGATCCATTATTTTATCTTTCATATCGATTTTTTTTTAATTGTACTATCAAGCCTTGATGTGGTATGTGAAAAAGATCCGGAGGAATATGGTTGACAGAAAACGGAACTCGTATTCGTATTACGAAAAAATCATCCCCTATACACTACTTTGTGAGCGAAATTCGGTAAATATAAAATGGGTTGTGAATGAGTGTATAGATATCGACAAAGGCTTATGGTCAGTGCTGAGTCACCAATGTAAACGAATATCATGTGAAAATATTCCCGTTTTGACAGCGAATTCCTACACCGCAAATCCACATAAGGCTAGCTACGTTCTTGAATCGTTAAAGGGGATGACGAAGGAGATGAGGCGAAAAAGATCATAGTATCTTCAAAAGTTGAGCGGTGCAAAAAAATACAAAACGCAATTTAATTTTTAAGTGTTAACTGGCAAGTACAGCAAGCCAATCGTTTTAGTGTTAAAGTGTCAAAGTTTTTAGTTGCACGTTACACTAAAAAAATTCTAATTCTGATTATTTAGCGCGTAACTTTCTTATGCCTGTGTCATTGTGCATTAAAAAAGATTATATTTCGAAGTAAAGGTGCCAGGTTGGGAAATGGATTTGGTATGTTAGAATATGGTTATTTTTAACTTATTCACATTTTCGCTTAAATATGAAATGTACTGGCACAGTTTTTAAATGTATAGTCCTATTTGTTATTGGCTAATCTATAATCATTTTAATCAATACAAAAATAACAATACAACCGAGATTTTTTTAACTAGTACAGTGGTTGCTTGACTGTCAATTTAACCTTCACAGGAAATTTTCATGAAATGTCTTATTTAGAGCTTATTTGAGGCTTTGCGAAGAATTATTTAAAATTGAATTATCTTTGAAACCATACACATTTTGCTCAACAATGGAAAATTTTCGCTGTATTCAAAAAATATGTTATACAGAACCTTCTTTAAGTACTTCTCTTTGGCTTCTTTATTACCCCAATAAATTTGAAAAAACTTGTAGAAAATATTCATTGCAAGTTAATAGTTGCTCAGACATTCACAAAAAGTACCTTTGGACTGGTATAATAGAGATGTTGAGGAATGATTATTGTACAAGAAACTTGTCTAAAATTGTATTATTTTACAAAGGTTACTTTAGGGACTCTTCTTAACTATCTTTGTAATTATTCTATTAATTGATTTTTTTACACAAAAATACATCTTGTAATTTTACTAATGGCTCCGTCAAACATATACCGTTTCTAACGGTTGAAGCAACAAGTACTTGGCAAGTACTCATTAACTGTGCTTCTGTTATAATGATTCGTAAACAACTAGTTTGCTCATAAGTTTGGAGCAGTGAGTTTTCTTACAAAATTTTATACATCTGTCAAAATGCGCATCATTTTTGTTAGTTTAAAATGTAACCTTTGGATCGAATTCCGGTAATGAAGGAATTTGTTAATATGTTTTATTCTCCTTCAAGACTAAGGAAACTAATCTTGTACCGTGCTCAGACTAATTATGCATAATTATTGAAGGTAATTGTGATTTTTATGTAACATTAACAAGAAAGTTTTATCCGCATATAAAATACAATATAATATACATTACTGTTTAGACGGTGTATCATGAATGTAAAGAACAAACAATACAGGATGTGGAACTGATCCTTGAGGTACGTCGTATTGCAGTTGAATTCCTATTTGGTTATGTGTTACTGCTACTGTTTGTTCTTTTCTATATTTTAAAAAAGAAGAGAGCTATTTTACTGTTACCTATCTGATTCCATACATTTCTGTTTGTGTAATAAACTCTCAATGTCAACACAGTTGATCACCCTATTCATACCCAATTCATACCTACAGGTCTTTCGGTCATTTCTGCGAAAAATTGAAGAACGAAATTAAAATTGCAATAAAGATTCGTCAGACTGAATTGTTTGGCAATACTCTTTTGTAGCTAATGACAATACTTAATAATGTTTAGTCGTTACTATGTTGAATTTTAGTACGCAATGAAACATTTACTTATCACAGAAACGCCTGCTCGAAGCAAGATCTACAAGGTATCTCTTTTAAACAAAACATATCAGGGAATAAGAATTTCTGACTAGAAATTTGATATGCCGAGGCAGAAAAAAGTTATGGAGCTTTAAATGTAGACAAAGGGCTGCTGGTGGCGCCTTCTGGAAGATACATCAAAACTCATCATAGAAAACCTCTAGGTACCAAGTTTCATGCAAACCCTGTTATTATTAGGATAGATATTTAAAAAGAGTTTGAAAAAAGAATAACTGTGACACCCTGAATTTCGGAAACTATTAACTAAATTGGGCTAGATCCTCAAGTCTCAGGAATTTGTCCTTTTATTTTACACAGACCTTTTAGAGACACCTTGTATTATTTATTAGAATAAATAATTTTTCAAACATTCACTCAGATAATAAACCTTTGAATCGATTTTGCGGACTTAAGGTAGTAAAAGAACATTTCTATAAAACTGTAAAACATGTTCGACTTCAAATGAGTATTTAAATTAAATATGTGCATAATTTTGAAAACTATTCATTCACTGTGCTTAAAAAGATGAAAAACTTCATCAATATGCACAAAAAATTCTGTGATCTCCGTTATAGAGTTGCCAATAGAATAAGCAAATGACAGAATACTATTCTTCTTCTCTTCTGAAAAGATAATAAAATATAATAAGTAAGTTAATTATGATGATAATGTGGGGAAATTTGTATTTTTATAATGAAACTGCTTTTCTGCTTCTGTTCGATGGTTCTTTAGAAATATGGTTTTCTTTTCATTGGTAATATGTTTATCCTCAGTCATGTTCAACGTTGTGTTTCAATTAAAAAAATGTTATATATTCGGCCTCTTTATGAAGTACGCCAATGTTCCTGAAAATGATGTCTAAAACTAAATCCATGTTTGGAATATTTAATTTTGAAAATAGGATACATCAGTTTTTAGATAAGAAACATCGTCAAAGTTGCTTCTTCCAATCCGTAATCAATACCTTTTTGTTCTTAAGCATGTGCAATACCGTTTACTAAGATATTTCTTTGTTCCTCTTGAAAGTTTGAAAACTTATTGTAGTATTCTGCGATCATAATTCCATTTGGTCGCCCCTCGATAACAGGGATGATGTGCTTTAGATAATAATGAATGAGATCTTGGAGATGGAATCGAAATACCATAGCTATCATTACCGTGCTCTACCAATGGCACTTTTCTAATTTATGTTCAAATTGAACTTGAGCCTCAATATCAAAGCCTTTCGAAAGTCATTCGATTTGATGGCGTTCCTTTTAGCTTTAGAATATGCACCAATACTTTTTGAGCTACAACATTAAACAAAATTTCGATTAGGATACTTATCAATTAAAAGTTCTAGCGTGTTTTATTAATTTTTAGTGATGTACTAATTGTTGTAGTTCTTGATCATCGTGAGCAACAAATTGTGCTATTGAGCGTTCTGAGCAAGACTCCGGTAAATTCAGGTTCTCAACAGTTCTATGATGGCACTCATCTGTATTTTCACAATTTAATGGAATACTATGAGCATTTGATAATGCAGGTGATCTGTAGTAGAACTTATGTACCTATTTATGTAAGAAGTTGAGGTTATGAGCGTTCTGAGCAGTTACTTCCACGATTTGTCCTGTTTGCTCTATCGTTATAGAAATTGGAATTTAAATGAAATTTATAGTACAAACTTTAAATGCCGATTCACAACATTTAATAATTTATTAATTCACATTATTCTTACTTAATCAAACAAACCCCTTTCTATTCTTTAAACTTTAGGTACTGATTAACGCTAAGGTTTTGTAATATTCTTTATATTGAATCAGAATTCATTGATACTATTTCAAAATTTCGGAAATGACCGAGTCAATTTCGTTGGAAAAATAATGTCACGTATGATTTTGAAAAGTAGCGTTTGTCCAATAAAACATAATTCATGATTGTCTGAAATGATTGCTTGCAATATGTTCGAGAATGTAGCATTTTTAAAACGATAAACAATATAATCTTCCTGATAATTGACTTTTGAATAATATTTCAAAGTATTACACGGAAATTGCTTTTTTTCAAAAATACTGCCTACAGTAATATTCTAACTTTGTTTATTTATTTGTTTATAGTGAACTTAGACATGAAAATCTGCGACACTTAACTGATATGCTCCCTAAGTTTGTACTCATATTTCAAACACCAAAATTCCCAACAGTAGTAAACAGCATTTTCAAGGTGTAATTCTTTATTCAATACAAAAATACATATACGTGAGTAGTTATAACAAGAAAAATGAAAATAGATTGCAGTAACGGCCGTAGTAAAATGTTGCGTATACGAAACTTTGGGATTTCTGGGGTACATAAATGATTAAGGTGTGTGAAAGTCTTTGAAGCAGTCTACATGTGGATGTACCTGACACTTTTTACACATGTAGATTGTATTGTTCTTACACTATCTACATCTTCTCCTTGCTTTATTTTCTCGTCCGACTATCACGTGACCAATATTGTCGAATCTCAATTCCGCTGGCAATGCGTTCTTAGACGGTCGTCCATAACTTGGATTTGTAGGAACCTTTGACTCAGTAGATCCTGCTACCTCCTCATTTTCTTGAGTGCAGGTGTCCTCTGCTTTCATAAGAGTAACTGCTATATACGACTTGAATTCTATCTGTGACATTTTTTGCTTATTCGCGGTATTACATACTTTCCAAGCATTTACTATGACACTGTCTAGTAAGTTTATAAAAAGTGGCCACCACCATTTCTTGCCTCTTACTTGAATTCGATAGTTGGCAATCCCGTTATCATGAAGATCTACTCCTCCCATGTGGCTATTGTAATCGCCAATTAGTTTTGGTTGTGGGATAGTGACCACCTTTCTTTTCTGCGATATCGTTTAGCAGTTATCAAAGGTTCGATGCTGCAGTTATTTGTGGCAATAGTGACAACAGAATTGTCATTCCATTTTACTACCAAAATGTCATTTTCATCATCAAAACAAAATCATATGAACCTCCTTCTCTTTTTTGTAGGCTTTTTGATGTTTCCAGTGTATCATTGCACGTTCAGTTTTCTCGGATTGTACCTGTGGCGTAAAAGCCTTTGTTCTTCAGTAGACAAAACAACCTATGCGAAGAAAAAAAGTTATCAAAAAACACGCGGTGTTTATATGTATAACGGACAAAAGGTTCATGACAACCTGTTCTCCTAATCCTAAGTCATTTACGTCCTTATCTATTTATTTTCCGGCATATGGAATAAATTTATATAAGTATCTGAGCTACATAAACACCATAATTTAAAACCGAAGCGTACCGGTTTACCTTTTATAAACATTTTACAACTATGTCGACCAAAATAGGGAACCATTTCCTCATCTATCGATAAATTATGAGAAAAAATCCCAAACTGCATATTTTTCTCATTCATTACATCAAATATAGGTCTCAGTTTCGAGAATTTGTCTCCTTTATCTAATTGGTCATTATCTGATAAGTGTATATTTCGTTTGATGGAATCAAATTTATTTCTGCTCATACAGTTTCTTACTAGAGGTATACCCTTGTCTTCGTCTTTCGACCAGTACATCTTTGTAGCTGGCAACGTATGGTTACCAGAAAAGATCAATATACCACAAAAGAGTTTCAGATTTGTTATATTTAGCCGAAAGGAGTGCCGTTATGATCCTGTGCATTTTTGTTTGAGAAGTCAACAATTTTTTTCCAAACATCATGACTAAAATATAAACAAAAAACTTCGTATGGAGATTTTCCACTAATTTTGCTTTCAAGTTCTTCTCTCACAATATGTTCTTCCTTTTGTGGCAAATTTTTATACGTTGGGTTAGCTTTTTTCCACTTGGGAATTTTTTTAGCTTTACTTTTACTAGCCGTTTTAGTAGTAGTGCTCACCTTCTTGGAATTTGATTGACTTGGGAGCTGTTCATCCACAATTTCATCAGGAGCAGTTGCATGAATCTCATATGTTTCAGCTATGTCCGGTAAAACGTTTTCATTTTCACTTATACCATCACCAATTTCTTCTTCGTCCGTAAGTTCGTCGTCCGGTGGTGGTATATACACCGCATCAATATTTACAGCTTGCTGTAAATCATCATCTTCTTCTAATAATGCTACTAGCTCCGCACCTGACAATGGTCTTTTATATTCCCAAGACATATCTAAAAACTATATTTCCAATTAGCATCAAAACATATGTGCATTTATTATAAATGGAGTTAGGAAAGTTGATGCTGCAGTAAAGCATGGTTTTCATGACGGTTCAATGATATTTCAGGTTATATCCCAAATAATTTTTTATGGGTGCGCCACTGGATTATTATACTGCATTTGGTGTATGCGGCTTGCGCTCAAGCACCTCCATATGTTTACAAAATACATAAACAATGTCTCTGTATGGGATTAAATTTTCCTATCTCTATTATAACTTGTCATAATACTCATAAATACTTACTTGAATCCCAATTCTTGAAATTTTACTTCATTTACCAATTACTATGAAAATCCAACACAAATGTTTCTAAGAAACACAACTTATCTCTTATAACTTCACAAATGAACTAACCAAACTGACAACATCAGGGGTACGGACATGCGCAGACATGCGCGCGCGCCCAGCATGTGGCCCGGAACTTTTGAATATTATTATACCGTGTAATCGCAATGTTGCGTAAACGCAACATTATTTTGAGCCTTGTATTTTGTGAAAACTAATAAAACTTTTGCTATTAGGAAAATATTCTATTAGAAATTAGTACTATGTAAAGTTGTTTCAATAAGTTTGAAGGGCATTTTGTATTGTTTACATAATTTTTTTTGGGTTGTCAAATTGTATATCACTAAATAGCATATTTAGTTATTAAAATTTTTCAAATTTGACAAAATTGTTTACAACATCTTTAACAATTTTTAACAAACATTACTACTGACGAAGATAACTGTAAGTATTTTATTATGAGTGTTAATGGTGAAAGTTTACATTTTCATAAATAAAAGTTCTCATCAAGATATAAAAGATTATGTCCTTTGAAGCAAAGACTGGTTCAAAATTATTTTACTATGGTAATGAAAAATATATACATATATTTGCAAAATGTTGCGTTTACGCAACGTTGGGAGCTAATGTGTGAATCCAATAATGCGTTACATCGTGAAATTTAGTTTTTAAAATATTGTTGCAAAGACATTATTTTATCAGCCAGTATAGAGATCGTACTTTTAACAATTTCAAAGCGTAAAACAATGTGAATAATAATTATTTCAAGTTAACTGGATCATCTAAACTAAAGCAACAATGTCCCCAGTAGCGGATCAAGTCAAGTGGGGGCCCTAAGCGGTAAAAATAACGGGGCCTCAATTCGACAAAAAACAAAAAGGTTTTCTGAACCAATTTCCTGTTCTGTTATCATACATTTAAAAATTCTAAACAACTGTAAAACAACTTTCTACATTCTACATGTTTCCACTACAATTTACACCAAATTTATTAAAAACGTTTTGTATCAAAATATTGGTTACTTTATAACAAAAATAATATACTATTTGCAAATAATTTTTGATAAAATATATTAAAAATTAGTTCAACTAAAATTATTAAAAAAATTATAAAAAATAATATTCGATAAATCAATTTACTTAAATCTCGTTTAACTTGTTGCGGAAACAGCATTAAAATTCAACTAAAGAAACTGGGAAATAAAAAAATAACTATTTTTTACATAAACTTTCTTCTTGCTTTATTTTTTGCAAACTCATCTATTACTTTATTTGTATTAATGTGATTAAGAATATCTTTCTCTATATACAAAATCGACATATCATTTAATCTGCCTTCTGCCATAGTGCTTCTTAAATAATTTTTCACGCGTTTTAGGACACAAAACGATCTTTCTCCCGATGCATTAGATAATGGAATTGTTCTAAAAATGTTTAATAACACTTCAACATTTGAAAAAGTATATGACATTTCTTTTGGGGGTTTGTGGATTTCTGGTATGGATTTTATGGTGTTCTTATTTTTGCTTCAGAAATAACGAAAACTGTTCAAATTCATCTTCGAATATATCAACATCAATGTGATCTTTGTATCCAACAACTTTTTAATTGATTTCTGTTTTTGTTCCTTTTGACATTTCTGAAAAAAAAAATATGCTGAAAGGCTCTACAATCGCTTCATATGTTTGACTTCTTAGAAATAGTTCTTTCTTTAAATTATCACATATAACATAAAACGAGTTTACCATAAAATTTTCTTTTGCTGTGAAGTCATGGCCGAATTCTTTATTTTCATCAAAAAACAGTTTCTTTTTTTGTCGTCTGCATGCGTGGCCCTCTACTATATAAAAGGAAAGACCTGATAATTCAATTGCTTCTATTTCAACTTTATCAAAGTCTTGTCGATAAACGCTTCCAAAGATTTTAGTAATATGAATCCTTCCATTAAATCACATTTTTGTGATGTAGTGATTTGTTAGTAGCATTAATGCTTTGTAAAATTATGTTCCATACTACTGTTATTAGAACAATTTCGTACTTGTCCATTTTTTTTCGAAGTGACTTCGCTTCTATCACTGTGACTTTTTTTCTTCTTTTGAATTGCAAATTTAATTTAACGCTTCTTTTATATTGCTGTAACCAAGTATCACTGCCAATGCAGCATCTGCCCTTGCTGACCATCTTGTATCTGAAATCCTTTTAACTGAGACGGAAAGTTCACTTAAATCTAATCTTCTATTCAAAATTTTCCAGCGGCTGGTAGATGATGAAAAATGTAAATAAGTTTTGTACAAACATAAAATAGTGAATTGCAGAATCACATTCTTCTGCAGCGGAATTTCCTATTAAATTTAGAGAATGATTAGTACACGGAACGAAAACTTCATTTGGGCTATGTTCTTTTATACGTGCTTGTAAACCTGAGTATTTTCCTGACATATTCTGTATTTTATTAATCTTTGCAATACTATCGAAGCAACAATTATACTGTAATAACTCGCGGATTTGATCTCGTGAATTATTTCAGCTCTTACTTGGTTACTAATAAGACAAATTAATCACAAATACTATAGATAAATAGTTCACCTTTCCTCGTCCTTGACTTCCATTCTGTAAATGCAACTTTAACACCTCATCATAGTCCTTAGATATTCTATGCAAGTTAAGTAATTTCCTTTCCTGCTAGAAATTTTACTTTCATCGTGACCCCTAAACCCTATTCCTAGGCTGCTTAGTAGTTCTATTGTAGATACAATACGTTTTAATACTTCTCTCCAATAATATACTTCTTTTTCCTCTTGCTCCAATAGTTGGGTATCAATTCTATTTAACGTTGTTGATCTCTTATAAATTGTTCACATAGCAGATATGTGTTCTTTTAAAATTTCATGATCAGATCCAATTTTGCAAACCAGTTATTAATTTTGCAAGGATAGCAGTAAACACTTTTGCTTGTTTTTGAAAATATCAATCAATTTCTTTTTCCATGGTCCCATTTGATCTTTTTCGATAAAAGTTATCATTAGAAAGCCCTCTGTACTATATTTCATCTCTGTCTTTATAGAGTGTTTTCATATTGTCTATATTTACGATATTGTTTGGTTTGTTTTCAAGAGTATGATCAACTTCAGCATCTGTTAATGTTGTTGGCCATAAAGCTATATCGTTTATTACTTCGATGTCTACATCAAAATGGTGTTTTCCAATGTCTTGAGCATTTACGTGTTTAGAATTTCTTCTGCTGTATCCATAATCTCCTGATTATCAACTGAGTCTTCTTCCATATTTTCTGCATTAAGATCTGGTTAAGAAGCAATTCCAAATGCAGGCAATACAGAATTATCTGACGTTGAAGCAATGTGTCTTAGCATTAACTTTTAAATATTTTTGAAATGCATTTCGTTGACTTTCATCAATTTCAAGCTGTTCTCTATTTTTTTCCGTTTTTGTGCGCCGCTTTGTTTACTATAACAATAAAATTTTGCTTTTGTAAAATGTTTTAATTATATTTTACTAAAACTGTATAGTATTCGAGTAATACAACACGACAGAACAATAAAACGTTTCACTATAATTTTATTCAGGTTATAAGCGCTGCATGAACCGACAGGCAAATGATGGCAAAAAAGACGGCCGCGACAGTGATTTCAGCATCAAATGTCAAATCGGTGGGAGCTACTTACAAGACAGATTTGGCAATAGGAAATATCAGATATGGCACGAACCGACCGGCATGTGATGGAAGGGCGTTCACCTGAAGAGGCAGGGGAAAGTAAATGTACTGTATCTCTGCTAACCTATATTTTTTACGTACTTACTTCATTACGTTGTATGCTACTATATTTGTCACGGCAGCAACTCTGATTTTATCAAAGTGCAATGCCGATGGATTTCGTGAACCGAGGTTAACCATATTTTTGATTATATTTGATTAACATTGTATTGAGCATAAACAATGGCAATTTTCAAAAAATATGTAATGAAATAAAAGGCGATACTTATATAATATAATGCGAAATGCACAAAACGTTCTTGGTCGGCATGGAGAAAAGCTATGGAAAACGTGACTGGCTGGTCTAGCCTGAAAGTAACGTAATAGCAACAATGTGATCTACCGACCAACGCCGCGCCGTAAAGAGAAAATATAAACACAAAGGCGAAATATAAAATTAACCCAGTAAAAACATTTCAGATGTCACTAAAAAAAATTCTAAAATTGAATACACGTATTATACATGAAAGTTTAAAAAACACTTTAACACAATCGGCCTTTTTTGGGACCCCTTACAAGCACAAGGCCCCCCGCGCCGCTCAGTCCGCTTAATGTATGATCCCCCACTGAATTTCCCCCACCCTTAAACGTTGTTGATCGATCTTACTAGACTTATTGCCTATTTCTGATAGCTCATATTCAAAGTTTTTTTCCTTAAAATAAACAAATATCACTAAACTGACAAAATAATTCATTGCGTAACACAAACTGTAAATGCCTTCAAAATGTAATGCATAACAACAATATAATAATCTTTAGCGACATGAAACAGGCGGTTTCCTTAAATATCTATATTGCTGCATATTTATGTCTAATCTACTAAATATTCTAATATCCGGTTATCGTCTTTGTGGGAGGTTATCTCGATATTGTTGGGCAGCAAGGCTAGTGCTTTTGTTACATTTGATGTAAGTACAAAAGACGTCATATTGTTCATTTAACAGAAAAGTTGTCATTTCTTAAAAAATATTAATTTTCACTTTCACTGAAAGTTGATAACAATACTTATTCAAAACACAACGACTGATTTAATAATTAAAAATGACAGATCGGATTTCTGTTAAAATTCATTTGTTCTCATGGGTTCCTTATTTTAAAGCAACTAATATAAAATATACCGAAATCCATTATTTCAAGTGTAGATTGTTACACATCGTTGAAAGCAGAACAAAAATGCAATTTATTTATTTCAAAATCCAATGTGGCACCTGTTTAACATAAGGAAATTGCTATCATTATCTCCAAGAGCGTAGTTCCGATAATTTTTTTAAAACACATCTCATTTCGTCTTAAAGAAATAAGTAACTTTTATTAAAAAACGAATATGATATCGTTTATATTAAAGGAAATAATCGCCTTTTTCAAAAAACGTATTTTTCAGTTTTTGTCGATTAGCTTCGAAAGTAGTTGGAATTGTTGATATTTCTAAGCAGCATCTGAATAGTATGAAAAACTGTACAACACTGCCCAAGTCTGATAATAAAAGAGAAATTGCAGGAAATTAGTTTCAATTCCCTGCAATGGCCGCTAAGGCGCGTACACGAACCCCAAATTAGAAAATCGCTTATTTCTCTTAAATCGGCATTATCAAGATATGTCCAAAATAGTTTTATTATAAACTACCTAAGCTAAGAAGCAATCTTTTTTAAAATTTTCCTCTGTTTTGTTAAATGAGGGGAGGGTGTACAGATTAATGTTCACTTGAGAACAATGTCATAACTTATTTGTAACTCTCGTTTGAGAGAGGCTTTTTGAGTGTTTCTAATAAAATACTAACGTTGTCGGTTTAGTTTTCTTTCTAGTTGGCAGATGGCGTTTTGCCACAAAGCCGGAAATTTTTACAATTTTCTCAAAAATTTTAAAGTTAAGGGTAGAAATATTTTTAACTCACGAAAAAGAGCGTGAAAAAATATAAGTATTGGCGAAAATCGCAAGCCGATACCTTCTTTGATTACAAAGATATGAATAAAAATAGATGTAAAAATGTATTTTACAAGTAACAGAATTAAAGAACACATTTAACTGTCATTAATTATTAAAATTTATTAATTATTAAACTATAAAAACAATAGGAATAAAATTTAATATATTAAATGTCCCCCGGGGGGAGGGCGTAATATTAATTTAGAGCGGACAATAAAATCTATTTCTTAAATTATTATGTTGCATTACGAATTTCCTTTTAATAATATGTGTCCCTAAAAAAGACCGATGTTATAGAAGAATGGTGTGCAACAGCCCTAACACTGAAGAACTAATGACGCCCCAAATGTTCAAATTGTCACCAGTACTGTTAAAGACAGAGCTGCAATCTCGTACGCATAAACAGCAGTCTAGCAAAAACAAGTAGCCTTGAAACGACAAAAATAACACAAAACAGTAGCCACTTTAAAAATTGCTTTGCGTCAAAATAGTATTAGCTCCATTAAAGTTTTTCGTGTTAGATTAACGAACCGTTGATTTCAAAATGCCGTTAATAAATGAAATAGCATTTGATATGCTTGCTGTATATTTCTAATGCATGAAGAATTCAACTGTTGCTGCAAGATTTTATGCTGCGCGGTATCCAGAAAGGCGTTGTTACGAGAAAAGAGTTTTTGAGCGATTGGCTCGGTGTTTAAGGAATATCGGAAGTATTCATCATCCCGTCTTTCCTAGACGTTGTAGAGGCAGAACTGGGGAAAATATCATAAACGTACTAGCGTATACAGGATTTAATCCTCATGAAAATACTAGACACATATCTAACGACTTAGGCATTACCCAAACTACCGTCAAACGAATTTTAAAAGACCACAGGCAGGTACCTACAAAACATAATGCCCTGAAATACATACCTTGTCTTATTAATATCGTTTAATAAAAAAAAACATTATTTCAAATTTAGGTTACACCCATACCATGCAGTTCTATATCAGGCATTAATACTCCTCCATTTTTATAGAAGGCTTGATTATTGCCATTGGTTGCTAAACATGGTAGCTCAAAATCCTTGACTATTGTCAAATATACTATGGGCGGATGAGACTAGTTTTGACAACGATGGGCACATGAATTCGAATAACATGGATTACTGGTACCTAACCAATCATCATTGAACGAAAGAGGTACAACATCAAGGCAGGTGGAGCGTAAACGTTGTATTACGGTATATTGGGAGGAATGGTCATTGAGTCATTTATATTTAATGAAAAACTGACAGGTGAAATTTACGAGTTTCTAACCAACGAATTGCCAGTACTTTTAGAAACCGTGACATTAGAAACACGCCAAAACACGTTTTTTCAGAATGATGAGTGTCCAGCCGATTTTTCGGCAAATGTCCGTCAATTTTTGGGCAGAACACGATAGATGGATAGGAAGGGACAGTTTATTTACGTGGCCAGCCAGGTATTTATATTAAAAGAAAAACTTATGGCGAAAGTAGAAAATTCGTTTCAATTAGACTAGACTTAGATTAAACTAGATCACCTGATCTAACTTGTTTGGAATTTTATTTTTGGGGGAGGTTGAAAGATATTGTTTATTTAAACAAACCAACTACCAGGGAAAATGTGGTAGAACGAATAATTAACGCCATTCGCCGTATTTCAATGGCAGAAGTAGAGACTGCTGTATTGTCTACGCGTCACAGATTGCAGGGACGGGCGACAATTTGAACATTTGGGGAGTCATTAGTTCTTCAGTACTAGGACTGCACACTATTATTTTATAACATCGGCCCTTTTCAGGCCCACAGATAATATAGAAAGGAAATTTCTTATGTGATATAATAATTTAAAAAATAAATCTTATCTTATCTAGAGGATATTGAACATGCTATGTTTTGTTCGTATTGTTTCAACTGTTTAATAATAATTAATAAATTTTAATAATTAATGACAGTTAAACGTGTTCTCTAATTCTATTACTTGTAAAACGATTTTTGCATTTATTTTTATCCATATCTTTGTAACGAAAGATGATATCGACTTGCGGTTTCAACAATTTCGGTATTTTTTCACACTCTTTTTCGGTGAATTAAAAATAATTATAGTCTTCCATTTAAAATTTTCGAGAAAATTGGAAAAATTTAGGGCTTTGTCACGAAACGCCATCTGCCGACTAGAAAAAAAACTAAACCGACAATGTTAATATTTTGTTAGAAGCACACAAGAATCTTCTCTCAAAGGAGATCCAGTTTATAAAAATCGGTTGAGTTAAAAAGAAGTTATTACATTTTCTTCAAGTAAACGTTTACCTCTCTCCCCTCTCCTTATTTAACAAGATAGAGAAAAATTCTAACAAATGTAATTTATAATAAAACTATTTTGGACATATCTTGATAATGACGATTTAAGAGAAAAGGCCGATTTTCTAATTGGATGTTCATGTATCATCCCTCGCAGGAACTTGAAACTAATTGCCAGCAATGTATTTTGGTCACCTTTACGGTTAATATGTTTTTTCCGAATCTGTGCGATGCCTAGTTTTTCATATACAGCTGGCCTCCTTCATTAAGGCTTACTTCGCACCATATTAAAACATTTTGTTAACAGTTCTCCTTTATGACTCAACGGATTTCATTTATTTTTGTATTGTATATAAACATCAAGTACCAGAAGGAATTCATGCATTATTTTCACAAAAAAATGGTTTAAATAAAAAGTTAGCAATTTCTTCTGTAAAAAAAAAAATTTCCCAACCATCAATCCATTAAATGATTTTTCTTGTAATTTCTTTCTAAATAACTTATTTATATATTGTTAATAATAACCTAGAAAAATTAACAAAACGATGTCAATAAAGTCTCCACGTATATCGTGAAACATGTTACGAATAGAACCCGGTTGGAGCTTATGACTCCGCCCTCGACTTCTCGGAACATGTGCACTTTTAGAAACTACCGAAAGTGGCGAATGTTTACATATACCATGTCGACATTTATGAGATATTCGAGTTTACACAAATCTTTTTCTACCAAAAGTAGTTTTTAATATATTTACAAGATAAACTAAAAACAGAATTGAAAATAATTTATTCAAGGAGCAACTTGAATGGTGGTTAGAGCATACTTTCATAGTTGATTAAAAACTGTTTAATAATTATTAAACAGTACTATGACTCATCATAATTTATTAATATATAAAAAATAATTTTACCTTAATAATCAATTGAATGAATTACTCTATTGTGAATACTAGGGACGTGTAATTTTTTTGTTCCTGCAAACAACTGCCAAATAGTAGAGTAAAATAGCTACGTTTTTCTTAACATTAACCGTTGTAACAATTTAAGGTTTTAATCAAAAATTCTGATTTTTTGCACACATATACCTGAAATATGAGCGCTTTTAATAGCAATTCAGGAATTTTGAAAACGTTTACAGTTTTTGTAAAATAAAGTTGAAAGGATAAAATGATCAAAATCGTGCATCCCTCCCTGCGGCGAGCTATGTGAATTATTGAAAATTTCGATGCATATATATCAAGTAAAGTGTAGCCAGAAAACGTTGAAAGTTTAAAAAAAAAATTAAATCGCTAACTTCAGTAGTAACAGAAATATGTGTTTTTATCCGCTAGATTTAAAACTCGCGCTGTTGCCAAGAACGCCACTAGCCGCTCTCGGCACCATACCTTTCTAGTAATCATATGCGTTAGCCTTATATCTAGAAATAAAATAAGAATATTTATAAATATATAAATATATAAATTGATTAAAATAAACTTGTCCAAAACATGAAGCATCGACGTTATTATTATTCAATAATTCACATAGCTCGCTGCAGGGTGAAGTTTTGGATGCACGATTTTGATAATATCATCTTTTCAACTTTATTTTAAAAAACTGTACACATTTTCAAAATTCCTGAATTGCTATTAGAAGCGCTCATATTTCAGGTATATGTATGCAAAAAATCAGAATTTTAGATTAAAAGCTTAAATTGTTACACTAGTTAATGTTAAGAAAAACATAGTTTTTCTAACTTTACCTCATTTGTAAAGTTCGGTCCTACGATT
This sequence comes from Vesta saturnalis, assembly GCA_036346205.1. Classification (NCBI taxonomy): domain Eukaryota; kingdom Metazoa; phylum Arthropoda; class Insecta; order Coleoptera; family Lampyridae; genus Vesta; species Vesta saturnalis. The sequence goes on along the minus strand of JARFJB010001017.1, from coordinate 636,321 downwards.
TTGATAATTTTATTTTTGTAACTTTATTTAAAAAAAACTATAAAAGTTTTCAAAATTCCTGAATTGTTATTAGAAGCGCTCGTATTTCAGCTATCGGTATGCAAACAATCAGAATTTAGAATAAACGCTTATGTTGTTACAAGGGTTAATTTTAAGAAAAACGTAGTTTTCCTAATTCGACCTCAGTCTCAATACATGAACACAAACCACTTGCCGGCTTTTTTGCTGGTCCACGTGGACATGATTGGGAAGTGTCCACAGATAACTGGACGCAAATCATAGGTCGTCTAGAAGTAATAAATCTATCACGATATGACTATCATATTTAATAGCTCTAATGTTTTAAATACAACATAATTCCACATTTTCTTTTATAATTATTTATTTATTTATTTATTTATTCAATGCAACATGTATCATTATCAAGAGCAAATACATAAAAAAATAATAAGTAGTTATGGTAACAAATCATTAAGGTAAAGCAGCCAACTTGATATATATTATAATTATATATTTAAAATACTTGTTAAACATGAGTCTACAAGATCAATCTGTTTGTTCATTAAGTGTACATACAGTACCATTAATGAATGAACAGGTTGATGTTACAGACTCACTTTTAACAGATATTTTAAATATAGAATTATAATTTACAATATTTACATCAAGTTTGCAGTATTACCTTAACGATTTGTTACCATAACTATTTGTTATTATTTTACTCATATATTTTCTCTTGATAATGATACATGTTGTATTGAAACGCGTAGAGAAGTAAATAATTCTAAAATAAATTGTAGAATTATATTGTATTTAAAACATTAGTGTTGTTATATTAATGATAAAAATTCATTGCAGGATTTATTTTTCTTTGGCAAATTAATAAAAATCATTTGACACTCACTTTGCGTCAACTCCGCTACCATCCGTTTATATTAGTCAAACTAGGTTTTTAACTTTGCTTAATTGTACAACACCTTATAATTTGCTAGTTTTTCCGGAACCAAACAGGTTATTTATAAAATATTACTAAAACTGTATAAAGTTAATATATGCTGTAGCTGTTTATAATAAATATTATAGATATTTAAAACTTAATATTGCAAAGCTTTGAAAAATGCAAAACTGCATTCATTTTCTCACACTACGACTTTAGTCACGTCTACCGATAGTTTAATCAGCTTATGTCAAAAGCGGACTACGTTTATTTGACAATAGTTAACTTTAACTACACGTAGAAGAAAAGCAGCTTAGTAGATTTAAATTTAATGTTAATACGTGCAATAAATCAAAGCGACGTGTAAGCAATCGGCACAGCGACTTTGCTCGGAAGATCGCACGTTCCATTGCGTCTACCAATGCTTTAACAACATTAGATAAGTGGTAGACTATCTTTTTTGGTTGTTATATAAGCTAGACTATTTGAGAAAAAATTGTGAGTATTGTAGGAATAAGTCAATGGAGTTTATTTTTGAAGTACATTACGTGGATGGTAGACCCTTAATAGCAACACTTTTTATGCAGTATACTATCATTATCCTTTATTTTTCAGTACCCTTTGTGTGCCTACAAAGTTTCAGTCTTGTAGTGAATTCGGATTCTACTATAAAAATAAAGGAAAGTTTGTACAAAATATTAACTTACAGTTTTCGATACTAATGGCAAAAATATTTCCAAAATGTCATTTCCGCAATTTTCTTAACGAAAAAATTAATTTCTCAAAAATTGTTGAGGATAGGTGTTATGTTGTTAGAACAAACCTTTATTTATTTATAGAGTAGAATCCGAATTCAAACTGTAGGATTCCATTTAAAATAAAAAAAGTTGGTGACTACTTCCAGTATAACCGGACGTGGTAGTCATTATTATTATATTACTTACACATAAGCTGCTTTAATTACATTAATTTATAACAAAAACACCAAAGTGAGAATATAAACTTTAATAAGCTTTCAATCACTTGCCCCAGGTCGTTTTGCTAATAACAAAATAATGGCGTTCATTCAAACAAATGAGGTAAACAAAAAGATGTGTTGCCTACATAGAAGTTATACAATCCCTCGTCATTAGGCGACTTTAACAAACTTGTGCATAAAATTACTTAAATCTGTATTCATTTGAAAAAATTCTGTTCATATTTTCTAAATCCCCATACAAGTAGAATTTTACGTACGTAGCGTTTTTTATGATATTTTATTTGTAGCTCCTTACATTTAAAAAAACTGTAAATGAATAATGTGCTTCTACACACTATTTACAAAATTTTTTTGAAAAACAAATCGCTACATCTAGTGTCCTTTTATACTCCAATATAATAAGATAGAGCACAGTTTCCAATCAAATTTTGAGATCAGGAAATTACTCAAAAGATTTTACTGTAGAACGAAATTTGAATGCGCGATGTGGGTTGCCTGTACTCTGTCCCTAGCAGCTTTAACACAATGTTTATTTACATTTCTGTCGTTGCATCCCGGGCTATAAATGTGGTTTTTATGATCCTTATTATCCATTTCTTGAAAGAGTTATATCCAGAAAAATGTTCTACCGTTAGTAGATTATGTTGGGTTATTATCGTTGAAAGTTTGGGTAGTTATAACGTTTGATTCAATGAAACGCTTGCTAGTGAGGTGTTTTTTAAAACTATTGAGATTTTAGAAACTTTGACTAGTTTCCTAAGTACAGAGAATTTGAAATTTAAAGTGTGTATTAAGAGTTTCAAATTATTAAAGTTTTTTTTTGCACGTAAGATATGAATTCATTAACAGAAAAATTAATATACGTTTTTTAATAAATAATATAATAAAAATGTCTTACCGGGATATAGAACTGACTTTATGCACACAGAATTGAAAAATGGTTAAAATCGCAAGTGATTGATAGTGAAACGATTTGAGTGATTTATCAAGCACGAGTGTTTGACATTTCAAAAGTTTCCTAGAATATAGTTGAAATAGTACATGCGTGAAGCCTGTGTTATCACTTATTATATTTGAGCACTATAAAACTTGCAAATAATTTAGGTTATCACGAGAAAAAAGCGCATTCATTGACTTCCAAACATTGAAATACAACTTCCCATATTAGTTGTACCTACTTTCTTATGCGCGAAGCACCTGTAGGTGCAATATTGTTCTCGTGCAAAAACCGATCTCGAGTTTTCAACAGATTAACAAATGAGTGGGTGGGTAGGTGGGTGCGCAGGTGCGTGCGTACGTACGTTGCGTGCGCCAGTTGCGACATTTGACGATAGGGAAGCTGTATTCCATAAAAATTATAAACAATTAGTGGAAGCGAAAAGAGTAAACAATTTATTAATTTTAGTTCTAAAATAGATACATTAGAATAAAACAAAATTATTAGAAATTGTTTTTTATAAACTGTCTCTATTCGACGATTTTTTCCGCAAAGTTGCTAATTAGTCTTTTATGAAAATCGCTTGTCATTGATTCATAAGCATAACATTGAATAGCGAATTTGCGTCTTTATTCTGTAAAGCCCTCAAATCTTTCTTCAGTGTTACAGTTTTCTTTCATGTAACGAAAAAGGTTGACACCTGAGTTCTGTCACTGACGTCAATTGTTTCGGCTACACTACAACTATGGCAACACATTTTGCGGCTTCAACTTCCTTCATGGTTTCTTGTAATAAAAGGTTTCTTAAGGATACCTATAACGAGATTGTTTTGAATTCTGTTCGATAAACCGGTAAAAACCGTAGGCTTCTCAAATAATTTTTTCATTGATTGTCTGTCATGCTTAATAAATAAGTTTAATATAATTTCCGCTGTTAAGTACTCGATTCAACGGATGTCCTCTAAATGCCAATTCTTGTTTTGATAGAAAAACGTATTACATCTATTAATTTAGGTATAATATAGCTATTAGTCATAACTTTTTTGTTATAATTTTCAAAATTTATTTTATATTGTTTACTAATGTTAAATTATATTCCAGTTTTATTTCCAAATTGGTTCAATTTGACGAACGAATCCATGTTACATTTACTATTTACGTGTCTTTTGCTTAATTGATTTAAATAATCAAAACCATTCTGATTCCACGCATTTCTATGCATCCGCAAAGCCATATCTGTCAATTTTCACGTGAATATAGAACAAATTTTTTTGGTGAGGTATCTACATGTAATTTAAGTACTGATCTTCCACTTTTAAACATGCTCTCTTTCTCATTATACGGTTTTGGGCCAAACCCTTTCTTAACCAAACTTTCAAGCTATCCACGAGTACTTCACCGAAGTGGGCGCTCTGTAAAGCGCATGCGCGAATGAGTATAACCGGGTTACACAGTTAAAATATCTACTTTCGGTATGGAATGTCCCCCGTATTCAACAATACAGCGCTTTGTTGGCGAATATGCATATACAAATTTATATTCCGACCGTTAATTTCAACAAGTAAAGCGACATCGTATATTAGTTATCTGAATTAAGAATTACACCGTACCACAGTATTCGTCGTAACAACCGTCAGGTTAGAAAGGAATAGAAAATAAATCAACCATGCGTTTACTCAAACACAACTTTAATTTTGCTGAAGTAACTGAAAATGAAATTTGTATGGTGCTCTCCTCAATTGCATCAAACTCTGTAGGCGCTGACCAACTCAGCTTAAATATGATTCTTTTTTGCTGTCCCTTTATAATTCACTATATTCGCCACATCATAAATTCTTGTATAACTCATTCCACGGTTTCCTCAATCTGGAAATATGCCATTGTTAAACCATTGTGTAAAACATCAAACCCAGCGGACTTCTCAGATCTTCGACCAATTAGTATATTGCCAGTTCTTTCAAAAATCTTTAAAAAAATTATTTACGCTCAACTACTATCTCATTTAAAACGTCATAATGTTTTGCCTATTTGTCATTCGGGTTTTAGGAAGGAATATAGCTGTTCTTCAGTACTTTTAGACGTAGCCGATAATATATTCAGAACCACAGACAAGGGTGAATGTACGGCACTAGTACTGATTGACTATTCCAAAGCTTTCGACACTATAAATCACAAGCTTTTACTATCAATCTTACATTATATATATATATATATATATATATATATATCGGTCTTGAAATAGAAGCAATCACAATATTTTCATCATATATACTTAACCGATATCAAAGAGTGGTTTTGCCAGTAGGAGACTCTGAGAAAGCACTAGTTATATCTGGTGTGCCCCAAGGATCTATACTTGGACCATTGTTATATTCAATCTACACCTCGTTTCTTTACTCATCTTTATTGCATTGTAAATATCATATCTATGCTGATGATACTCAGATATTTAGGTCATTCCGATATGAGAACCTGGAAGAGAATGTTGGCCTAATTAAAGAGGATGTACACCGCTTAATGCAATATTCTAAGCGTCATAATCTCAATATTAACGGTGCAAAATGTTCTGTCCTTATCTTTGGTCATAGAGCAGTGCGTCAACAAGTTCAAACAAACGCTAACTTTTATATTGGGGATCAAATGTTACCTATTCAAAATTCTGCTAAAAATCTGGGTGTTATAATGGACTTTGACTTAAGATTTAAAAAGCATATTAATAAAACTTTACAAAAAGCCTATTCTACCCTTAAGTTTCTGTTCACTAACAGACATATAATGAATTTTCAGATTAAAAAGCTCTTATGTGACTCATTAGTCCTATCGATTTAATTACAACGATGTTGTTTATCACAAATGTATAGACTCTATTGATAAAAAAAGGATACAACTAGTTCAAAATTCCTGCCTTGGATTTATTCACGGTATTCGTAAACGCCATCACATTTTTCAGTATATTTCCAAAACGGGTTGGATGTCAATGGCCACACGGCGCAGTTTTCATTCAGCTTGCGCATACTATAATATATTACTTAATAATAAGCCCCATATCTGTATAACAAAATTCAATTTAGAACTGATGTGCACAATATTAACATTAGAAGGAAGAACTTGGTAACTATTCCACAACATAAATTAGTAATTTTTAAACGATCCTTCTCTTATAATATTGCTAGGTGTATTAATTTGCTGCCACTATGTTCCCAACGCTTATCCCTAAGAACTTTTAAAAATAAATTAAAACAAATCTTGCTATCTATAGAACTGACATTTTGATGGTTTATAACTCTACCAAAATTGAATGGCAACGGTTAAACGTAAACGATAACTTTTAATGAAAATGTCCCAATATTTAAAACACGGCTGATTTCTTCTTTATTTCTTGAATTTTCTATATTAAGGTACAGGTGGGAGAACAGTTGGTTACATTCTACCTAAACTGAACCTGTTCCTCTTGACTTTTCTTATGTAGTAAATTGGTAATGTATATTATATTAGTTTGATTTATAGTCAATAAACATTATTATTATTTTTTTTTTTTTTTTTTTTTTTTGGCGTCAACCACTGGGGTTATTAGCCACCCGTCTGAACTTTGTCATAACAATGTTACTTTATACTATGTATTATATGTTTCGAAAATGATTTATTACATACAGAAATCGAATTATCTTCTTCAACTTTATTCCGTCTAATTCTTTCAATGCGTTTTTAAAATTAAAATTTATGTTACACATTTCTTTGTGTCTCTTGTATTGAATACATTCTTCAAAATGTGTTCCAACGTTATAGGTACTCTACATAGCTGGCATATATTTTTGGTTTATTGGTTAACAGATACTCGTGCGTCAGTTTAGTATGACCTATACGGAGTCTGGTTAATACCACACTTGCTTTCCGTGGCATCGGTGGGTACCTTTGCGTTCTCGTGCTATCGGTAAGTGTTGCTTCAGAGCTCGGTTTTCGTTTTCCCATTCGTCTTGCCATGCACTTAATACCTTGTTTTGATATTTGTACTACTTTCAAATTCGTCCCGATGCTCTATCTTTGCTAGTTTGCAAGCTCCTTGGATATTAGTGTACATGGGAATATTTGTGACCATGTCATTTAATCCGACGTAGGTGAGGTAATGGTTAATGTGTGACTTAATCTTAAATGTTTTCGAGGCATATTTTAACAGAAGCCACGCTCTTCTGTACCTTAACGGTAATACACCTGCCTCTACACACAAACTATTTGCCGGGCTTGTTGGAAAAGCTCCCATGGCGTACCTTAGACAGGTATTTTGGATACTGTCTAGTGTTTTGAGCTTGGTTTGACATGCTGACATATATGAAGGGCTACCATAATCAATTCTTGTTAATACTAGTGTCTTGTATAAACGTAGCATTACCTCTCTATCTGCTCCCCACTTTGAGTTTGCTATGCACTTCATTACGTTAATAATCTTTTTCGCTTTTGTTTTAATATTTTCTATGTGATCTCTCCAAAGCAACTTTGAATCTAGTGTTACTCCGAGAAATTTATGTTTTTGAATGCATTGTATTTGGAGACCTTTTATAAACAAGTTGGGCTGGTAGTGTGGTGTTCGCAGCCTGCAGAAATGCATGCAAACAGTTTTCTGCGGAGAGAGTCTAAAACCTACGCTTTCAGCTTGATTTATTATTGAATTTACAGCCGTCTGTAATTTAGGATTTCCGGCTGTTCCTAATTTAGTAGAAAGATAAATCGCTATATCGTCGACATATACACTACGGCCAATTGATTTTTCCAGTTTACTTGTTATATTGTTGATCGCTATACTAAACAATGTCACGCTCATTGGCGATCCCTGTGGAACTCCGTTTTCCATGGCGTGAGCTGTTGATAAAGTGCTTCCTATACGTACTTTAAAACATCGATCTGTTAGGAATGACTTTATAAAATATCCCATGTTTCCCCTTATTCCCCATTTGTGAATTTGGGAAATAACTGCGTACCTCCAAACCGTATCATACGCATTTTCAAGGTCGAAAAATACGGCTACAGTATGTTCTTTTTTAGAGAAAGCCTCTTGTACCTTTGTGCACAGTTGAACTATATTGTCAATCGTCGAACAGTTTTTTCGAAATCCGGCTTGGTATTTATTAATCCACCCTTTTCCTTCCATGAGTGCAACCATTCTTTTATTTACAATTTTTTCTAGGATTTTTCCTAGCGAGCACGAAAGAGCAATTGGCCTATAGCTTCCGGGATTGCATGAATCCTTTCCTGCTTTAAGTATTGGAACAACTATTGCCATTTTCCACAGAGATGGGTAATATCCTTCATTCCAAATCCTGTTGTAGATGTGCAGTAGGTCTTGAAGGCTTGAGTCAGGTAGGTTTTTAATCATTTTGTTTGGAATGTCGTCTATACCCGCTGCTGAGTCTTTTAGCTGTCTTATCTCATTCTTAAGCTCTGTCATAGTTATAGGTGTGTTGTAGTTTTGTTCTTGCCCTTCGTCGAAATTAAGGGGGTACTTCACGCTGGTTCTTTGTTGTTGAAAAATTGTTTGTGTAATTTTGATCACTGGAAATGTATTCGTAATAGCTTGCAAACTCTTCGGCAACTTGTAAGGGATTACTTATTAAGCTTCCAGCTGACGTTAATTTGGGAAGCGTAAATTTATTATTTTTTCCCGATATCGCGCGAATTTTCCTCCATAGTTCTGAAGCCGCAGTATTACAGTGTAGATTTCCTACGTATTCTTGCCATGACTGTTTCTTGGCATTTCTTATTTCTAGTCTAGCTAAAGCTCTACATCTTTTAAATTGTATTAAGTTTTCAGTTGTAGGGTTTACCGAAAATCTCCTAAGAGCTTTCTTCCGTTCATGTATTGCTCTAGCTACGTTAGAATTCCACCAGGGAACCCTAACTTTGTTTGGAGTATTGTTAGTTTTTGGAACTGTATTCTGAGCTGCGTTTATGATGGAATCATTTAGATTTTCTATCATTTCATTAATGCCTTGACTATGATCTATAATTATCATTTTTCGTCTAAACTCTTCCCATTTTGCGCGGTTTAAACACCATCTACTAATTGGTACATCTGGTGATTTAGAAATTGACGACTCGATTACAATAGGAAAGTGGTCACTTCCGTGCAAGTCCTCTACGGGCTTCCAAATCAGACTAAGTGCGCTTTGGGGGTTGCATATAGTGAGATCGATAGCCGAGAAAGAGTTTGACTTGGCATTAAAAAAGGTTGGGCTACCGTCATTTAGAAGTACTAGATCATTTCGGTCTAAGAAATTTTCCACATTCTTACCTCTGATATCATATCTTTCGGATCCCCATACAGGGCTATGAGAATTAAAATCTCCTAACAGCAAATATGGTTTTTCCAGTTGGGACGTTATATGTTCTAGATCTTGTATCGTCCAAGTTCCATCCGGTAGATATATATTACATAGCACCAAGTCAATAGGGTGTGTTACGTGCACCGCTATTGCTTGAAGAGGTGATATTAGGTTTATTGATTTATATATACAGTTTTGATGTAAAAAGTGGCTACCCTCCTTTCGCTCTCAAAGAGGGTGGCATATCAAGCCGGCATAGGGTATACTGATTAATGAAATATTTGTCCTCTTTCCTAAAATGTGTTTCCTGTATACATATCGCTAGTGGTAAGTACCTTTTATTAACAATTTTAATTCTTCAGTGCTTTTCTTGCAGCCATTGCAATTCCATTGAATTATATTCTCCATCAACATTTTGGATTTGTGTTTTTTTGAGACTATCACATTGACATTTAGTAAATAAACTATAAAAGGTAAATATCACAGAATAAAATGTAATCACATATCTAGTACTAATATCACAGTTAGTTAGGACGTCACAAAGAATTAATAAAATATCACAGATGGTTGACTAGAGTATTAACTAGGTATCGTCTAACGACGTATTTCTTTTTTGAGGGCCTCTAGGTACACCCTTCGGCCACCCCTTTTTCTTTTTCCCCCCTTCTTTAGCTTTCGAGAGAGTGAACTGGTCAATAGATTCAATACTAGAATCATTATTCTCAGTTTTCCGTTTTGCACCCGAGATTCATCCTCCATTGTTTCCGCATCTGATAGAGATATGGATAGACATCTGGGGTTAGGTAAAGCAAAAGGTGCGGCTAAGGTTTCAACAGGAGTGGAGGCTAATGGTGTAACCCTGTTTCCTGTCTTAAACTCGTCTCTAATTATATTTCTAATTTCAGAAATCAAATCTACTTTTGACACTTCAGTGGGAGGAGCAACTACAGGTGCCAGTAGAATCATTTCTTCTCTAATTATTTTCCTTATTTCGGGAATAATTTCTTTCAGAGGCAGCGTACTGGTTGATGACGAGGCAACCTGCGCAAATGTAGATCTGCTTGTGACGGCAGAGCCCTCCATCTGTTTTGCCTGTGGGTAAGGCACCTTATTTAAGACCATAATCTCTTTTATCTTTGCTTCCCTTTTGTATGTAGGGCATCCTTTCCAACTGGCAGAATGATCACCTTCGCAGTTTGGGCATTTTTTTGGAGATTCGCAAGAGATTCCCTCGTGCAGCTCCTTTCCACACACACAAATTCTTGGGTTTTTGCAATTTATTGAAGAATGCCCAAACCTTTGGCAGTTGAAACACCTCAACGGATTAGGGATGTATGGCCTAACTACTAACGGGTACATGGCTGCCATTATATTTTTTGGTAAACTTGTTTTATTAAAGGTAAGGACGTGGTTGGGCGAATCTACCCATTTATCTCCTTTTCTAACCTTTATTCGTTTCACGTCTATTACCATTTCGTGTTCCAGTCCATTTAATATTTCTTCTATCGTACAGTTTAATAAATCTGGGCAGTACACTACCCCTTTACACTGGTTGAAAGTGGGATGAGGGGTTACCTCAACTTCCATTTCTGCAATTCTTTTGACACTTAATAATTTTCGCGACTGAGCTTTTGACTTTGTCTCTACCAACAAGAGTCCTTTCATTTTCTTAATAGTGTTAACTTCTCCAACCAATCCAAACAACGCTTTAGAAATTAGGAAGGGACTGACCTTGTCAAAGTCCTCCTCCTTTCTTTTAAGGAGCAGAAACCGGGGTAAAGAGACCTCCTTTTCCTGCTTTCCTTTTGAGGCGGTTTGAGTACGCTGTCTACCTTCAGCGCTTATTTCGGAGGATAAGTCCTCATTTAAATTTGTGTAACTCATACTGGTCCCACGAGTTGGGATGTAACAACGTCGACTACAGCAGTGCACCCATACCATAGCAAGGCTTGATACTGTGGAGAGGCGCCCATTTCCCCACAGGCGTTTCAACGCTAGCGACCAGGCTTCCCCCTGGCCACGCTCAGGCTTCCCCTCGCGCAATCCCTTCAGCACCTAAAACTGCCAAACGACCTTGGGATTAGGGGATTTTTTATAGAGGTTGCCTTCCTCGTAGTCCAGGCAATTAAGCCAAGACCACCGACCGCTAGCTGTACGACGTTCCCTAGCCACGCTCTGCTAGAGTCTCTGAAGTATAATTCGCGGTTGCGGTATTAGGACACGGCTAGCGCTCAGCCGTCCCCAGCAAGGACATCCCGGGCTTGCCACACCCGTATACGCTTTTGACGGCGTATGTCCTGGGAAGAGTAGAAGGACAAAGGAAAAGGTCTCCCAGCTTACGCTGGGAGCCTGAAGAGAACAAGAGTTAGAGCGAGGGTGCTCCGACAGAAAAGAGTTAAATTAAGGGAAGCTACTCAAGACTAGTATAAGAAAAGTGAACTTCCAGCTAAGGGGACGCAGGGTTGCCGTCCCTGTCCTTGTTAGTTACAAGGCCCCACGTGAACTGGTCCGCGACACCGTATTATGTAGAGCTAACAGTGGCGAGTTCACGCCACGAGCTCATATTTCGGTGTTGGCCTTGCATCACTTACGATCATTTGCAAGGTCGTTCCCCTATCCGCCACCTGGGGACGCGCCTAGTAGGTAGTTCAACCCCTAGGCATTATTATTATTATTATTATTATTATTATTATTATTATTATTATTATTCTATTATTATTTCTTAGAAATGTGCAAAGTAACATGAGATTAGGAAACAATACGTATTAATATCTTTATTTAAACAAATTTTAGTATACAACAAGAAATTACCTTATGGATTATTCCAAAAATACTTATCTAAATGCTAGCGATAATTGTTCTTTACATTAGTATATAATTAAACATTTTGCTTGCGTTTTGACGATACTAAAGCAAAGATATACTCGTATTTCTACGTTTTTAGTAAAACTGAAAAATACCGTTTTATTTATTTTAATTAAACAAAGAATTATTTATGTATTGCACTGTATAAAACCAAATGGTTGATCATGTGTGTACAGTATAGAACATAAATAATGTTGGTAGGAAAATGTTAAGTTATCTATAATTATTAAATACCAAATTGGTTTAACAATTTTTTTTTTTTCATTTTTATTTGTGAAAATAATTATTGTCTCATAACATGGATATGTTAGATGGTAAATGTTAAAATTAGCTTAAGTAAAATACATATAAATTTTTATTTCTTTAAACGTATGACATTTAATTTTATTTTTGAACATAATTATTGTATCATAAGATGAATATTTTTGTTAGTAAATGTTAAATTTAGCGTAAATAAAATACATATAAATTTTTATTATTATTTATTTATTTCTATTTTTTTTGTTTAATACTAGGACATTAATTTCTTTTTTTTGTTTGTTTATTATTATTAATACAATACTTAGTTAATAATTGAAGCCAAATTACAACGTCAAAACACGTACTAATAATATAAAGACGAATTGATGTAAATACTTAAATGTAAGAAGGGAACCAGCAGACAAGTCATCATGACTTAGCTGGACCCAGAACTGTGTATATTCTGAAAAATAAACAATTCAATTATTATTATTATTATTATTATTATTATTATTATTTCAAACTTTAACAAACAACTTTTTAATGACATTGCAAAAGTTCTAACACATTTTTAGTACAATCGTCAGTGTTTAATTATTTAGCATAAATTAAGCGCAAATAAAGACGCAACGGAAATAGGTTTATTCAGCAAATAGGTACTGCATAAATACTTCTTTTTTAATTGTAAATTATGAATCACGCAGGAATGTACCTAATTTGTAGAAAGCCGCTTATTAATTGTTTGTCATCAGTACTTATGACCTATTGATTTATTGTTGGTTAGTTAGTCGATATCGTTAGAGCAACGGACTTGTTCCGAATTCTGACTTAATCTTTTTACTGTCTTCCGACATTAAGAACCGGAGAAAGATAAAAGAAGATCTCGTAGAAAGCCAAAAAGTGACATTCCCGAGGGATTACAGTGCACAATCAGGGATACAGTATATCGCATGTATGCTGATAAAAAGCCAGTAACCTTGACTACATTTTAAGGTACCCTAGCACATAAGGAATTATTAAATGCATCTTGACCTATCATAGCTGCAATTTTAAATACCATCGGACTTAAATATAAAAAGAGTTGTAACCGAAGAGCACTTTCCGAAAAAACTAACATGGCGTGTTTCATTTTTAAGAGAATATGTAAAAAATATGGAATCTGCATCATGTCTTTCAGTAGTGTTTCTAGGTGAAATGTGGGTATTGACAAGGGGATCTCCAAAACTATCATGGCAGGGAAAAGGTATTTAATTTTACATGCGAGTAATAAAGACGGGTTCGTGGAAAATTGCAGTTTGATCTTTCCTTCAAATTCTAAATCCAGCGATTACCATGACAGTATGGGCGCGGATTTATTTGAAAAGTGGTTAAGAGAACAGCTTCTACCTAATTTAACGGAACCATCTTTAATAATAATGGACAACGCTTCGTACCATTCTCGCCTTGTCGAAAAGTCGCCAACTGGAACTTGGAAAAAAGCGGACATACAAAGTTGGTTACGGAAAGAAAGTATTCCATTTTCAGATCAGGATTTGAAGACTGAACTTTTAGGGCTTGCTAAAGCACATAAAAAGCAAAAATCGTTCGTCGCCGATGAAATTATTATGCAGTATGGATACTGTGTTCTTAGGGTTCCGCCATATCACTGTCTATTTAATACGATAGAAAATATCATACATGTAGAAAGTAAACGGAAATAGTGTATATATTGTCGGTGTAAAATAAAGCGCTAATCCGAAACTGAAAATGTTAGATTTTACAGACTATACTTATAATTACATACATAATATGGTTGTGATAAAATATTAATTGTTCTAAGTAATTTAAAGTACGGTAAAATATGAAAATTATCTCAAACTATGTATTTATATTCAGAAAATACAAAGAAGCGGAGCTTCCACGGGTTGCACGCCACTGGTGTGTGTGTGTGTGTGTGTGTGTGTGTGTGTGTGTGTGTGTGTGTGTGTGTGTGTGTGTGTGTGTGTGTGTGTGTGTGTGTGTGTGTGTGTGTGTGTGTGTGTGTGTGTGTGTGTGTGTGTGTGTGTGTGTGTGTGTGTGTGTGTGTGGGTGTGTGTGGGTGTGTGTGGTGTGTGTGTGTGTGTGTGTGTGTGTGTGTGTGTATGTGTGCATGTTTGTATGTGTGTACGTGCGTGCGTTAGTGCAAGCGTGTGTGTTTCATGCCTGTAGCCGCGATAACCTAAAAATACGTAACCGTGTTTCACGAAGCTTTAAATTCACAGTTATTTTTAAAACATCAAGTACGGTAAAATATAATAATTATTTACACCTTTAAAATACAAGGGAAGCGGAACTTCCACAGCTTCCATAGATTGCACGCCACTGGTAGCCACGATAACTTACAAATACGTAACTGATTTTCATGAAATTCTAAATTTGCCGTTATTTTTGGTTAAAGTTTATTTACAAATAACCGTATGTGATAAAAGGCCCTAAAATACATTTTGTAAATTTCTCGAATACTGCTAATTTTGTTGAAAAAAAAACAAAGAGACTATATTAAAGATAATAAAATATTGAACGTATTTCCTTAATGAAATATTTTTGTGATTAAACGTCACACGCACTTTTTTTTAAGATAATTCAATTTTAGATATTTTTAATAGATGTACACGCTTTACTTCGTTCTTATCTTTTGTTTCCCTTTTTCTTTATTACTTTCATCATTCCGTTATTATCTCTTTATATTCAAACAGTTCTTTTAATTCACCTATACTTTAAATATATACCCACATTAATGGTAAGTGCCCGCTTCGCTATGTCCAATATCCTACTTCTACTTCGTATTATACAGCCATGGTCACAAGAAAATAGCCGAAGCACACCTCCGGCTCAATGGAGTATTTAATTGCAGTCTGTTTAGAAGAATTTCGTGAAAAATTTCCGGATTTGGTCATTGAATACAATTCGCTGTGTTCTGCGATAGAATACAACGTGAAATTATTTCGAGATTCAGATATAAATAGAAAATATGATAGCGGAGCCTCAATGAAAGCGAACTGAGAATATTTTAAAAATGTGAGGGTAATTATGGAAGATGCCCCCAACATTTCTGTAAACATATGTCTCAACAAATCAATTTATCACAAGCCATATTGAAAAAACATCTGCAATTATTTTTTTTTATAGATTGTTTGTGCTATGTAGAGAGACAAGTGTTTAATAAAGAAATAAATTTAGCCAGGTAGGATATGAATATAAAATCCATTATTTTTTGCAATACAAAAATTTACATACGTGTATTAGTTGATTACAAATATGAATAAGTTAAAAATATTCGTATCGTAACTGATGCTTAACTTTTTGTTGTATACCCACCACAAAATAGGCATATGAAAGTTATGTACTGGCCTCAACAGATTTTTTTATTAATTCAGCATCCCTCAAAAAGACGTCGATAGTTTAATACAAAAGAATGCAACTATATTTGGAAACAAAGCGTTATCAAAATTTAAAGTTCACACATGTATTTACAGGTGCACTTAGCGACTCATTCTTCCATCGTTATCTAATTTTTCAAACTTACTTTTAAAGAATACACTAATACAAAAGCAAATACATAAGGAATCATAATTAAGAATGTGGAACACAGATGTGCATTATTCATACTATAATTATCTACTTCACTAATTGCCATTTTTTATACAAATTGTACATTCTTAATAAAACACCAAAACTTTATTCTGAAAGTAGTAGAATTTTGTTTAAATACAAGCACACTAAATGTCACGAAGTATTTGATCCTTCTTTGCTCTTAATTTCTACACATGAATAAGTATTGGATTAGTTACTGAATTTTTGGATTAATTTTGTTAAAATTCACCACTATATAAATGCAAATAACTCATAAATGATACGATTTTTTGTAAGCTCTTGCTAATGGCGAGTTACATTTTGGAGCGAGTATAGAATCTGTAAAAGCATGATACTCGTAAATATCTATTTGTGACGATTTTAAAAATGATGATAACATAATCTACACAATTTTACAAATCTGTAGAAATTTTAACTATAGGTAAACACAGATGTAACTAAGTACCTACTGTTCGAATAGGTAGGTACTGAAGTGGTTCCTTGTTAAGAAATGGAATTAAAACTAAATATTTAACCAAGCCTGATTTGTAAACATTTAATAACCAACGTAGGTACAACTAACAATCGATTTACTGAATTGTGTTCTCAGAAGTTAAATAGTAATGTAGCAAAATTACCTACCTGTGCATATAGTTTTGTAAATAACAGTTACGATGTACTGATCTAATTGTATAGATTTAATTTTTGTAAAAAAGTTACAATCACGGTTTTTTTTTTGGTAGAAAACTCATTTTCTGTAAGTCAAAAATACATGTGAAATAATTTTTTTAATATATTATGAATAAAATCAAAAGGGTAGCTGAATAAACTTATAACTTTACGATTCAGATCTAAAATGGAGATAAAATTAAATTTTCTACCAATTTACCTCTGTATGCATTCAACTGAAAAAGTGTAAATAATAAAGTACGGAATAAAAGGCTAAACGGACAAATTATAAGTATTTTTATTTAATTTTATCATTAACTCTTGACTAATTTAATGCTAGAATAAACCCGTGTCACACAATCTTGCTATCGTTTATATGAAGGTATTATTAAAAATCCGATCTCACAAAAAAGGACTAAAATATTACCTAAATGTGTATTATTACTAGAGTAAGTCTATAATCTTAAATAAAAACTATAATAAAAAACCAAAATATACTA
This sequence comes from Vesta saturnalis, assembly GCA_036346205.1. Taxonomy (NCBI): domain Eukaryota; kingdom Metazoa; phylum Arthropoda; class Insecta; order Coleoptera; family Lampyridae; genus Vesta; species Vesta saturnalis. The sequence goes on along the minus strand of JARFJB010001017.1, from coordinate 619,290 downwards.
TTGACACAGCAATTAAGAGTTTATAGTCCTTTAATTCTAGATACGCCCCAATAGAGGCGCGCGCAAGTGGAGGCGTTATGTTCTTTAAACCATTTAAAAAATGTATCGTAAACTTGTTCACTTCATCAAGAAAAATATTTCTTTTTATTAAGAATCTTCTTATGTGTTTGAATTTAATCCCATTCGATGACTTTAAGTACGGTTTAAAAGTGTAATACTCCGGTTTCAATTGTTTTCTTTTTAATAGGGAAGGTGTGAACGGTGGGCAGGATGAACATGTAATTCCATTTCTATTGACTCCGGATCCAATAGACTTGGCGTGTTACATTACCAGTATCATAAGTAGCTAACCAATCGCGTTTGTTACAACCCCTCTTTAAAATAAACCATTTAATCTCTATCCCCTCTTTCGAAGAGCGAATGGTTCATCAAGTTATTAGCTCTATGGTATTACTGACGGTAGCATGTTTCTCAACACACTTTAGTGTTAAATAGTGGTAATTGGGAATACATAACGAAATATTATTAGCGCTTTTTTTATTCAAGCGGTTTATGCGCGTTGTAGTGTTTTAAGTGAAAATTAATTATTGGAGTGATAAATTGTTAATGAGTGCAATAACGTGAATTTTAGATAACTATAATCTGTGTAACGTGGAGTATATAATTGACAGTTGAAGTTGTTACCGTCGGGTTTTAACAATAAAATAAAATTTTATTTCGGTTCTAATATGTTGTATGTTTAAAGAATTAATGACATTCTTGAGAGAATTTTAATCTTATGACTGATCATGTCATAAACCTGTGATTTACGATTGTGGCGCTCACAAGATCAAGTTCGGTGTAATTGAAGCGGATTGCGTTAGTAAGGTGCGAATGTGTATTGCGTCTACAGATCCTAATGTCATCAAGGACTTAATTTCCTCATAATTGTGTTAAACTCAATCATGATGCCACTCGCACCGACACCTATCGTACAAGTGCCTTCAAAACCAAAAATTGGTTTTTCGATAGACTCGATTGTAGGAGGGGCAAATCAAATAAGTCCGCAGCATTCACCCTTACATTTATCCGAAAGTTCAGCGCCCATATCACCTTCAAGTGACGTAGAAAATAGACTGAATATTTCACCAAATCATTTAAATGGTTCTCCTCATAGACCAAATACATCGCCAAAGCAATATTCATCACCTCAAAGATCGCCTATTTCTTCACCAAAACCTCCAATAATGGTACCTGGTATACCAGCGCATACACTTATAAGACCAAATCCAACATACGATCCAAGTATGGTACCAAAAAATGGATTTTTACAACCAGAAATGATGCATAATCATGGAGGTCATCCTTTTGCTCTTGCAGCGCATTTTCAAGGTGCAGCTTTAGCAGCAGCATTAAGTGCTGGACAACCTGGATTTCCTCAACCATCACCTATAACCACACACGCAACACCTAGAGATAGTTATCCATTATATCCTTGGCTACTTTCTAGACACGGTAGAATATTTCCTCATCGATTTCCTGGGGGTAAGTTATTAGATTTAAGAACAATGTAAAATATAAAAATTCCGAAAGCTTTGAGACATTTCAGTTTATTAAGTGCGTGTAGGTATAAATTGACGTTTAGAAAATAACCGTTAACTAAGTATTTAGAGAACACATTTAAAATATTAACAGCAGAATTTTTTATAGCACATTGACATAATGGCAAGAAATATTTAAAATTTTTAATTAAATCACATGACATAATAATGTAAATTTGTGCCTTATAAACACTAGACAAGTCTATTAAATGTTGAGAATTTTAAAAAGAATTCAGTAATATTAGACAAAGTGAGACTATTTGTGTATACTTCAAATATTTTAAAATTTCTTTTTCGTAATGAGTTAAAATTATAAACCGGCCAACTTTTTATTTACTAACAAGTGCGATAACATTACCTTATCAAGTTTAACTTTAATAGCTTTCGCATAATATACTAGATTCTCCACAGTTTGAAACAGATATGAAATCTAGTTAATCTGAAGTTTCTATAGTAGATGGAGCTATTAGTTTGCAAGTTGATATCCATGCGGGTAAAAAATACAATTTATAAGAGTGAACACTCAGTTATTTAGTTTAACCTTTTTCGTGTGTTATAACTTAAATGAATGGTATCAGCTTTCTCGTTTGATTCGACACGCCTTTCAAAATTAAATGAAAAAATGATTTATCCAGACCAGATGGTCATTAATAATATATTCTATTATAACGTTTGAATAAAAATATTAAAACTACTTCCGAAGGAATTAATGAATTTCTTTTCCGTCACTTCTTTCATATAAATAATGGACAAAAAGTACAAAATCATTAAAAAAATGTACTAATGTACTTCATCCAAAACAAATGACCTCAGCTTATTTTCCGACGTTTACATTCGGGCATCTTTCAACAGTCTTCGCTTCACTTCTTTAATAACTGGGTTAATTAATTTATTTTAACTTAATTATTAAGTAAGCTATGAAATTTACAATTTATATTAGTGTAATAATAACCAGATTTATATTATAACATGATTTGATAATAATTAAATAATTAATAAAATGCTACCTAGCATAATATTTAATATAGAATTAAATGTTTTATACGAGTTGTGCAATTCCTTTACTTAATTAATTAATTGAATTATAGATTTGTTTTTTTAAGTTTATAAAGAATTAAAATAACTGAACAGTGCAATATGTAAGTCAAACCTCTGTGGCCAACTATGAAATTTAGATGTAATAAATGTATTCAAAAAAATATTAATAATATTAAGTAATTAAATGAATTAATAAAAGTAGTAAAAGAAAATGAAAATATTTCCAAACATTCTGATTAATTGCAAGGTATAGTTACAGTCTTTCGAATACAGCATTTTTTAATGGTTAGGTAAAGGTAAATTATACTTTGTATAAAAAAATAGTCTCTAGATTAAAAAAATCTATTGTCTGAGCATAATAATCTTATAACTAAGAAGAAATATGTAGATACTTGGGGCTAAATTTATATTCTGTTTAAAAAAATCTATATGATCTTATCTGTATGTGAAATCCGGCAGTCATAAATCTTCAACATCGTTTTCTTGACAGGATCTTTAACTTAAGTCATATATATCACATTAAACTGCCTGATTTTGTTGTTTAAATGCAAACATTTATATAAAATTGATAATTTTTTATATTATTATTTTTAAATTTTTTTTTCAATATAAGTTCAATTAATATGAATATGAATACATAATAAAATACAAACCTTAAGTGAAGCATGACAAATTTTTAGTTGAATCATTTGGTTATAGGTACTACATCGTATGAATAATTGACAGCCATCTGTTCCTAATTAGATGTGCATTTATCATTTTGGTTTTAACATTAATTACATTTGCAAATAAAAGAATTAAATTCAAGCTGTGCTAGGAATTCAATTAAACTTTGGTACCATAACTTTATTTATTTAAAAACAGAGTACCTGTTTTATTAAAATTCCACTTTATTTAATCAATATACAGCGAGTTTGTTTTTTGTCTTACACTATCATCAAGATTCCTAAATAATTATTAAATTATTATCAAAAATTAGAAATCATAGATAACCTTTCGTGTGCCCTAATTCTTTCTTGTTCCATCAGATGTAACACTAGGGAAACAATACTGGCATTCTTGTCTGTATAGCATACACCATACAAATTTGATTCCTAATTTTCCTAATAGCAAGAATGATGCTTGAAGTGTTTAGACCGCTGTAGTCGCACTCAGCCCCACGCCCCTTGAGACGCAAGAAAAAATGAAAAAAAATAGATATACCTATTTTTAATATATAAAAACAGAATTCGTTATTTAGGATAGTATATTACGAAGTTAGATCCAGAAGCTAGTCGTACGAGTTCAAGTTTAGAAAACGAGCAAATTTTCTAACGGACGACTACCATAAAACATCTTAACAAGCGAGTTTCTTAACTATTTTTTCACACGTGTTTTGTATGCTTGAGAAAAAAATCAATTTTCATACTGTTTTGCATATAAAATGGCAGGCAACATCGGTAATTTGACTTTGTTTAACATAAAAATAAAAAAACTTTATTTAGTATTACAGCATTACAAATAACTATAAATACATGTAAATCCATGGAAAAGCAAATAAATTATACTCGATTACGTTAACACAGTATAAGGTGGTTAGGGAAAACTTACCAAAAAGGAACACTTATTTTAGAACGCACAGTAAAAAGGAAAAAAAATGGCCCCTCAATTTTGGGTATCGTAAACATTATATGTCATCAATAACAATTATTCAATACCATAGATCTTTTTATACAACAAATATAATTCACTTCTATGAATTCGAAAGTTCCCAGCTATTTTATTCGTGTAACGCAAAGTACCTCAACTAATTTATGTGTTCTTCACAAGCACACATTGACAAAGAAATAAATGACAAACTTGATATAGTGGTACATTGCTTACCTGAAATAAAAATAAATGCTGGAGATACATCATCGGTTTAAGCGAACTTTGCAATGTCAGTTTGATCACAATAATATGCAGAAGAACATGTCCACAAGCGATCACTGAGAACACTATGATAATGTAATAAACTCGTTAAGCAAAATTAATATTGTGGTTCAATGCTTACCTGAAATAAAAATAAATGCTGCGAGCACATCATCCGTTTAAACACACTTTCCTTTACATCAATTTGATCACTATAATAAGCAAAAACAGATATCTACAAGTAGCGTATTGATAATGTAATAAATGATAAACTCATTAAGCAAAACTAATTTTGTGGTTCAATGCTTACCAGAAATAAACATAAATGCTACGAGCACATCATCCGTTTAAACACACTTTACTTTCCTTTACATCAATTTGATCACTATAATAAGCAGAAACAGATATCTACAAGTACTTGCTAAGAACGTATTCATAATGTAATAAATGATGGAACTCATTAAGCAAATTTAATTTTGTGGTTCAATGCTTACCAGAAATAAAAATAAATGCTGCGAACACATCATGGGTTTAAACACACTTTCGTTTACATTAATTTGATCACAATAATAAGCAGAAACAGATATCTACAAGTAGTTGCTAAGAACGCATTGATAATGTAATAAATGATAAACTCATTAAGCAAAATTAATTTTGTGGCTCAATGTTTATCTAAAATAAAAATAAATTCTTCATACACATCATCGATTTAAACCCACCTTCCGGTATATCAATTTGATTACAATAGTAAGCAGAAAAAGATATCCATAAGCAGTTTGCTGGAACACATTGGTAATGTAATGAATAATAAAAACGTTAAAAAAAATTAATTTTGAGCTTCAGTGTTTGCCTGAAATAAAAACGAATACTGAGCACACATCACACTTTCCTTTACATCAATTTGCTCACAAGAAGAAACATCCATAAGCAGTTGCTGACAACACATTGATAATGTAATGACTGATAAACACGTCCGACAAAATTAATTTTGTAGTTCAATGCTTAACTGAAATAAAAATAAATACTGCTGACGGTTTTAACAAACTTTATTGTATATCAGTTGATCACAGTAACAAGTAGCTGACGAGAACACGTTGATAATATAATAAAAATGAATGCTGCGAACACTTCATTAGTTTAAACACATTTTCCGGTATATCAATTGAAAATTATAACAAATGCATATGCTGCAACAAAAACCTAAAAAAATTGATCGTTACCAATTAATGATCCAGGATTGGATCACAATAGTAAACAGAAAAAGGTCTCCATAAGCAGTTGCTGAGAACATATTGATAATGTAATGAATGATAAAAACGTCTAGCAAAATTAATTTTGTGGTTTAATGCTTACCTGAAATAAAGATAAATGCTACAGACACATCATGGGTTTCAACAAGCTTTTGGATATATCAGATCACAAAAATATCCATAAACAGATATCCACGTGCAGTTGCTGAGAACACATTGATAACGTAACAAACCATAAACTTGATAAACAAAATTAATTTTGTCGATCAATGCGTAATAAAAATAAATGCTGCAAACACAATATTAGTTTAAACACATTTTCCGGTATATCAATTAAAAATTTTAACAATGATAAGTAATAATAATAATAATAAGTAGCTGACGAGAACACGTTGATAATGTAATAAATGATAAACTTTAATTTTGTGGTTCAATGCTTATCTGAAATGAAAACGAATGTTGCAAACACATCATTGATTTAAACACATTTTCCGGTATATCAATTGAAAATTATAACAAATGCATGTGCTGCAACAATAATATTAAAGATTTGATCGTTACCAATTAATGATCCAGGATTGGATCACAATAGTAAGTCGAAAAAGATATCCATAAGCAGTTGCTGACAACACATTGGTAATGTAATGAATGATAAACAGGTTTAACGAAATTAATTTTGTGGTTCAATGCTTAAATATGCAATAAAGATAAATGCTACAGATACATCATATGTTCAGCAAACTTTTGGATATACCAGATCAAAAAAATATCCAAAAACAGATATCCACCTGCAGTTGGTAAGAACACATTGATAATGTAATAAATAATTTTGTTGTTCAACGCTTACTTAAAATAAAAATAAATGCTACTGACACATAGTCGGTTTTAATAAGCTTTCCGGTATATCAGTTTGATCACAGTAATAAGTAGAAACATATATCCACAAGCAGTTGCTGACAACACATTGATAATGTAAGAATTCATAAACTCGTTAAACACAATTAATTTTGTGATTCAATCCTTAATAAAAATAAATGCTGAAAACACGTCATCGCTTTAAACACACTCTCCGGTATATCAATTTTATTACAATAGTAAGCAGAATGAGATATCCATAAGCAGTTGATGTGAACACATTGATAATGTAATAAATGATCAAAACGTTAAACAAACTTAACTTTGCAGTTCAATGCTTACCTGAAATAAAAATAAATACTACAGACACAACATTGGTTTGAACAAACTTTCCGATATATCAGATCACAAAAATATCGAGAAACAGATACCCACATGCAGTTGCTGAGAACACATTGATAATATAATAAATAATGTTGTGCTTCAATGCTTACCTGAAATAAAAATAAATGCTACAGATACATAATCCATTTCAACAATCTCTCCGATATATCAGTTTGACCACAGCATTAATTAGAAACAGATATACACAAGCTATTGCCGAGAACACATTGATAATGTACTAAATGATAAGTATGTTAGCCAAAATTAATTTTGTGGTTCAATGCTTACCTGAAATAAAGATAAATGCTGGAGACATATCTTCTTATCAGCTTGATCATAATAATAACTAGAAACAAATACGCCTCCTTTATGTATGTTTACTACCAACCTTGGATAAAAATAGTGTTCGTATAATACGCCAATGAGTTTGTAATACACAAAAAATAGATACACTAAAAATGTAGGTACACTAATTTTTGTGTTCCTTTTTCTGTCAATTTTGAGTCACTTGTGACAGTAACGAAAACATGACATAAATCATAATGTTTATATATTTCTTTACATATCAAACATTGCGAAGCAAACAAACACTGAGCGAAATATTTTTGAAACAAAGTAAAATGCAGGCTAGGAGTGGTTATTCCAATATATCATTTCATAAAGGAGTTGATAAAAAATTGCTACTACATTGTGTTTCAAAATACAAACACTACTAAAACGGATGGAAGTTTACGTACCCTTAATGGAATTTTTGAATTATTTCTGGTATCTTAACAAATAATTTGAAAGTTTTAAAATAGTGATCGATAAAAGGTTTTTAAATGCCGTTTAGAAATACGGTAATCCAGCTTGTAGATGTTGTTTGTTTTCCAGATGTTCTGAAACAAAAGGCTATGCTAATAAATTTTAGGAGTGATTAATGTTTTCTTGGTTATAGAGTAACTTACTTAATGTTAAATACTTTTGTTCTATTTACGTTGAGTAACTTTGCACAACTCGTAGGTGCATTATTCAGAGAGGAGGAGAACTGCACAGTATATTCCGGGACATTGCTAGACATAATTCATCATTGAATAGATACAAGCATGAATCCTATTTGTTTGACTTCGTGTAGTCAATCAGAACATGATTGAATATTGCAGAATGTTGTCTAATCAAACTGGATATAGGCCAACTTATTGTTTCGCTATAGCGATTCTTGCCTTTAAATAATCTTCTAAGTAGGTTTCTGCAAATACACTACATATTTTCCAACCACCATGTCGTTTTAAAGTAACAATATCGGCTCCGCGGCTTGCTAATAATGCAATACTACTGTGTTTAAACCAATAAAACAGGTAATTTACCAAATGAGTGAACACCTACCAGTTGTTTTATCCGTTTTAACACTAGCTATTGGACTTATAAATATTGTAGCTTACTTATATTCATTGTAAGTAAGCTACACGAAACCCCATAAATACCACACATTTAGTTCTTAGTTGGAACATTTTAAATTTAAGATATTTCTGGTACTAATTGATGCCTACTTATAACTCCATAGTTAAAGAAGAATGAACAAGTTTTAAATTTATATTTTTTTGCAGAAATGTGGGGAAAAACATTGCATATTACGGACCCAGAAATTTTTTTGCACTAGCGATACAAATAACTATTCCTAACTTACAGTTAAACAATGAGAGTTAAAAGTACATATGAAACATTTAAGTCTTATTAGCATTGATCACGGACATTTACGAAAATTTAACCAGCTTAATCCAATCACTTAAAATATTGTTTCAGTTCAATTCATGACAATTTTAAATCGGATTAACTGGGTTTAATTTTCGTGAATGGCTCATTATGTAAAAAAAGACAATATGACACGTTACGTCTGATAGAAGTGTATCAAACGCGCTTCAAGTGATACTTGGCAACATCAACCTGTAACAGCGTACGAGTGTATGTTTATATTGGTTTCAAAAAACATTCTTTGTAAATTTTCAGATAAAATGGAACCTTTGTCAAATTTTGTTTAGAACTCGTCCAAATAGTAGTTAATGTACCCAGATAATGATGTGATTTTTTTAAGGCGTATTTGGAGTACCTCTGAGCTGAGACAAATACACCACAAAGTCTTAATAAATGACTTTATTGCTGACGTCCATACAACATTTTTTTTGAAACCGGAATCATTTAGTAAAAAGATCAAAACATTTATCAGAATGTGATTTATTATTTAATGTGACATTAGATTGCATTGGTAGACATCACATCACTTTGCACGTTATTAAGGTTAGGACATTTCTTTTTAAATTATAATTGACGAAACATCAAAGGCCTAGAATAATAAACAGGATATCACGGTACTAATTTAACTGTATTACTGACGAAATGTTTGCATTTTAGTGACCGTTTCCGAAAAATATTGTTCTATCTACATCTTATATTGTTTCTCGAAATATTCTCCTTTATGATCAATACACTTTTGTATTTGTTCGACCCATTTGTCATAGCATTTTTTACAATCTTCTTGAGACGCATCCATAGCATGGTTTTTGGACGCATCGACGGCTTCTTCCGCCGGCAAAAATCGTTGTCTACGTAATTTATTCTTGACATTCGAGAACAAGAAGTCATTGGGTGCCAAATCAGGACTGTAGGGCGGATGACCCATCAATTCGATTTTTTTAGCGTCAAATGATCGGTTGTTAGACGAGATGTGTGAGAGCTCGTATTGTCCTGATTAAGAACGATCTGACAGCGCTTGTTTGTTTTCCGCATTTCACCGAAGACTTCCGGCTAGCAATTGGTTGTGTACCATTCAGAATTGACCGTTCCTCTAATGGCACAGTTGGCACAAAAAAAAATAGGCGACCATTTGTTTCGTGTGCTTCGAGCGCGAACAACTTTTGTTGGATTTGGTTCATCTTGAAACACTCACACAGTCGACTGCTGTTTAGGTTCCGGCTCGTATGCATATATCCATGATTCGTCACCTGTTACATTCTTATATACGTCTTTTGAAGCACTGCCATTGTATTTCTTGAGCATTTGCGTGCACCAATCGACACGAGCATCTTTTTGAGATGTCGTCAAATTATATGGCATCCAACGAGAACAAACCTTTTTCATGGCTAAATGATGATGTAATATTTTATATATGCTGGTGGAACTAATACCTAGGGTTCCCTCAATTTCACAGTATGTCGTATGGCGATCTTGAATTATTAGTTTTTGCACAGCATCAATGTTTTCTTGAATAACAGCTGATTCTGGACGACCTTCGCGATTTTCGTCAGTGAGTGAAAGGCGGCCACGATTAAAATCATTATACCACCGTTTCACAGCGGCAAATGTGGAAGTAAGTTGATCGATGCACTCTTGTCTTGATAACCCACGTCGAAAATCGTAATAAATCCTATCGCACGAAAATTTTCACGACTTAATTCCGTTTCTTTGCTGACACGCAATCTTCAAGTAACCACAAATAACACGGTTAACGCTGTTGACAACAAGTTTGAAGTATGTTATTGTCAGCAATGTCAGACATTTCTATGGAAACATAAAACGGCGCCTAACTACAATCAGTGTTGCCAAAGCTCAAAATATAAATAGTGGCCCTCGTATCTACTATGATAAACACTATTGCTAATTTATTTACATTTGGTACAATTGGGTTAATTTTTTTTTATTAACCATTTTCCATATTGCAAATGAAAAACAATGCGTCTAATAGCCTAAACCTTCGAAATTAAGTTATTCTTAATTTTCAGTTTCAATTCAAACGTTCAGAAAAGTGATTCATATTTTATTTACTAACGATGTAATAATGTGAAACAATTTTAATTACAATTACATTTATTAATTCTATGACTGATATGAGTCAAATGTTGATAACATTTTTATGAGATATTAATTTTTGTTGAATACAGAAGTTATCTTTTCTTTAATACGTTTAAAATGTTATGGTCATGGGAATAGTCTGAAGTAGTGAAATTTTAACAAAGACAAAAGTCTTTTTACTATTTTTGGTCTTAACATAATGATTTTTTATAGTTATTGTGATAGTATAATTTAAAAATTTTAAATAGTGGAAATGCGTATTTACCTGGCTGCAATGCTTTCTATACAGTAATTTTTTGAAACCAATCGATTATTAATTATTAGGTACTTAATCTGTGCGCGTTATTTCCAATTGTGTGGTCTACTATGTACTTCGAGGGGAAAAATAAAGTGTATGTCATTTCGCTGCACTAGGTGTTGGGAGGTAAACTCGTAATTACAAGTATTTCTCTTTTAGGTTTTTTATCTGTGTATTGTACTCTATACATAGTATATAGGTACATAATGTCATTCTAAAAAAAAATAATCCAACTATCAACAAATTTACAAAATACGAAAAGCATAGAGTAAGTGCTATAACAATAAAGCTTCTTACATCTGAAAGCCTACTACTGAATCTTATCATTAAACCGTTTTGAAAATGGCATTTATAAATACCCTCTACGAGCGAAGGAGTATAAAAGATTCCTTAATCAAAAACAAATTAAAATGTCTACACACTCTATAATAGCGGTGAAAAGTTGAGGAATTTGAAAGTGGTAAAAGTATTCACAACTAAAAACTTAAGCATACCAATTAAAGATCTGGCAAATAATAATAAATTCAACAAACTGTTGAGAATTTTCCGTTAGTCAAATATATTTGTGGTAAATATTAAAGGAGCTTGTATTAACGATAAATAGCCTGGACTTCTCAGTCTTCGGGTCGGATATATTTCTTAAAAGCTTGGATTTTTAGATTATCGATACCTTGTAAGTTGTAAGATCATCCGAACTAACTCATCCATCCCATACACTTAGTTCTAGCTACGCTATGCTAAAAATACTCCACTAATTCCATAGACAATACCAATTTTCACTATTTAGAGTGTCTAATTACAGAATACTGACTTGCGTAACCACTAGTATTTAATAATAACTATTTAAAATCTTCAATAGAATCCAAATTTTGTGCTTATAAGGTTTTAAAACAGTTTAGAATGTTACTTCTTTCCAATCTGTTTTTGGTTACAGTGGCTCTGAAAATCAAGATAGATTAAGATAACGCCTTAGTGAGAAAGATAAAGTTCCAAAGCAGTGTAATTGAAGGTTGCCTTTTAAGTACTTATGTCATGTCTCCAGCTTATCTTTGTATCATTTTATTATTGAAAGTATTTTTTACTTTATAGCGGTAAGATGGCACGACTATATTCGGTAGAAAAACGTCAATAACGCATTTTGTAATTTAGGTAATGTAAGTCCACTGCATTTATTATTAAAAACAATCAGTTACGTACTTGTCATGATAATAGCACACATAGTAAGTGTTACCATGTAAGTTACATAATATCCTGTTGTTAACAAATTATATACATATTAAGTTTCTATCGAATGGAATTCATAACCCTTGTAGCTCAGTTGGTAGAGCACTCGTCTAGTCAACGAGAGGACATGGGTTCGAATACTATTCGGGGGAATCTTTTTATGTATATAAAATTTTTCAATTTTATATTTTATAAAAAAAAACCACAATATTGTAAGTTATTTATTAAATTTTTTGCACGACATACTTAGGGACATGTATTTATTGAAAACAATGAAATAACAGCTTGTCCTAGAAGTTCAACTTAATAGTAATAATTAAAGCTCGGGTTTATAAGCACCAAGAAAATTGAAAATAGCGCTTAAAAAATCAGACTAAATAAGCATAAAAAATTCAGAAAACGTTAAAATAAGCTTCAAAAAAGCAACATAAAATTTGAAAATTATGTTTATTATTTAAAAAAAAACCATGAATTTTTATGAAAATATAAACAAATATGCAAATCTTAGAACACAAATAAATACAAAACAAATGTTAAAAACTAATTAGAATCAAGTTTTTTAACAGGCTATAATTAAATGCTTTTCTATGGTTAGTGCCGAAAAACTTCTTCTGCGGTCAAATATTCTTAAAACGCGAAAAACTTCTCTCCACATCTACACTTGTAATCGGTGCAAATTTAATCTTTGACACCAAAGATTCTGGCATTTCCAAATTTTACACAATTTCTCCGCATAAAATTTTGGAGGCTTGTTCTAACACTTTAAATCCCGTATTCTGCGCTTTTAAGAAGATTCTGACTGATGGACTGCGATGCAGATGCGGAAAATTCAAAAACCACTTTCTTTGAATCCGTTGAAATTTTCAGCGTAGTACATTTCCGCTTTCAACCCGGTTCCCTACCTTGTTATGACTGGCTGAGGTGGTAGGGGGATGTCAGGAATTTTTTCCCCAAATACATGTACACGCAATGGTGCTTTCAAAAAAATCTTTTTACCTTGCGCAATTAAGTTATTTACTAGATTGAATTCCAGTCTAATACTCTCGGCAACACGATTTAGTCCGTGAGCTACGCAGGTACAATGAATCAAATTTGTATATAAAATATTTTAGTTTGACGCTGCCTTCAGCATGTAAACCGCTGCGTCTGCGACTATTAATAGTATTTTTTCTGATGGAACGGAAGACAGAAGAAAAAAAAATTTCAATTTGTCATGTTCAAACTTTGTTACCGTGGTACTATTTGTTCTTTGATAGCAATTAAATATGCCGTAGTTTGTACATTTTCAGACAAAATTCCATTCAATAAGTTGGCTATGTAACGCCCACAAACGTCTGTGGCCTCGTCCACACTGAACCATACATAATTTTCTCCCATTTTATTTTGTATTTCGTTGTTTACTTCTATGTATAATTCTTACAAATGGTAGACTATGTGGGAACATGTCGACCACAATGCTTTTGCAAAACATGTTTAAATTTGCTGTTTTCTAGTTTTGCCAAGGTTATGTTCGATGAAATACAACCTTACATAGGTCTTGACAAATGCAGATTGTTCATCAAGACTAGAAGTTGTAGCGAATGATTCACTTATTGTTTGATGCTTAGCTGTAACATTCTTTAGGCGCTCTTGATGAATCGTTGTTTTCGTATGTTGTACAATATTGTACTTTTTGTCGCAATTAATCCAAGAATAATTTTAAAAAACAATGGACCATTACGAAAATAAAAAAGTAAAACTTACTGTCTTCACACATGCTCTCCCGATATCCTCTAATCCAATCTTCAATAAACGGTTTACACACACACACACACGCGCGCGCGCACAGACACACACCAGTGGCGTGCAACCGGTGGAAGCTCCGCTTATTTATATTTCTGAATATAAATACATATTTTGAGATAATTTTCGGACGCGCAGGCGCACAGACGCACAGACGCACAGACACACAGACACTCAGACACTCAGACACCCAGACACTTAGACACTCAGACACTCAGACACATGGACACACGGACAGACGGATAGACGGACAAACAGGCACTCAGACAGGCTGATCTTGGCGAAATTTGGAAATGTTGTTAAATGAGCTAATAAGTCGATTTAGCGATAGTGAAAAAAAGTCGATTGCATAACCTTCTATACCTACATATGTATATGTAAGTTGAAAGGTAAAAAATAAGTTTTTTCAATACATGCATCAAATGGTTAAAAAATCCGAACAAGCCAAAAATTAGCTCAATACATTTGTAATAAGCTAAAAATTGGCATAAAAAATTTAAATACGCATAAAAACCAAAAATAAGCAACTTTTGTATAAATACATAGTTGAATCATATTCATTTGTAATTATTTTTAATCTGCTATTGATTTTTACGTATAGGCCAATTGTTATAAATCCGAGCATTAGCAATATTGAAATTTAATAATTTACATTTGTAATTGTATTATTACCTTTCAATTATGTTCTAAAAGTATAACTCCCAATATGCTCTATCAAGTAATTTATTTTATTAGATTAGTTTGTCTTTGATTTGTGTTATCTGTTTTGCGGTTCTAGATCTTTTCTCATTTATTACAGTTTAAAGAAACTGTACAAATAATAACTTCTATTTTGATCGTGGCAGAGTAATAATAATACAGAACGCCTATGCTTAAGTAGTTTCCAGGCAACAAATATTAATGACCAATTGATAATGAAGAAGAACAGGAACAACACCTAGAGATAAACTATAATGATAGAGAAATGCTGGTCACGTTGATCAACAAATTGCTTTATAAATAAACAGTACTTCATGAAACGTAATTTCATAATATCCAAAAATAGAAAAATAGTTTTAAATTAAATCTAAAGTATAGTGTTCAGTTTTGAAATGATTATATTGTAGAAACTACATAGCTATAATTATGCCGAATTAATAAAATAAGAAATATGAATTTAAATAGTATTATTAGATTGTTAAAAAGTATATCTTGCGTGATTATTTACAAACGTTTATATTAATTGCCTCTACTTTCAATGGTTATATAAAAGATATATTCGTCTAATAAGTAGTCTTTAAAAATTAGAATTAAATAATAGGCAGTGTTATGCATGCAAGGGAGTAATCTAACATGTAAATGTTTCCATAGAACCGAACCACACTAAATTAAACACGCAGGAAGAAAATTTAGAATATACATATGAAACTAAACTTGAATTATGATAATTTGTGAACGTATTAAGAACGTAAGATTATAGGGTGCTTTTTTGTTGATACCAATCGTGAAATATCTTGAACTGGAGTAATTATTTACACATTAGCAGTGTTACTAATTATAGACGGGTTCGTACCACTGTTATTAGACTTAAGTTCCTTAAATTAATAGGTGTAATGGCGCAACAATTTTCACATGTACTCTTTTCCTTTCTGTTAATTAACCACAATGAGTATTTGTTATTAGTTGAAATTTAAAAGTTATGTAATCGTTAAGGGACTAACTATGCATATAAGTACACATAGTATAGTTATTAAAACTCCTGCCACTGCTAAATCTATTGAAACAGAGAACAAAAAATTAGTTGAAAATTAAAATCAATGGTTATTAATCACAAAAAAGTTGCAAGGTGATATCATTTTATTTACAGACTTGCTTCAACTGCTGTATAGTTAATTAACTATCTCATTTACATCCAATTTTGTTTGAAAGTTAATAATGGATCGCTAGTTCAGGAAGCACTTCTTAAATTTGACGCAACATCGGCTTGATTAAAAGGTATGAGATGTACCATAATTATAACGAGAACAAAAATAAGATTTTCGCAAAACAAATTAAAAATTTTAAATTTCCCGTATAAACGATTTAAGTTTCATTTGACATACAAAACAATAGTTTACTGTGGTTTTACTTTAATTTTTTTTTAAACTGATTGTCAAATGTTCAAAAATCATAACCGAATAACTCAAAATTGTCACGCCTTCTACGAGCCCTGTCTCATTTCAGTTGGCCCACTGGCTTATTGTGTACCTGGATAATGAAAAGAAGAATTGTTTAAAAAAATTGATTGTTTATGGTAAGGTTTGGCTTATTCGTTATGATTTTAGTATAAGTTGAACCCTAAAATTATTTTATTAAAAAGCTAGAAACAACAACAACGCTTATATTAAAAGAAATTCACAGTTTTTTCTTGTTACCATTGCGTAACATCACCTTTAGTGGACATTGTGTCTATTCGTACTTGGCAGTCTTCTGCTGTAAAACTGTCCCATATTTCTTGCAGTTTTGTTTTTAAATCTGGAACAGGGGATTCACATGTAACCTTTTCTTCATTCGGTTCCACAAAGTTTCTATCGGCGATAAATATGGGCTGCGGGATACCTATTCCAACAAGGGTATCTGATCATCAGCAAACCATTTTTGAGATTTTTTTGATGTATGGCATGCTGCACCATCTTGTTGAAAAATAAACTCGTGTCCTCTATTAATTGAATCTTGCACAGTTAATAATAATGACTTTGGCAATATTTATAAATATTTGTCTGTATTTACAATCCCGTCGATAAAATGTAGTTTACCAACCCCTCTGGCAAACGTTGAACAGATGCTGGAATTGATGAATGGTACACACGTGATAACTCTTTGACCACCTTAAACGGTTCTTCGTCTGTTTTATCGTTAGCTTCTCTTTAGCCTATAAAAATGTCGAATGTTGACCAAAAAAAAAAACTCATCACAAAGAATTAAATAATTTACCTTGTTTGTTCCAAATCCCTGTGGTATGTCGCTTTCGTTCTATTGCCACTAAACCATTACCTTTATACACTTTTACAATATTTATGAGTGTATGGTGATAAATCTAAAGTTTTTCCTATTTCGCGATTACTTTTTCCAGTTTGACAGAGTTTAATTATATTTCGAATTTTTCAGTAGCTATCCTCTACCAATTAAAAGCCAACAAAATGATTTAAAAGTGTCAGTAAAACCACTAAATTAATTAAATTGACATTATTTTTCATAGCCAACTTCATTTATAAACTCTTATGGAAAAACAAGAAATTATTAAATATATGACCACAGTTTCAAAAAAACAAACACATGTTCAGAAAACATTTATTTTTTTCTTATACTGCTCATTAAAGAACATTTGGAATGGATGGGCCAACTGAAATGAGACAGGGCTAGTAATGCAGTGATAATTTTGAGTATTCTGATTAATTCAATTTAATATTGATTTTGTTGCGTAAAATTATCTAACCTAAGCTCTAAAGAATTAATCAAAAGCCGGCAAAGAAAAAGCCCGTTTTTTTAATTTATAATGTAGTTACGCTCTATTTATACGATTAAATGAGTTGCGAACAGTTTTCAATTTAATAATTCTACAGTTTGTACAATTTTCAAAAAAGAAAACATATTTGTAGATTCACACTTGCAGGACCCAGTACATGATGTGCCTAAATGTTCAGTAATTTCTGAAATATTGGGCAGATTATGAAATTTTGACTTACTTCTTCCTTCTGTCGTAGGTTTCTGTGATAAACTAAAATTAGTAAAAAAATGTTTCTTGCTAATTTAAGGCAGTCCAACATACTATTAATCAAACCCAAATACAACTAAAACGTCTCTGTAAATGTACTTTAGGCTAGTTTGGAAGTGAAATGCTATTGATTTCACATTATGTGGAAAAATCACACTGTTCATATACGAGCATCTCTTCTCTTCTTCCGCGTGCGTGATTTGTTTCAGAATGGTTTGGGTTTCTGGTGTCAATTTAACCTTCTGCCAGAGTGCTGTTTTGAAAATTTGGTTACGCAAAGATTTTTTTATTCCCATTTAAGAAAGTAATATTCCTAAAGTTGTCGGCCTTAATATGAAGAAAAGGCTTGTTAAAATGCATATTTAGATATTCAGAAACTCTCCCGCTTCATTCAGATTTCAAAAGGTGCATTTATTCTGACATTCTCTAATATTGACAACTCAATTACGGTATTAGGCCTCTAGTGAATTGTACACGTCGTAATTGAGAGATTACGGTTTTAGGAGAGGTGTTACCTATTGACAACCATTACCCCGTCAAACCACATGGCATACTCACCTAAGGACTATCAACGTTGTCATGTTTTATTTATTTCTTCCCTGTAATGGTCAAATATCCCGTTGATGCATAATTGTTTCAAGAAGGTGATTCCTCTTTGGATTATTTCGGTTAACACAATCTTCTAAGCTTTGGCTTTTTGGAAAAAATGTATATCGTTGCTTTTATGTGTGTACAGATATCGTAAATAATAATCGACGCCAAAATTTGTATTCTACGGATAGTCGCAGTAAATTTCCAAAATGGGTATTATTTTTCATATTTTAGCCTTTTTAGTTTCATATTTTTGGTTAGGCTTTAGTAGCATGGTGTTTTTATCCTTTGCAACTTGAGCTTACAGTAAGTAAGGTATTAAATTTTTGTAGGGCGTCTAAAATAAATGTTGAATTCTTGAATAAACATATTTCAAGAATTATTATTAATTTTATTAAATACATAAATAAAAAGTTTACATCAGTTCTACATACATAAAGACAAAATTTGCATCGATTGGGGCTTGAACCTTGGTGGCGCAGTTGGTAGCGCGGTACTCTAGCAAAGTACAGGTCGTAGGTTCGAATCCTACTCGAGGTAAACTTTTTATTTATGTATTTAATAAAATTAATAATAATTTTTAATTACATATTTACCTTTGAACTTATAATAAAAAAAAAAAAAAAAAAAAAAAAAACTTATAATAATATTTCAAGAAATTTGACAGGATACTATATTTTTTATTTTGACAGATAATTAAAGATCTGTCAAGAGTTTCCACGAATAGTAAAGGATCGCGAAGTTTTTAACCAACTCATTTGAGCAGCTCTTCTATACATTTACCTACTGTATTCAAAATATTGCTTTTCTTTTGTTCAACCTAGACCGGAGTCATTTCAAATCTTTAAAAAGTTCTTTTTTTAAAACTTTCTCGAAGCCTGGGCCGCTTTATCCCATTTGGAGCCAAAAAAAGCTGCATGACAAACTGTAATAGTCTCGTACATGATGTTTCACTACGCAAATTTGAGAAATGAGTTGTTAAAAGCTTTGATGATGCTGAACGAAACACTGTGTAGCTTAGCTTTATTACTTTTCATTAACATTCCAGAATGTGTGGGGGTTATTTTTATTACTTATCCTTCGGTAAACTGTACACCTCGTGGTTTGAACTGTACGATAGGTTAGGCAAGGTACCATATAGGTTATTAAATTATTTCCAGTTGCCGGTTTTTTGTCTTTAAGCTCCCGTGGGACTGTAATGAATGTTCGATGAATATGCGTTCAAAAGGATTTCTTTACTGTTTTGTACCACTGTTTTATTTTTCCTTCCCTATCTCCAAATCAGTGTACTGTAACCAGAAACTGAAGAAAGAACTTTCACAGTATCAATCGAGCGCTTAATGCATAGATGTTTGAAGAAGGAGAATCAGAGTTAAGTCTTGTTTTGGCTAAGACATTTAGCACAAAACATTTCTAAATGCGCTACTCTTGCTTGTTGTGATTAATATAACCTTCGAAACAACTTCATTATAACTTTTTCTAGGTCCAAATGTTCTACATACGTGCAGATCGTTGCACCTGGCGTTGCAGTAGTAGTAGCACTATTAAGTTGAACGTTTTGGCTATGGAATTTTTTCTTGTTTGTCAATTATTAATACTGTGATTAAAAAAAAACTTTAGAACTAACAAGGTTTGGGTTACATTGCTGTAAAAATTTTATTTGCCACCAGCAACTTATTATTTGTAGACTCTCCGAGATATCCTTCGGCAATATTAGATGATTTTCATCCTCCAAGCCTCTTTATCTGCTATCACGACTAAATGTGACTAACATTGACGCAGAAGATCGGCGAAAACAGTGGACGGTATATTTGTCCGAATTTGGTAAATTCAAATACTGGGCCACTGTTTTAGGTAATAGCACTAGTGTTTTAAACACAATATAATTCCTCACTTACTTTTATTTAATTATTTCTCTAGGCGTTTCAATACAACATGTATAGGACATTCGTTTAACTTATCCCGATTGATCGATGAATCAAACGCGCACTTGTGTATGACTATCCTTTTCTACATATTGAATACAATGTACACTATTAGCTAACGTATTATTCCAAGAGTGTCGTTTTGTATGGCTCTTATTAACTCAAGTAACTAACAAGGATAACGTTAACAACAAATTAAGTTTTCTTTATACGAACAGTTTTGATACAAACATTACCAACTTTAACTTAACTACTTCACATAAATATAAATGTCATAATGTTTGCAAATAAAAGACAAAAGTTTTATTTACGTATCGTAGATGTACGCACATAAAAGCATATTATTTTCAATAAAACTTAAAACGTAGCAGATGAATTTTGGTAAGTTATTATATATTCTAAAATGTTGCAAAAATTTTGTAAATAGGTATTTGTAGGTTAAGACCAATGAACTCTTCCAAAGAAAGGAAGTAATTGTTCCAATACTTTTCTACATAAAAGTGGCGATTATATATCTTTGACGGCAATACATTTGTGGGTTAATGGTTATTTATTTGATTTATTCACAAAGATTGAATTTTTTAGGAACGCTACTAATCATTATGCTTTGAGAAAACATTCGAATTGCAAAATACGTAATGATAATTTTAGTCATCGGTGTTTATTTATACACTTGTTTGTGTAGAAGATTATTATACTGCAATTCAAAATTATTGGTGTATTTAATGTAATTGAATTATAGTACTTTTTTAAACTTATTCAAAGTATCGTTTCAAACACAATATAACCAATAATGTAATAAAACGTAAATTTGTCCATTCACATTTAAACATGACTGTGTTGAAAATAATTTATTGTTATAAATTATAATGTTAAGGTACAATAACATACATTATATGTTATTATTATAATTATTATAGATTATTATTAAGTTTTTGGAGAAAACTGTTTGCGTTAAGAATTCAATTAAAAACAAGAAATTAAATGTTCACTACACTTCATTTTCTGTATCTGTGTTATCGTTTGGATGTATAATTGGATTGACTTGGACACCATAAACTTTTTCTTGTTCCCAAGACTTTAGAATTTCAGCTTCTGCAATACATTCTATTTGCAAATTTGTGAGTTAATGGTTATTTATTTGATTTATTCATAAAGATTGAATTTTTAGGAATGCTACTAATCATTGTGCTTTGAGAAAATATTCGAATTGCAAAATACGGAATGATAATTTCAGTCATCGGTGTTTATACACTTGTTTGTGTAGAAGATTATTATACTGCAATTCAAAATTATTGGTGTATTTAATGTAATTGAATTATAGTACTTTTTTAAACTTATTCAAAGTATCGTGTCAAATACATTATAACCAAGTGTTTCTTACTTATTGAGACATAAAAAAATACACCATAATGTAATAAAACGTAAATTTGTTCATTCACATTTAAGCATGACTGTGTTGAAAATAATTTATTGTTATAAATTATAATGTTTTAGTGTACAATAACATACATTATATGTTATTATTATAATTATTATAGATTATTATTAAGTTTTTGGAGAAAACTGTTTGCGTTAAGAATTCAATTAAAAACAAGAAATTAAATGTTCACTACACTTCATCTTCTGTATCTGTGTTATCGTTTGGATTTACTTGGACATCATAAACTTTTTCTTGTTCCCAAGACTTTAGATTTCAGCTTCTGCATGTTTAATCGTTTTTAACCAAACTGAAGGTGAAACTGTTTCTAACGCTTCTTTCCACATCTGTTTGACATTATCATCCCCATAACCATCTCTTCCAATGTGTTTATCATAATAAGTTTTGCTTATTCCCCATACCATTTCTATTGGGTTAAATTGACAGTGGTAAGGAGGCAAGCGTAAAATTTCGTGTCCATCTTCTCTAATAATATTATCGACCAAATATTGTTTCTCTTCCTTATGTAGCTTTGCTATATGTAGTAATTCCGTTTTAAATGCTTCTTTTTCATGAGTAATTTTTTTTCCCCTAAGGCACTCTGTAATTTCTTCTTTTTTCCAATTTGTAGTTGGTTGGCAATTGACAATTTGTGAATGGTACGGCGCGTTATCCATAATGATTATAGATGGCTTCGTTAAGTTTGGCAAAAGTTGATTTGTTAACCATTTAACAAACTTTTCCAAATTCATGCAATCGTGATAATCTCTGCTTTTATTTGTGGTAGAGAATATAAGTTCTGCTCCTTCCACAAAGCCATCTTCTGTTCCAGCATTTAGAACTATATAACGTTTGCCTTCCCCACCAAGATTCTTAAAGCATTTTGAACTGCAATCTTGCCATATTCTTTGGTTGCTTCCTTTTGCAAATATCCATGTTTCGTCGAGATAAACGAACTGCTTGTAGATATCTTGTTTCATATAAGTGATGTAACTTCTCAAAAATTTTAACCTCATCGATGCTATTGAAGTTTTTTCGCAAAGAGCTTTTCTATTGTTAGTTTGCTTGAAATGAAATCCAATGTCCAACGAAACGTGATAGAGGCTAGTCCTTTTACACTCAACGATACCCCTTTCTTTAATTTTTGTTAAGATCGTATCTAATGTAACATGTTCATGGTTAATATACATGTTGTAAATTGTAGTACGGATTTCACTTTTTTATCGTTTATCCATGTCTTTTGTTTTTAGACTTTTTCGTTGAGGTTCATTTTCCTTGTTTTCTTCTTGATTTTGATGTCGTCGTAAAGCATTAGAAATAGTTTTCGTGTCAATTTTCAAAGCATCGCTAACCCTTGCATGCACTGCTGTTAATGGTGATAAGGGCCCGTTGTTCTGTTTTTCTTTATTAAAGTATTCGACTAAGTTATGGATCAATTCGTCTACGGTAATTGACCTACGAGGCATGTTGATGTGCTACAAATGAAAACATAAATGTTATCTCTTTCTGTAAAACGAATTAATCTTTACCTTAAATGAACACTAGAAAGTAATGTGGTTCTGAAAAGAACCGATTTTTTACAATATTAACTCAAGAAGGAATGAATAAACGAAGAAACAAACCAACCGGCGAGCGTACGTAACCTCAATCAACGTATAAGCAAATCAAGGAAAGTAGTTCTGTGGAAAGGTTGGTATCAGTGCTCATATTTTTGTTTTAAAGTACAGACGACGGT
The DNA here is from genome assembly GCA_036346205.1 of Vesta saturnalis. NCBI lineage: Eukaryota > Metazoa > Arthropoda > Insecta > Coleoptera > Lampyridae > Vesta > Vesta saturnalis. The sequence goes on along the minus strand of JARFJB010001017.1, from coordinate 595,760 downwards.
CATTTCGTGATTTAATGCATACATGACGTCATCGGGATAAGTTAAACGAATGAACTTTATCATAATCATTCTCTCTATAATTGTACAAGTTGTATTGAAACGCGTAGAGAAATTAATAGTTAGATAAAAGAAATTGTGGAATTATATTGTATTTAAAACGTTAGTGTTATTAAATATGAAATTCCACGAAATAAGGTTAAAGAATATAGATTTAATCACTATTTTAGGTATTTTGCGAAGTTTATATATACCAATGAGATTTGGTTGAACATTAACTTGAACATTACATTTGAAAATTTTATCTTGGCGCACCACTCCAAGAAGTACGCCATTATAACGTTTTCTGAGAGGAATTTTGTTCTTCCCGAAGTCCATCAGTCGCCAGGGAATGTCTAGCTTTTCTTACTGGGTACACAATATACTATTTTTGCGAAGGTGTAGTGCAATAGTTAAATTTTTCTTCTTCAAGCATACGTATTTATTGCGCAATGTAAGAAACAAATAGTTGGATATTAAACTTATGTAAAAAAAATCTCAGTGTCAAAGGTGCACTTTGTTTTTGGAAAATTATTTTTTGGTTAAAAAATTGAAACTGCTTATTCTTTTGTGTTCGTTTCCATAGATTCAGACGCGTGTGTTAACGAAAATATACGTTTGTGTTGTATATACACATACATTTGGTAGCAGTCACAGTTAATCTCAAAATTAATATTTTCTTAAATAAACGCAAAAAGTAATCCCACTCCACCTTTTTTGCAGCTCTCTTACGCCCTGAATTACGACATCCGCCTCATTAATGCCAAATGCTCTAAGCGCACTTGTGATTATTATTGTAAAATTAGAATTTTTTATTGATTTATTATTTATTATTAATTTCTAAATTAGAAATACGGGTACCAAATTTCCTAAAAAGAAGGTGAACTGACTCTTGTAGATCTGTTAAAATAATGTTTGTCAGTACTGTTTTTTGCCATTTGGACTAAATTTGGGCGGAACTGCACTGGTTTGGGATACAACTTTGCCTATTGCGTTCGTTACGATGTTTTGAATGTGACTTATGAGATATCGTTGAAATGTTCTTGGTAATTAATGCAATCATTGTTAACAATGTTTTTGATAGCATCTATCAATGGTCTCGTTTCAGTATCATATAGAAAACGATGGAAGTTTCAATGAAAAAGAACAAGTCATTATGTACTTTGCACCACTGTTAACATCAATTATCAACAATTTTTATTTATACATTTTAAGAAACCTAGTCGCTTAAAGTCAATTTTTTGTTGTTTAACTGACACATTTATTCTGAAAAAAATGCCCCCAGTAAGTCAACGGCGGAACTTTCCCAAGTTTCAGGTTTTGACAGGAGTAGAATTATCGGCATGAAAGAAACAGGTTTGTCATTTCGAAAAATCGGCAGAAGGCTTAATCGAGACCACACCACGGTGGCCCGCATTTGGTCTTCTTGGTCTGAAGAAGGCATTCAACGACCTCGTCCCAGTGGAAGACCACCACGCAGCACCAATGATCATGAAGAACGACTTCTTAGGCGGATGGCCACAAGAGATCGGTTTCAGTCAACAAGGTCTATTGCGGTGAACTGGACAGGAGCTATTGGTCGTCACCTATCAATATCAACCATCTACAGGAGAATTAAGTCTTTTGGCTTACATTCATATCGTCCTTACCGACGACCCCAGTTAACTCAAGAGCATAAGACTGCTAGATTGGCATGGTGTCAAGAGCGGCGGGACTGGGACCTTCAATGGAATAACATCGTCTTCAGCGACGAATCGCGTTTTTGTTTGTGGCGAAACGATGGTGCGGTGGTTTCGAGGAGAACGTCGAAATTTAGAGTTTGTTGAAAGACGACCCACAGGCTTAACACATGGAGTCATGTGTTATGGGGCGCCATACGTGTTGGTGGAAGATCTCCTCTTGTGTTCATTCTAGGCACACTAAGAGCTCAGCGTTACATTGATAAGGCTACACCACATGCTGCACACGTTACAAGAAGGTTTCTGGATCAAGTGCAGCTACCAGTATTGCCGTGGTCTGCGCGATCGCCAGATCTTTCGCTTATTGAACATGTATGGGACATGATGGGTCGAAGACTAAGGCAACTACCAAGGCCCCTAAATAACTTTGGATGAATTACGACACCATCTCCAGGTAGCCTGGGATGAAATGCCTCAGGAAGATATAGAAAGCACGCCTCGGAGAGTGGACGCCTGCATTGCTGTGCGTGGCGATGCTAATCACTATTAACATTTTCTTGTTAACTGTTAATATTTTGCCTTCAAAATTGTATCATCTTATAAATGTTAATAAAGCATTATTTTACCATACTTTCAAGATCAAAGCATTATTATTTCTAAGTGGTGCATTGCATCTAACCATATTCTAGTCAAAAACTTGACACTTCAAAGTTGTAATGTATTTGTGATTTGCAGTACAACAAATTCCGTATTGTCTGAAATCAGGAATATATCAGTCCAAAAACGGCTTTAAGAATTTTTAAGCGTAGAAAAGCTTTGTCTAAATTAAACCTAACTCCATAAAGTAAGTTCCAGTTAATTTGTTTGATACTGTTGTTAAGCAACACACTGTGGGTGTCCACACAGGGGCGCACAATCGGCAGTATGCAAAATTTAAATTCGGACCCCTGCCAGCACCCTCTCTAAGCTCGTTTTCTACCTTATTACTACAGCATTAGGTTGATAAGCTAAACAATTTTTTTTGTACGACAAAATATAACTATTTTTTTTTGTACATAGGCAGTATTGTACAAGAATATTGAAACTCGTGTTATACATGACGACATACTACTAAATCAATTAAAAAACAACATAAAAAAATAAAAACTTTTTAACTTAAAAATTGCACTTTCATGCCTATTTCTCCATTAACCGTTTATAGGGTAGATGCAAATTTATAATCTTTTGTCAAAAGTACAAGGTTACTTAATTTCTCTAGATAAATAAAAATACAGCAGATATAATTATTATGGTTATGCCATGTAACTAATTTTGTTATCAAATATTTCTATCATTGTTCAAGTATGTTAGTGCTAGTCTTTGGACTAACAATAGCAATTGTTTCAATAATAAACAAACAAATGCAAATGTTTAATTGTCAATTCAACTAGAATAAAACAATTCCAGTGTTATTAGAGAAAACTTAATAATTATTGACAGTTGATTTAAGTGTATTTTTGGGCATTTTAAGTTTTATTGGTGTTGTATTATGGAAGGCAACCAACGACGCCGTGGACGCATTACAACCGTAAATCAAGATCGCTACATAACTTGGAAGCTAGACGACGACCAACAATTACAGCTAAACAATTGGTTGCACAGCTTCAGATTACCTCAAAGTTACTGTATGCTCTTAAACAATTAGAATTAGATTGTTTGAAGCTGATCTGCACGCGTGACATGCAATAAGAGTCTTGATAATCCGGCATGGTAATCGAGCACGCAGAGTAGAATGGACTGAAGATCATATTCTTTGGACAGAAGAGTAATGGTCTATGGTTTTGTTCACAGAGGAATGTCGTTTTAGAATACATCCTGATAGTCGAGAGGTTAAACTGTGGAGACGACATTTGTAAGTGTATTAATTTATTATACACAGACCACGCCCAAAAAAAAAAATTACTTCACAGTTTTCCTCATACACATGTAGCGGCATGGTCTCTGCGTATACGGACACCATGTGTGGTAATTTAGGCGAATGCTGAGGTGGTATTTTCTCCCTCAGAAGCCTATTCTGACCACACCCATCCTTAATCCCACCATGTATATATACGTAATGCATGTATGCTGGGAATCCATGATTGTGGCTGAAGGCGCTTGGAAAGCTTAACCACCCCGCCCTGCCCATTGGGGAGGGAATAAAACACGTGGACTTTTCCTCCTCTCTACTATGTACATATACTTGCACGAATTGATATTGTACTCTCTTATTAGAGACTTACCACGGACATTTAATCAGTGCTTATCCTTCGTGGAGTTATGTAAATGTGTACCATATGATAGAATGAGATTGTTACAAGATAATTTTTTCGTTTCAGTTCGCAGCTATGCGCTTGAAACGTCAAATATGAACGTTTTAACTAAGAGTGCTAGCTGAATACATTTCACTGCACACATTTTGCATGTCTCATGATTACCTATTGTATTTTAGAGTGATTGTACTGGCGACTTTGTCGAGTCTTCTTAGAGGCTGGACGCGTATACTAGGCCCCTGAACCCAAGCATTTACCTAGTGTTACTCAGTTTGTTAGTTTGCTGTAAAGATTACTTGTCGTTATGTACTTATAGAAGGGGACATGTGTTGTTCCATATGATGTAATACTAACCAGCGTTAACTATATTTCTCTCACAACGCTCTCCATGAAAAATTGCATTGTCAAAATTCTAGCGATATAAGTATAACCTCGAATTTTTTTTTTCCAGCGGAAGGAAAAACATTAGAACACATTTTCCAAAAATGTGGCATAAAAACTCCCTATGTTTTATACTAATTAAACGTAACCCATCAGATCTGGAGTTGTATTTATAAAAGCGTTATAGTTTGAAATAAGTGACAGATAAACCTCGGTTATAAATTTTTGGAACACTAAATTTACTCAACGTCAGCTTTTTCTGTACCACGTTATCAACAATATAATCATCTCTAACAACGGATTATCCAATTTCCTGTATGAACAAATTATACACGTTACACTTAATAGTACTTATTAGAACATCCTGTAGCTACAGATTGGAACTTTTCTTAGCTTTATGCAGCTAACATTGACTGAAAACCTTAGTAAACGTTTCATATACATTCTTCACTTAGCTACAGTTGTATTTATTTGGTATTTGGCTAGCTTTAACTTTAAAATATTAAAAAATACCATTATTACCATGTTTTGTTAAAAAGCTATCATTAACATATTTTCAATTATCTCATGTATCGTTAAGTCTGCCTGTGACTAAATTATATCCACGTTACGTGTTGATTTTGTTTTATATCTTTTTTTTCTTTTGTTTTTACCTTCCAACCTACATATACATATGTAGGTATAGAAGCTTATGCAATCGACTTTTATTTCACTATCGCTTATTTTAAAACTTTTGGCGAAGTTTCGCCAAGATCGGCCTTGATGTCTGGACGTGTGTGGATGTATGTTAATATCTACGATAACTCCAGAACGAAAACACCTGCGTACTTAAAATTTTTTATTTAAGCGTGTTTTCATTTCGCTTGGAGCTGATTAGATTTTGGGAGAAATCCAGCGGCGGAGAGGGAGGGTTATTAGGGGCAGTGTTTGGTTTTTATCAAATATTTCTAAAACAGCTGCATATTTCAAAGATATAAAAAATACCTGGATATAAACCTTAAATATATAGATTAATATGTTCTACGCAATTTTTTGATACGACGCGACGCGTAATTTAGCGGCAAAAAATTCTTAAAGTAGAATTTAAGCGTTAGTGTTTTCAATATCTGAGTAACGATTAATTTGATAAGAAAAAGTGTAGACACATTTTTTAAAGAAAAACTAATTTTACATATCTTTTCTTTATAAAGTTTCTTAATATAATGTAAGGTTAAGTCTAAAAATTAATTGATAACTTATATAAGCGGGCGGCTTTAGAACTTTTTTTTTAAGTTAACATGTATTTATGTCTATTAATCTCTCTCTGACATGAAGTATTAAACGTCATTCTGACATAGATTATTGTTTTTGCTCACAATGTGGCCTGACGAAAAATGTCTATTATAGTCGAGCCTATGATAGCCGAGGTGCAGCCGAGGCTAGCAACTAGGCGAGACAATAGACGGTTTTTCGCCGAGGTGCATATTACATTTTTTCGTCGACCTCTACATACCTTTTATGAAAGTATGCACTCACCTGTTTGCTGGTCTCGGCTACGTCCCACTCTTCGAACTGCAGACTCGATCATAATTTTAATAAATGTAAACAAATTCTGATTTCCAAAACTTCATTCTTGTGCTTTACTTGTTAAAATGCTTTTTGATACGTTTATTTTATTGGGAATGGAATTCTCAATGTATCCCTCGGCGACTGTTGAAGATATCCATACTCAGTGCTGTTTTAATGACAGAATATCTGCGTCGGCATTGACCAAAAGTGTTGCAGATGTGCGCCGATAACAATGCCCGGTGTACTCTAGTTCATTTAGCAATTTTAAGTATTTTGCGATCAAGCTAGGTATCTTCGCAAATGCATGCACACCAACCACTTGCACTGTACACTTTCCTAATTTATAATTGACAAAAAATATATTATGATTACAAAGCTTCGGTCTTAAGACGGGGTGAATCCTTTAGAAATATTTCGACAATACACCATATTGTCGAAATATTTCTAAAGGATTCACCCCGTCGCAAAGTTTGTCTGCAACTGTAAAAATTCGCCTTTTACCATTTTTTGAGTCTGGAATCAACAATGTCTTTGGTCGTTATTTTACGTAGTTCGTCATTTCGAGCCCCAGCAATTCCAATAATTAAACAGAGCTGTAATGATATAACAATAAATACATCAGCAAAATAAATTAAAACATTTTACCTTGTGCAAAAGATAAGTTTCATCTGGGGCATCTCTAGATTTTTTCGCTTTGTACCCAACGCTTTGTTTTTTCAAAAATGCAATAAGTTTCGGAAATTTGGATATGTTAACGTTTTCCTTAATGGCTAATGTGGATTTTAGCATAGAGTATATTGACCATAGCGTTGATGACTTATAATTATTACTAGTTTAAGTAGAAAAATAGGCCAGAAGAACATTTTATGAGAGATTCTCGACATTATGTTCTTGACGCCAGTTCTTGAACGCGTTGTATTGTTTTTCGTATAAAATTCGTGATTTCTGGGCGAGTAAATCCAACGTGGCCGTAGTTGCCAATTCCCGCAGCTCAGGAGGAGTGTTACTGATATCCATATCGCTATCACTATCCATTCTTGATTATTATGAACACTTATATTCACAACACGGTCTTATTCACACGTAAAATCTAGCGGATTTCGTAAATAATTAATATGACAACAGCAAATGACAGTTATTGTTGTTTTTATTAAATCGTTGATTTACAAAGTGACTCAATAGCCACTCTCGCACCGTGCCGTATCATAGTGACCACAGCGGACGAAAAGTGTCTGCGGACGAAAAATACTTGCCTTTAAAAATAGTCGATTTTTCATTCTGAAATTAGTACGTAGAATGTCATTTTTTGTAAAGGTCGACGAAAAAAGATATTAAAATTAAGAACATTTTCTTTTAATTTCCATTTCGTAAGTTGGAAGGTCGTGTGGTGCTCCACACCAGTTATTTTATGGTTAGTACATAGGGAGTCTCACACGTAGCTTCCGGGTTCCTTCAAATTAAGACGTACAGTATTAGTTAGAATGCGATATCGTATACAATTTCATATTGCTCTCGAATTCCGCAATGACTGTGAAAACTTACATTCTTTAAAACCTAACTCTTCATTTACGTACATCCGTCTTTTCTTATAATGTCTTCTGGGACCCGGAATAACCTATTTCTATGTCAAATTTTTAAATGATTTACTAAACAGTTAAATTATTTACTCATGGAATTAACATTAATATTGATTTAATTTTTATTGTTCAAATTTATTTGGAAGTTTATTATAATTATTTTAGCGTTTAATTAATATTTCAAATTTACTCTCTAATTACTTCGCTAGCTGCTGAGTTATACCTCTTAGATTGCGCAGGGTTAAAGCCTTACAGTTACAATCGTTCTGCGTGATTACGAAGCACTTAATAATAATAATAATTTATCTTTAGGTAGCTTAATTCTTTCATACTATACGAAAATTAACGCCAGGCGCATTACAGTAAGATACCGTATGCGACTTTAAGCGAAAGTACATATACTATTTTTTGTGTTTTTCATCTTTATTAACAAACAATTTATCATTATTTTATTATTATTCAAGACACTTCTTGCTTTGGTTGTTGAATTGTTGTTCTAACTAGAAACAACACATACATGCTGAATTTATGATTTTATTATTATGTACATCAATAAGTAAGAAACTAAACATGTAATTAAAGTGAGACTTAATCAGACAGTATGTTATTAATTTTGTAGCAACAATAAAAAAAGCACGACTACGTATAGCAGAAGAATGTTACACTCGCTTCCTGTCATTTTGAGAAAACCAAAACCAAAGCAACTGTAGTCGAAACAAGTTGGAATGGATTATACGTAAAACAATAAGTAAACTAAACTATTCTTATAGTTTATCTCGTGATATTTGGTTTTCTCGGGTAAGTACCAGTTATGAATTCTAAATATTTATATTTTCTACCCGCTCACAAGATTCTTGCAAAAAATTGTAGTTTCAACAGAATTAGTAACATACTTAGAGATAGATCGAAAACCAAATATCGTGAGACAAACTATACAACCGTAAGTTGCTCACTAATTAATTGTCATTTGTATACATTTCTACTAAACTTTTAGAATTACTACACTGGACGAGGTCATATATTTACAATTATTACGAAATATCAGTTAACAATAGGTGCGTATTTTGGGTTAAACTGGATAGAAATATATTCGTATTTCATGAGTTCAAAAAATTCATGTAAGTGGGCGTAAAATATAAAGTACAATACTGTACAGTAATTTAATAATTTATGTAATTATCAGTCTTACCATCATAATAAAATCTCGCAATTAAGGAAGTAAACGTGTAACAATTGTCAATGAGTATAATAAAAAGATGGTAAAATTTGATAAAAAAATACAATATTAAATGTACGTTTGAAACATTAACAAAAATTTTGAGAGTATTTATTTATCAATTAAGACATACGTAAGTAGTTTTTAAAAACACCTTTCTTAATGTTCCTAAAAGAAATAATTAAACGTAATTATGTCCCTATTCTCTTATTAGTGTACCGGAAAAAATGATATGATAGTGGATAATTTAACAAAAATTAACTGTGCTATAAATTAAAATATCATTATATGGCCAAGCGTACGTTAATTTCCTGGCAACATTTTTTAACCCGAAGGCCAAAATAAAGATGATCAAATTAAAGATAAAATTATACCATTTCACTCTTCCAGAAAGGAATATTTTATAAAATTAATATGCAAATTAGATATATACCTTCTCTGAAAATTACGTTAATTACAATTAAAGATAAATTCAAGTTAATTAGAGTAGTGACAATTGATGATCTTTAAACATTAAAACAACTAGAAACGACATCTTTAAATTAACTTACTGTAGTTCTTTTAAGCGTGCGTGTCGTTATAAATTATTGTAATGCAATTTCGGTTTAAAAACGAGAAATTTTAATAAGCAAATTAATCCTACAAGTATTTTGATTCACGGTACATTTAATTATACATTATTAGAATTGAAACACGATGTTTTGAAACCAATAAACAGTATAATAATAACCTTTCAACAACGCCAAAAATTTCAAATTTAGATCTCCAATTAACATTTTTCTTTCTGACATTATAATTCAAATATAGTAAGGTAAAAGAATTAATGTTTTCTACGTGCTAGGTTTAGCAAAAACCAGATTAGAATATAAATGCGATAAAACCAAAAAAATATTGGATTTCATCAGCATATTTATGTTTGCCCAATTATAATTTTTAATTGATAACTCCCGGTAACTATTCAATTTTCATTGTAATCAAAAATGTATTTAATTACAATGTTGCACTTACCAAAAAAAAAAACAACTACAATTTAAATGCAAAACGTGTGCAAATCTGCTTTGAAATTTATTGTTGAAATTATTAATTTAACATTCAAACAACGCAAAACTGTTATCACAAGTTAAATGTGTCTTTTGGTATGAAGACTAAGTGTTTGTATTAATGCCAAATGGAGATGCTAATTGCATATAAATAGTCTAAAGTTTGTAAAATTATTGTTGTATTTGTATAATTATGTACTTTATACAATTTTACACAAGGGCGTCTTGCGGTCACTTATTTTATTAAATATATTACAGTATTATTAGTGAATACAAAACTCCTAATTTACTTAGAAATCTAAGAGAATGCAAATTTAATATGCTTCCTTAATGTAATTATTTACCTACAGGTTAGAAGAATACTATTATAAGAGAAAATTACAAGGACTGCATAATTTTAACAGTTTATACCTTTGGGGTATTTCGCAAGCAAAATAAAGGATCCATTAATCAAGCAGTAATTTAAGAATAACAACTTCATGTAATTAGTATAATTTGGTTTTAGTTATTTTCAAGTAATAAAGCAATTGGAAATCTATTTTTTTCACGAACATGTAGTAGAACTCAATTGAAGCAACTCTATTTCGCATCGAGTTGCATTAACAATTAATTATGAATATGAAATAATCGAACACGTTTAATCAAATGTAGGTGTAGATCGCCAACAATTTTAACCATTTTGAGTGGCAAACACAAAGGAGGGGGCACGTTTTAAATGTAAAATACCTTTCGGTCAGAATTTAACCAAATTTTGATATGTTCTAGAACTTGACCAATTGATCAAATGTCTTCATTGCCCGAAAGCTCAAAGCTCAACAGTTTTTGATATACAGGATCTGCAATATCACTATTTGCTACTTTCAATATATCATAAAATGGACATTTTTGCCAATATTAACGCAAAACTTAGTGGAATATTATTTTTTTGTGCTACTGGTTACAACCTTTTCTTTACTTTCATTATTTTTGTACATACACCTGATATACAGGGTGAGACCAAATATATGTATCTGAAAAGCATTATACGGTGGTATTGTTTTGATGTTTTGGTGAATGGAAGTTAACACATATATATGTCCATTTAAATTATTATTGCAAGTTAAGTCCCCTAGACGTCCGTTATACAGAGTGTTTCATTTCTTTAATAGATTTAATTGAGTATTATTATACTTCCTAATTAATTTTCTGATAACTTAATTGAAATGTCTATATTAAAATAAACTATTTGCTAACTGTATATACCTACATAATAGTCACGATGTGTCTATACTGATACTGGGTGTCCAAGTACAAAGGACCAAAGCGATATCTTAAACTTCATATAGGTACGGAAAAACCGTTAACATAAAAAATCCCTTGCAATTGGATGTCGTTGCGAAATACAAAGCTTTTGGAGATTGACAGATAGAAAGGTTAGATGTGCTTCATTTATTATGCTCACTATTTTCTAATAAAGTTTTCAGTAGATTCTTTTGATAAAGAAGGCGCTTGTCGAAGTTCATCTTTATTTTGCAAAACTAAGAAAAGAAAATTCTTTAAGATACTAGTGTCTTCACTGTTCACACCATCGACAAACGGATTTCGCAGGTCTATCTCCATCATCACTACCGGTTTGTACAGCCATTGGAAATAAGAAATGTTTATGTAGAAACGTTAATGAACGTATTTTAATATATTAAAAATATCTAAGCTTAATAAGATATCAGTTAACTGAACTGATAAGGCAGAAAACAGTAAACAATTTTTGGTCTTGATATAACCATTGTCATAGAAATCAAAAAGTTGCATAATCAAATGTTAAATGTCTATCACCTCCACATATCCTAAAAACCATAGTACAGCTGCCACATGAGAACAAGTACCTAAAGTTCTGGCACCAGTCTTGCAGGTGCAGTAAGTACTAATATTGGCTTAGGTTCTTCTTCCTCATTATTCGGCACAAATGCAATCCACAACTGGTAACGAGTAGCATTTCTGAGGCGAGAATATATCCTTACCCGTATAAAACCGGGTTCGTAGTTTTCATCAAATTGATATTGAACCTGGCGGTCCTCTATTTCATTGTCCTGTATATAAGAAGGAGCAAGCTTTAATTGAAAAATACCAACAGTTAACTCTTTAAGATAGTAATGTGACAAACGTGGGAATGAGGGAACGATAATTTCATTTAAATCAACCCATCTGCCAATTCTAGCGCGTAAGTTTTCCTCCTCAACCCTGGCTTGAACAACATTTGGCTCTTGAACTTTTTGAAGAATATTTTCAGCTAGCTCAATAGTAGCATCTTGCATTAAAATGGGTGGAAAATATTTATTTATAATTGCTCCAGCAATTTTAAGAAAATCAGCAATATTACAAATGTGGGGTGTTTTTATCTTAAAGCTAAAAAATTTAAAAATTGATTTTAAGTACCCATTGCGGGCTTCTACGATCCACCTGGTTTTCGTAACGAGACGACTATCATTAGCCTCTTCTGTGGATAACTGTAGCTGACCTCTGGGTAAAAAGGCTGGTATTTTAAAATCTAATCTATTTAAAGCTGGAATAGCATCCAAGTACCCGCGGTCGAGAATGAAAATATCTCCTTCATTAAACCATTCACGCATTCCATTCACATCTCTATTAAATTCACTTATAGGTATGTTAGCATCGTCGTTTTCAGAATTTGAGAAGCATGGCCCTTGAATGTCTAGAATAAATCCGCTCAGGGCAACAAGGAGAGATGGCTTGATAAGATGTTTACCCTTATAAGTACAGTAGGACTGTCGCAACACTTTAAAACAAGAACTCTATTTCTAGATAAGTACAGTCATTATACACTATAACTAGAGGCCGATCCAGGTTTTGATTATATAGACGATTTGCAAAAGGAGTTGATTTTCGATGTAGCTGTCTCTTGTTGTAGCAGTAAATCCAATATTTTGTGGTACAAATCTTGCAGAAAGAGATTGTCTAACTAGAGATATAGCTAAGCTGGCTTGTTGTCTTGTGGAATAATTAAAAATAATCGCTAAAAAACTATCACTAAGATCTTGTCGTAACTTGCACAGGAATGCTAAGAGATCTTTTTTACTTACATATCTCAAAGAATTTCCTATTCTAACGGGGTCACAAAAGTTGAAAAGATTATTAAATTGATCTTTGCTTATAGGAGAAACTGCTTTAAATTGAGAATCTGTGAAGTTATTTTCGTCTTCGTAAGCCGTGTGGTAGCTTTTTTTCTTAATCTCCTTACGTAATGCTTGTAAAAAAATATAAATCTCATTACCTGCTAATAATGGCCGATTTACATATCGTAACACAGGGAGCAGAAACTCAAACAGATTACCATTCTCATCCAAATGAATATTACGGCAGTACGTATTTTCTGGCACGTATATATCTCTCTCAACGAAAATATTAATTCTACCTTTCATGGATATTTTATGTATATCATTCCCATCGTTACAAATGCAGCATAAGTGAGTTGACCTTTGTAGCACATTTAATCGCAAACAATTTGGGTTATTGTCTATTGCTTTAATTTCCCTTACAATAGAAATATTGCAGACATTGCAGATTCGAGTTCCTTCTATTATGACCCGCTTTGGTAGATTTGCTTCGCGGCGACGTGCAATCACAATTTCCTGCTTTCTTGCATTTACCTCACCACTTATTTTCACCATAACCCTAGGAACTAAAGCATTTCCACAAGCAAAACATGGAATTCGATTCATTTTTCACATAAACTCTTCAACGATTTTAATTCAAAAAGTAGATTTGCAACTAACCATCAACAATATCACTTAATTAGTGGATTAATTTTTGACGTTTCATAACCACCTACTATATTGTTGTTATTTTATAAGTTTGGGAATAGAAAAAAATAATAATTGTAGTATGAAAAACGGAAAGAAAAGTGCAAAATCAGACAAAAATCTAGTTGTTCGAATAAAAGCAGAAGAAAAAGCGCAATACCACATTACGGTTTTGGTTTAAACGAATAAGTTAATACTAAATATAACTTTATTAGAAAATAGTGAGCATAATAAATGAAGCATCTAACCTTTCTATCTGTCAATCTCCAAAAGCTTTGTATTTCGCAACGACATCCAATTGCAAGGGATTTTTTGTTAATGGTTTTTTCCGTACCTATATGAAGTTTAAGATATCGCTTTGGTCCTTTGTACTTGGACACCCAGTATCAGTATAAACACATCGTGACTATTATGTAGGTATATACAGTTAGCAAATAGTTTATTTTAATATAGACATTTCAATTAAGTTATCACAAAATTAACTAGGAAGTATAATAATACTCAATTAAATCTATTAAAGAAATGAAACACTCTGTATAACGGACGTCTAGGGGACTTAACTTGCAATAATAATTTAAATGGACATATATATGTGTTAACTTCCATTCACCAAAATATCAAAACAATACCACCGTATAATTCTTTTCAGATACATATATTTGGTCTCACCCTGTATATCAGGTGTATGTACAAAAATAATGAAAGTAAAGAAAAGGTTGTAACCAGTAGCACAAAAAAATAACATTTCACTAAGTTTTGCGTTAATATTGGCAAAAATGTCCATTTTATGAAATATTGAAAGTATCAAATAGTGATATTGCAGACCCTGTATATCAAAAACTGTTGAGCTTTGAGCTTTCGGGAAATGAAGACATTTGATCAATTGGTCAAGTTCTAGAACATATCAAAATTTGGTTAAATTCTGACCGAAAGGTATTTTACACTGTACTATTTGAATAGCGTTTAACTAAACATGCTGTTTCCACCTTTCCTCCTAAAATTAAGCATAAAAAACGGAATAATTTACCTAGAAACAATAACATACCTTACAATAACATAGCTTATCCATTTTTTTAAGTAAATCTGCCACTTGATTACACAGTGCTAACAAAGAAGAGAGAATGTCGAATAAAGTTAAATGAAGTATTAGTTGCTTGCATGTATTCTGATCATTTTTCACTTGAAAAAGACATTTATTGAGAAAAATTGGTACAATGTATATTAATCAAAATATTTTCCATCATTTTCTACAACTTTTTCCCATCTTTATGGCAACATAGCGATACCGTGCTGGAGGAACCATGGTGGTTTGGCAGCTATCAAATGATCGCGACATTTTCGCACTTCTTCAGCATTTCGAAACCGTGTGCCAGCCAAGCCATGTTGCATCGATCTGAACCAGTGGTAATTAGAAGGCGCTAGGTCTGGTGAGTACGCTGGGCGCGGCAGAGCTTCCCATTCGAGCTGCAACAGTGTATCCATCACAACTCTTGCAACGAGTGGCAGAGCGTTGTCATGCAAGAGGATGACTTTGCGTCTGTTACTAGCTACTTCTGGTCTTTTTTGCAAAAATATGTCATTCAATTTGTTCAATTGACGTCGGTAGACATCTGCAGTAACTTCATTCGGTTTTAGCAGCTCGTAATACATTACACCTTGCTGACCCCACCATATGCACAGCAAGACTTTATGGTCATGAATATTCAGCTTCGGTGTCAATGTGGATGGCTAACCCATGACTTTTTGCGCTTGGGATTGTCGTAGTAGAGCCACTTTTCATCGCCAGTCACAATACGCAACAGAAAATTATTCTTTTTTTACATGGAAATCAATGAAACCGCGATGTTGAAACACCTCGAAATCAGTTAATTCGTGTGGTAGCCATTTTCCCTCCATTTGGATCTTTCCCATCGCATGTAAACGTCTGGAAACAGTTAAATCATCAACTACCAAGCTCTCTGAAAGTTTTTTAAGAGTTTGGGCTGGGTTTTCGTCCAATAAGTCTTCATTGTCTCGGAACTTTTTTGGTCCTGTAGGCCGTTCTTCTTCATTGACATCAAAATCGCCACTTTTAAAGCGGCAAAACCAAAACCGGCAATTGTAATATGACGGAGCAGCATCACCATAAGTTTCTAAAAGTGTTTGATGGGCTTCGGCAGCAGATTTCTTCAAATCAAACAACAAAAGTAATGAATGTCGAAAATGCAATTTTAAGCATTCCACTGATATTTTGTATAGAAAAATGTCAAAACCATGGAATTTAACAGTTAGGTTAGGTTGTTTAACAGTTGTTTCCCATGATAATTGGCATTTTCACCAACAGATATCGCTGATCAAAATACATGCAAGCAAAATCAAACGCAAAACACTAAAAAGCAGAGACATACAATACCTACACCAAACGCGTTATGCTCTGCATTAAAGTGAACACGATAGGTTATGTGACGATTAAGTTCATTATTAGGTTATATTTTTTTACATGAATAGCTGTCATTATGAAACATACATTTACTAGAAGTATAATACATAATGACCAATATCAAAAAGATAAAACTGCCAATCAGTCCACCATATGGTCTATTGTTCTGCATTGCTGTATTTCTCGTAAAATTTAAAAAAATCTGGAGAGTTTCCACTCAACATTCCCGTATAGATACCTATACATCATAGAAGTACTAGCAGATTTACATAATTACAAAACAAAAATGAAACTAAAATTCTAATAGCTTATCAAGATTGACTTACAAATATTAATGTAGGTAATGTCGAATGCCTTGTATTTAAAACAAAAAGTCAAAATAAAAAAAATTTCCAAGTAGTTTCTAATGTTTAAGGCTTGACCGAAATTTTGAATGAGTGCGCCATTTTAAAGTGTAAATGCATATTAGAATAAAATTTAAAAACACTTTAAGAAAAAATCTGGACTGTCTCCAATCAACGTTCCTGTATACGCGCACATACCATAAACGCACTAGCGGATATACTCGTATATACATAATAAAAGTATACGTACAATGAAAAAATTAAACTGAATTTTTTGATTTCGTGTTTTACATGTCCTTTAACACTTTAATTCTGCTCTAAAACAAAAATTACAATAAGTTTCTAAAGAATTTTCACTTTTTGCTTTTAATAGTGTTTTAAGACGCGCTTTCAAATATTAATACAACGCCTTGTATTTAAAACAAAAAATTAAAAATAGATTCTAATGTTTAACGTTTGTACAAAATTTTGAATAAATACGGCATTTTAAAGTGTAAATTCATATTAAAATAAAATTTAAAAACGATTTACCCAAAAAAAATTATTTCCTGGTCGGGGGTAGAACTCTCCTTCCTTGCACTACCAGTCCAATCATTTAACCGTGGTACTTTTATGTTTAATGTATATTGTTAACATATTATGAAATTGTTACAGATTTTTTATATAGGGTTGTCCAAAAAAACCGGAATTTCCGTTTTTAATATTTTTTTGTATTTCTTAACCTATTTCATTGATTTTGGTTTTGTTTGAAAGAGAATTGATGAAGACACATCACTAACCTAATATCTTCGCGATTTGTTTAAAAAACAAAATGGCGGACACATTCAAACTTTACCAAACTTTAAAACTAGTTGGAACTTTTTCAAGTCGCACTGTATATGTTTGCAAGTTACTTTACGAAAGCTTGGATATTTGTGAATAGAACTCAGGTCGAACATGGAAATCGGTCAATAACTTTCTGACGTATGGCACGACAAAGGCAAGTACGTTTTAACATATTGACTCCTATTTTCTTTCGATATTCTTTAAACAAAGTTTTATTTAAACAAAAACAAGCAAAATATTAGGTTTTTGATGTGCCGTCTTCATCAATTCTCTTTCAAACAAAACCAAATTCGATGAAATAGGCCAAAATCAATCAAATAGGTTCAGAAATTAAAAAAATATTAAAAAAGAAAATCCGTTTTTTTGACAGATTAAAAAAAAATATATATATATATATATATATATATATATATATATATATATATATATGTATATATATGTATATGCGTTTTTCACGATTTTATTGATTCTGCAGGATGCCTGTGAAATATATTGGTTAATAGTCTCAATTCGATGAAATAGGCCAAAATCAATCAAATAGGTTCAGAAATTAAAAAATATTAAAAAAGAAAATCCGTTTTTTTGACAGCCATATATATATATATATATATATATATATATATATATATATATATATATATATATATATATATATATATATATATTATATATATATATATATATATATATATATATATATATATATATATATATATATATATATATATATATATATATATATATATATAAGAATAATTTTTATTTAAATACCATTTTAGTGCCTCCATCAATTTGAAATTTTATGCTATTAGTTTTTCAGTTGGTATCTTTCATAACCAGGCGGTATCTGTTTTAAAATGCTCATCTATGAATGTTTTCCATATGATCGAATTGTTTTGCTTTAAAGGCTCCAAAATGGTACTAATAATAATAATTTCACTATGCGCGGGTCTAAAAACGTATGCTCAACTTTTTATTAAACAAAATGTTAAAAAAACATTTTGCTTTTTTTTCTTTTAACTAGAGTATCTCAAAAGCTATTCATTTCAGAGAAAAGTTGCAAAGGAAAAAGAGTTTCGTAATTAAATTGTACATGCGAAACAGCTAATTTAGAGTCGAAAAATACATTTTCAGTATTGCAAAAATAGAAAAAAAAATTAAAAAATGTAAAAAACAAGTAATTTTGAAATTTTTTTTCGAGTATTCATATAAGAGTAACCAAAAAAAAAAACTTTTCGGTACGAAAAATCGCCACACCAAATTTCATTAAAGTCGGTCTGATAGTTTTTGAACAACAAATTTTATCTATATTTAGAAAAAAAATGCAATTTTTTAAAATTAAACAGAGCCTCATATTCAAAGTATTCGGAAAGCGAAAAGCGATAATTCGTCAATTAGTTTTAGAGTTATAATCAGTTAAAGTTAACCGCCGTTTACAGCGCAACTACGAGAGGAGGAGGGTGGCTTTTGAAACAAATACCTTCGTCATCCTGAGCACTTTCCAATTATTAAATTTCAGGTCTTCCTAAACAACATGTTTAAAATCATTAGTTGGTTTTATGCACGCCTTTTCAGGATACGACACCACTTCTGCTTTCCACTACCAAGGAAAGCTGAAAATTGTTAAATTATTTTCTTCTCATCGAGACTTGTTGGATGAAGCTAAGATTTTTAACAACCCGAATGCTTAGCATGAGCAAGTAAGAAATTTCGTTACATATGGGGGGAAAAACTCTAAAATTGAGTTACACTGAGACACCTACGTTTTAAAAAATGGTGCAAAAAAAGAATTTTAACTTGTCAATGTTACCACTTATGCAGTCTGCAGCCGAACAACACTGTTACAGAGTATACCATCAAACTCAACAATGGATTGGTAATAATTTAAACCCAAACCAAGATGCAATTGCATTAAAGATTGTTTGAAGTCATGTGGGTGTGTTAAGCATGGCTTAAAGTGTTCTGACTATTGTAACAACGGAATTCGGACTTTTCGTCCACGGACGGTTCATCCTGGACTGTTCGTCCCCGGACGGTTTGTCCACCTGAAAAAACTTTTAAGGTCATTTCTAACAAAAGGTTTGAATCAAAAACAAATTCAACATAAAAATATTTCAACTTTATTATCTATGCGATAAATGTGCAAGTACCCTTAGGTAAAGTAACACTTCGGCATTGCCATAGCCGCCTACTACTCGCTGGTAGGTTTGGTTAGGTATATTGCCCTTAGATAAAGTAATGCTTCGGCATTGCCATAGCCGGATAGTAACTAACGGTAGGTTAAGTTAGGTATATTACAAAATGTGTATAAGTATTAGTTCAGTATTTTAATAATATACTAAAATATACTTTTCGCTAGACGGATCGTCTGCTGGATGAACCGTCCGCTGGATGAACCGTCCGCTGGACGAACCATCCGCTGGACGAGTAGTCTAGGGACGAACAGTTCTGGACGAATCGTCCTGGGACGAAACGCCCTAGAATCGTAACAACTGTCATAGTTAATCGTGTAAAAATGCAGCATCTACGAAAATGCCTCTGGAAATAGAGATAGATTGTCGATGAAGAGACAACTCCAGAGTATGAAAATCAAGATGTATTAGAGTTACTTGAAAACAACGTTTTACAATTAGAAGATGAAGAACTGGCAGAAGAATCTGAAAATTCTGTAGAAATAAATCCTTCGAAAAAAGCGCGTTTTTCAATTTTTTCAATTTTTGTTAATACAAAAATTTTGTTGTTTAATGATTTTGAAATTTCAGTATTTTTGTACTTAAAAATAAAAAAAATATATAAGTATCTTGATGTCTTAGTTTAGGCTCTGTTTAATTTTAAAAAATTACAATATTTTTTCCAACATATAGATAGCAAAATTAAAGTTCAAAAACTGTCAAACCGATTTTAATGAAATTTGGTGTAGTAATTTATCATACCAAAGGTTTTTTTGGACCAATTATGAAGGCCCTACCTGTTATATGAGTACTCACAAAAAAAATTTCAAAAATACTTCTATTTTTTACATTTTTTCATTGTTTTTTGCTATTTTTGCAATACTAAAAGTGTATTTTCCGATTTTAAATTAGATGTTTTCTATGTAAAATTTAATTACGAAACTTTTTTCCTGCGCAACTTTTCTCTGAAATGAATAGCTTTTGAGATATTTTAGTTAAAAAAAAGCAACATTTTTCATATTATTTTAACATTTTGTATAATGCAAAGTTGAGCACACGTTTTTTGACCCGCGCATAGTGAAATTATTATTAATAGTACCGTTTTGGAGACATAAAAGCAAAATAATTCGATCATATGGAAAACATCCAACTTAAAATAGATACCGCCTGGTCTATCATGCGTGTAAGAAATTTCAATTTAATAGCACTATTTAAACGGCTAGTTTACTTGAAAAAATTTGAAAACTGTGCAGGTAAACAGGTACTTCCGGTACCCAAAAAGTTGTAAGGATCTACGATTTTACTGTAACTGCCACATGCCAAATTTCATCACCCCAGTTCGAACGGTCTGACCGCTATCGTGTTTACACACCCTCAGAACGTGAAAATTACGATGTCGAAGTTTTTCATGATCGCAATACCTTCCCTATACTATACTTCGTATAGTATACGGGAATGTAAAAAATGTTTGTATTACCAACATAACTTACGGGCACTATGAAATTTGAAGAAATCCAATATGCAAACGCTGTTCGGTGTTTAATGTAATAGGGACAAGTGATTTCTTCATAAGGGGTGTGTAATAATTACGAACTGGGTGTTTACTCCAATTATCATGAACTTCGATCAATACGTTTGGACAAAGATAGGCACATTTTATCGTATGCTAGTTTGTTAATTTTATCATTTAACTTAAAACCTGAATAAAATGCTAATCTACTAGTTTTTAGCACTAGTTCATGCATATTTTCTTTGGTTGAAATTTTATTTATGTTTGAGATATTTACTATAAAATAGTTTCTCTGAACAGGGTAAAAAAACCATTTTCAAATGGAACTAATTTGCAATCTTTAAGAATTAAATTAACATAAACGATGTATACGCTTACTACAGGAAATACTACAATAAAATTTATAACAGCGGGTTGTATAAATTTATTCCACCACACCCGTAAACCAATAATTATTAACGTTCTATTTAATAAAATTAACTTAATAAGCAATCATTTAAAGAAAAAATGACATATTTTATGAACATTAAAGTTTCTCTTAGAAATAATAATATTTAAAGTTACATCTTATGTAATTAAAAATTATTATTAATTTTATTAAATACATAAATAAAAAGTTTACCTCGAGTAAGATTTGAATCTACGACCTGTATTGCTAGAGTACCGCGCTAACCAATTGCGCCATCAAGGTTCAAGCCTCAATTGATGTAAATGTTGTCTTTATGTATGTAGAACTAATGTGAATTCTAAATATAATGTAGTTAATGCAGAAATCTATTAAATTGTATTACATTGAAATTAAACTGATTATGTACTTTAATTACAATTTCATTTAAAAGTTGAATTGTATAATTAAACTGTAACCTATATTGATTGTATATTGCAAATTATGTTAGTTTGATGAGAGTTTTCATAGATATTGCTCTAAAAGCTATTGAAGTATAAGCAATTAATTACGGTTATGTTCGCTTTTGTGTACTTTTATTTTGGGACTTAAAAAAAACCAACGTCACGCAATAATCATCGTAAATATAGTAGGAAGTCGTTAAGTAGTTGGATCTTTTTTCCATTCAAAAATTTAAATTTGGTTCTTGAATGGAAACTACTGCATTAGAGTTGAAATACTTTCAGAACAACACAGTGCGCACAAACCAATATTGGTCACAATTCGACAGTTTGCCGTCGCGTGCGCAATTCATAGGCGTAGAAATTTTAAGTAGTTTATTTACATTTTGGTGCACGCTTGAGTTATAGGTTATATTTCTGACTTCTACATTTTCTTTTAATAAACAGTTCTTTTCAGAGCTCTTTTTGACCCTTCGTGTATATTTTGGTAAGTTTGCAATATCTGTGCTTTAAGCGTAATTTACAAGTATTTTTTTTGTCTTTTTATAGTCACCAAACAATGGCAAACAAATCGAAACAGATCGGCGTTCGTGGAAAGATTCTGCATAGTCAAGCTTGAGAAATTGTTGCAAACGTTATAGAATTCATGACAAAAGAAGCCAAGGAGGGAGTGACAATCCCTTTGTCAAACTTTAAGGAGAGAATTTTAGCTGCTACGAAGATAGGTGACTTCACTTATCGTAAAGTTATATCAGACATGAAGGAAATTTCCCAATGCAAAGCAACAAAGTTTTCTTTACCTAGAAAAAATAAAAACAGACCAAACCCTAGAAGTAATTTGTATCAGGAGCAGATAAAATCCATTATACATAATTTTTATATTATTGAAAAGAGAGTGCCTACGTTAAAAGGTAATGAAACAATTTTTACATGGTAAATATAATTACATTTAAATTAACAGGTATCCATAATAAAATTCTGCAAAGGGGTATTGATTTTAAAGGTGGACTTGCGACTTTGGGAAAGATTATTAAAGAATTGGGTTTTCGGTAAGTCATATAACTATTTGTGACATTCACTCATATTAACTTATTGCATAAATTTGTAGATGGTGCAACACTGTTGATAAAAGGAAGGTTCTGATGGAATCATATGACATACGCTTAAAGTGTATCCAATATTTACGTCAACTGCAGCAATGCATTCAAGATAAGAGACCAATTATTTTTACAGATGAGTCCTATATCAATAGTTATCATACAAATCCAAAAAATTGGACAGATAATTCTACTCTGGGTTTTAAAAAACCTATTGGCAAAGGTCCACGTGTTATCATGGTACATGCTGGTGGATCTGATGGTTTTGTTAATAATGCACTACTTATGTTCAAATCAGGTACGAGATCAATATCATAATTGTAGTCTAAAACTAAATCTTATTAATTATAGGAAGTTCATCAGGAGATTACCACAACGATATGAACCATACAAATTTTATGCAGTGGGTACAGAAGCAGCTGTTGCTGAATATACCAAAGCGAGCTGCACTTGTCATCGATAATGCATCATATCACAATATGGTAATAAATAAAGATCCAACATCCATGACCAAAAAGGACGATATGATTATGTGGCTTCGTCAACATTCAATTATGCATGATCCTCTTTCAACCAAACATGTGTTGTATGCAATAATCAAGGAGCATAAGTCAAAGTACAAACAGTATATTTTAGATACTGAATTAGCAAAACATGACCATATAGTGCTTAGACTTCCTCCGTATCATCCAGAACTAAACCCAACTGAGAAAATATGGGCTGCAGTGAAGCAGTACGTTGCATCTAGGAATTACCTTTAAATTAAAGGATGTAATAAAATTAGCTGAAGAAAAGTTTGGCACGATAACTCCTGAAGATTGGGCAAACATATGTACACATGTTGATAAAGTAGTTGAAGAATACAAGTACAGAGAACACATGTTTGACAAATCATATGATGATTTTAGATTCATTGTGAATACAGGCGATTCAGATGAATCTACTGAAGAATCTTCCGATGATGAAGATGAGGGGGATCTTGGAATTTCTCTATTGCCTGACTGACTTACAACAAGCAGGACCGAGCACAGAATAAAACAATTTATTAGGGAATATTTACAATTTACACACATTATAGGTACTTTGCAACTTGTTCAGTTCTCACAATGAAACACACCTTATATCGTGATCTATTTAATGTTTTGTGAATTTTATAAAACTAAGGTGAATGTGCAATTTCAACCAAAATGAAGTGTGTTGATTCAATTGTTTAAACCCTAAAACAAAATCTATCATTTCTTATTTGTTTTTGTATGTATTTATGATAACCTATTTACCAGAATTTTACATTAGGTATACTAAAAATAAACTTAGCAATTGTAATTTCCTATGATTATATTTTTGTCATAAGTTGTTTTGTGGCATAATTTTAGTGAAAGATTTAATTATAATTCTCAATTCATTTTTGTGAGTTAGCATTTTATATTTCTGTAAATATTTACAGCATTTTATATTGTTTGTGAATAAATAAATTAAAAAAAAAAATTTTAAATAATTTACTCCTAAACCAAAGTAATAAGTAATCGCATTCAAACTAATAAGAATCTGGTGCGGTTACTCCTTGTTCCTTTACTACTTGTGTTATTAATTTTAAAGCTTTTGTTATACACATCTACGTTTTAATTAATGTGAATTCGTTTACATAGTTTTCTAAAATACAATATGCTTTTTTGGGGGCGTTTCAAATAGTATATTTAGTTTATTAAGTTTCAACACATTCGACACACTATTAAACTATCCCTCAAAGAGCCGGATATTAAGGTATTTTTTCATACTTTGCGGGTACATGTATCATTTTACAGTAGCTTAGGATAAATTATAAGATTGTACTTTTGTATAGATCATTTTGTTATTCTGTAAATAAAGTTATTCAGCAGACATAGTTGATGACAAGTATTCAAGGAGCTCCAAAACAAAACTGCGCCTATTTATAATCTAAGCTATAATTGCTAAATTTCATAAAACATAGTCTTATATAAATTATCGCTTGGTTTAACCTCAATTTGTAACATTTCTGTTTAACCCCATAACCCATTTATGAAATTTTTGTGCAACGCCACTGGCAAACCAGCTGATTTTCGCGCAGCTTTTCATGACTCATTGTATTGTTCTGAAAGTATTTCTACTCTGAGTAGTGACAAACAATTTAGAACCTTGTGCCTATAATTAAAAATAATATAGTATGGGGATATCGAAATCTGCATGTGATATACACACGGTCAAATTACACATTGTAGTCGATACCTCTAAAAAAAGGTTATTTTGTTTAAACTACAGTATTTCAACGTAGTAGTTGGTGAAAAAACATTATGTCAATTTTCCACAAATTATTTTCCCGTTCCGCATTTTATGGCGAAATGCAATGTTAGATCAGCTAGAATCAATATACAATTTATTGAAATAAACAGCAAAACATATAATATAAATAACATATTAAAAATGAAGTAAAAATGATACATGCTTAGGCGCCGGTTTCTAAAAATATGTATAGGTGCTCCAGCCATGCGCATAGCTAATAATTTTTTAAAAAAATTATGCAAGATGTGTACTAATTATCGAACTTTCATAAAAAAACTTTTATAAAAAATTTCACAGTTAATTTTTTTTTATTAATATCTATTAATATTAATAATCTAATAATATTATAAATCAATAATGTTTCTAATAAGAACTTAAGACATAAGATAATAAACACTAAACATAATTATTAAAATCCATAGGTATAACTATAACAAATCAAAATCTTTCTATAAATAAACAAAAAAGTCAACGATAATAATTTTCGGTAAGGGCTTACTGATAATTTCAAATAGGTACCTATAATAATAAAATAATTATTGTAATGAAAACATGTTCCGCCTCTGAGTAGTTCGCTGTATAAATATATTTGCGATTTAATTGTAGTTTACTTCCCTTCAAATTTCTTTATATGAATTAAGGATAACACAGTCATTTAATCTAGGCTGTGTCATGGTGGTTCTTAAAAATGTTTTTAATCTTTGTAAATTTGAAAAACTTCTTTCAGAAGTACATGATGTTACAGGAATAGTAAAAAAAATTTTAAATCTTTAAAATACTGCGAAAATAAATCTTTCAAATATACATTTTCTTTAATATATAAAGCTATTTCTGATACAGAATGAACATTTTGCCCTCTAGTACTATCAAAAAACATGCTTTTATGTAAATACAGTCTTTCTACGTCAAAATCGCGACTATAATTTTCCTCAATTATTTTAGTGCTTTTTTTATTTATCGAATTAAATCGATAGCTAGTGCTCTGAATACAAGTATCTATGATTTCGTAATATAAACATCTGCACAACTCTTCAGGGGAATTAGAAAAATGTTGATTTTTTGAGCCCCCCAATTTAAGAGGAAGCATTCTTTTTCTTGGGAAAAATATTAAAATTATCCTTTTTAGTAACTATTTGTCTCCATAAATTTTCAAAATTAATTCGTTGAGCCTAAAGTGTTTCAGCAAGACAATTAATTTTTTTTATTGTATCTGCGATGTTAGTATTAACTTTATGAACATAACGAATATATTTTTTCAAGAAACCCATTTCCGTAAGTAGTTCAAAATTCAATTAAAAAATAATCATTTCAAATTCAATTCGTAATTCAATATAATTAAGGTTATACATCTCAAACTTTCTCCATAATCACGTCTTCGTTCGGCAAAATAATCCTCCCGTTTCTTGTTTTCAAACTGACACCTTTGGTAATTATGCACCAAGTTATTGATGTCGGTTCTTTTGGTATTCGATAACCAAAATTTTTGTCGTTGATGTTATAAAGTCCGCCTCATGCCAATCCTCGGGGAAATTTGATATTTTATTTACACAATTTTCTGGATCATATTGTCCTAACTTAACTGTAACCTAAATTGATCTAAAATTTGATAAAATCAAGTATTTATAATTTATTGTATGTAAATTTAGTATTATTTCAAGTTATAAGAAAGGAAAGGCAAGCAACGTGTTTCATTCCTTCCCCTAAGGCGGGCTGCTCGACTTTTCCACGCTCCTTCAGCCACAGCGATGTATTCCCATCAGACATAATTACATTACGTATGTATGCATGGTGGGATTAAGGGTGGGTGCGGTCAAAATAGGATTGGAAGGAATGGAGTTATATGTGTATGAGGAAAACTCATGAAAAAACCTCATACAAGGTAGACGGTAACGGGGACGGAACCTATTACCTACCGACTGCAAAGCAGACTCTATTAGCACAGATTCAACTAGCTCGGCTCAATTTATGCCTACCATGCAGTTTTCATAGTCAGGAAGCAGTTAATAAAACAGTAAATCTTTTGAATGGAAATGTTTTATTTATCTTTCATATGTTTTGTTTATATGTATAATATAACTTAAAATATCTGGTGTGGAACACCAAAGAAATGAAATAAATTTAATAACATTTTTTAGGATAATTATGCAAACTCTTTTATAATAAGTTCCTTACGAAAATAACCAACGTTGTAAAAACAAAAACAATAATCTATGTCAGACGTTTAAAACTTCATGTCAGATAGAGGTTAATAGACATCTAGATGCTAACTTAAACTAGGTGAATGCTAGTGCATTACAGGACTTTCTTGCAAAATATTAAGAAATATATGAAGTATTTATATATCTTGGAAATATTCAGCTGTTTTAGAAATATTTAATAAAAACCAAAAACTGATCCTAACATTCCCCTCCCCCGTTGGATTTCTGCCAAAACCTAATCAGATCCAAGCCCAATGAAAACAAGCTTAAATAGAAAAGTTTTAGTATGTAGATATTTTCGTTCTGAAGTTATCGTGGATACTAACATACATCCACACCCAGACACACATCCAGACATCATGGCCGATCGTGGCAAAACTTGGCCAAAAGTTGTAAAATGAGCTAATAAGTAGATTTAGTGATAGTGAAAAAAAAGTCGACTGCATATGTATATGTAATAAACATAAACTGAATGAACACAAACATAAAGTAAGACTTGAAAGTGTTTTTGTCTTCCGGTGACAAAAATACGTACTTCAAGTCTACGTATAACAATACATAAATATGCGGTTTTCGGCCGCTTGAAAATATAAAATAAACTCCATATCGAGTTACCTAGTTCTTTGTTGTTTTGACAAAAGCCACCAGTTTCGTTCTTGACTAATACCGCACCACTTTTCGAATTATGCCACATTTAATAATTAATATGGCGCATACTGTTTCAAATAATCCCAATAAATAGGGCATTTTTGAACTCAGGAGAAAGAGTTACCATCGATTTCCGCGAAGAATATACAGGGTTGCCATTTAAAAATATGAACTTTGACGTCATCCGGAAAGTGCGCAGCGCCGTCTACATGTGTGACACAGCATTAAGTTCGGAATCAAAATAAAAAATCGACGTGTCGCAAGATTTTGACCACAAATTAACGATTTCGAAAATAAGGAATTTATTCGCTACTTTCTGAGCGCACTGTATAAAACAAATGATAGTCTGAAAGTCTTATCTTCATTAGCTTATACAGGGTGGATGATTGTACAAAGAAGAAATAAGTTAGAAAAATGGTTTTTGGACCACAGATAAATATCACTAGGTACTACATTTTAAAAATATTTTTGATCATACATAGTGTTTCATGTAGTGCTATACTTACAAACTTTTTAATGAAACATTGTATATTATTACATTTTTGACAAGCCCATAAAATACGCTTTCATTTGTTTTTCAATTGTTTTTCGAAAAAATTATCCCACTTGCGGTCGCGGCCACTGATTTGTTAGATGACTCTTTGTTTATTTCTAAATGACAAAAAATGTTCGGTGGTCCTGTAGTATTTTGAAATATCTCAATTGTCAGATTTTTTAATAATGTACAGAGCGTGTCACTGTTAGTAAAACTACCTTTTTTTAATTTTCTTAAATGCCCCCCCCCCCCCATGATGTTCGTGTCATTCGATGCTTTGTTTGATATTCTTTTTCTTTCATCAAGCATGTCTTATACCTAAAATTAATAATTTTCAAAATATATTCACTTTATTTATGAAATTGCGATAGTAATATAAAAACACTGCAAATAGAGGTATTAAGATGACCATGGGATTGTAGTTCTTATTAAAAACAAGTGTTAATATAGCAATTACAAATTGATTTAATGAATTATTTTAAATTTAACAAACTTGTTTGAACATAATTAATGCATAAAACACTCTTGCTTCTAGGTAAATTTAAATCAGCCCTTAGTAAAATTTCTGCAGTTCTCAATTTGATTATGTTCAGATCAACGATTTCATTTCTTACATCTTTTTGTAACTGTAAACGTATAAAGATGGTCATGGAATTATAGTTTCATGCTAATTTTTAATCAAGTTGTACTAATTTATACAAGAAACTGTGGCATTCCTTTCCACGCTAAAAAATGTTTCCAAGTCTAAACAAGTGTTAATATAACAACTACAAATTGACTGAATTAAATTATTCTAAATTTAACAGAACTGTTTGAATAAAATTGGTGCATACTCTTACACAAGTCAGTCTTTTGTTTAAGGCAAATTTAAATCGACCCTTGCTCAAATCAACATTTCCATTTTTGTAAATTTAAATTGGTTACTGATCAAACAATAAATATTATTTGGAATTAATGTTTAAACTCGCAATTAAAAAAAAAGAGTGCCAAGACAATATTGCGTTGAAAAAAGAAAAATTGTTTGTAACAATTGATTCTATTCAGTTTAAACCTAATTGGTGTTTTAATTTATTCAAAGTGTTAAAAATGACTAAATATTCAGGAAATGGGTTTAATGAATTTTATACTTGAAGAATTGCTTACTGGCAAGTATAATGTATGCAGCAAGATATCCTGATGCTGAATAAAGGCCGCGACCTAAGGCGTTTGAAGATCTTTTACAGAGATTTGAAGAAACAGGTAGCGTTAAATTAAAAAAAAAAAAACGGAAAGTGGCTAATAAAGCAGTGACAAACGATGAAAACCAACGTACAGTTTTACTTGCAATCCAAGAAAATCGTCATGCCAGTACTTCACGAATATCACATATGACTGATATAAAAAAATATAGCGTGAAAAATATTAAATGCTCATAAATACCATGGATATCATATAGAACTTCATCAACAACTATATAGTCAAGATTTTGAACGAAGGATTAATTTTAGCAACTGGTTTTGCAATAAATTGCAGAAGTTCTTAATTTTCTCAATTCTATATTATTTAGTGACGAAGCTACCTTCAAAAGTAATGGGTTAGAACAGACAGAACATGCATTATTATAGCTCTGAAAATCCTCATTGGATCAGGAATGTTGACCAACTAAATCGGTGGTCACTAAACGTGGGCGCACATGAAAATTTTCCCCATGCGCTAATGACATTATTCGCCTTCCAATAAAATATACTATGATCTATTTTTTTTTATTTTTCCCCTAAATTTGGGGTGTTTTATTATATCACCAAAAGTATGATGGTATTAGATGGTTCTCACTGAGCTCAAATCTGCTTATATTTCAAAATTAACTTAACTGTTGCCACATTTAATTGAAATGAATGGTAACCACGGATCACTGTATAATAATAGAGGGAGCCTATTGAATTTTATGTGAAGAAGTAGGGTTCCGCCGTAGTATAAGTTACCCATAAATTTATTCTAATAAATAAAAGATTTTCATTAAATTTCACAAAATAATTTGATACAACTAAAAAACATTTATTTTCAACAATATTAAAAACTAAACACAAATAAATAAACGAACCACGCTGCTTTGTTGTTTACTGTCTTTCAGGTAGTTAAATATTTAATAACTGCCAATTGAATCGTGAGATGAGATTCTTTTAAGAGATTCTGAGTCAAAAGTCCTTATTCCATCTCCATTATTTCTACATCTGAATTAGGTTCGTCATTTTCAGAAGAAAATTCTGAATCTGAATCTGATTCTTCGAGAGAAATAATGAATGGTGGGATATTTTCAACAGAAACTGACCCAAATTATTTTTTCGCAATGATTTAGATAACTTTGCCACATGTCGGACGTACATTTTGAAAGAGCAAGCCACCATAAATTTGCAACCCTATATTTTGATTTAGGTTGCGAATTTACGTACTTATCACAGAATATCTTGCAATAAGCCCATACCAACTCAATTGGATTGTATTGACAATGGTATGGGGGCAAACATTACCATGCTTTTTTAAAATGTCTTCAATTACAAACCGTTTAGTATGATGTTCTCGAAATGGTTTAATCAACTCCCACAATTGTTTTTTTTTTGTTAAATTATCGTTAATTTTCACATTGTGGCTAATCAAAAAAATCGTGCATTTGAGATTTGTTGCTAGAAAAAGTTGGTGACTTGTTCAACTGCACCGAGTGATACGGTGCATTGACCATTACCACCACACATTTTGATTGCAGTCTATCCAAAGCCGGAATTAATTGATTAACCACCCAATTTTGGAAAAGATCTGCAGTCAATGTCTTCTGATAGTCACGGTCATTATTTTGTGAGTCAAGTAAGTAGTCGCACCCGTTTAACCCCTTTGCATGTCCCGTACATCATCTGGGATGCACACTACGTATGGTATGTAAGCTTGTGTATCTCATATGATACACACCTACTATAGTCATAAATATGATAAATTTTCGATAACCGATTATGTCACATTCAACACATTCTGTGGACACTTGTTTGGATTTTTTATTGCTTCTTTACGATTTTCCTTCGATACGATTTTAGTGTAGCAATGATGACAACTTCTCCTAAGAAGTGTTCCGTTATCCCTTCTTGGTATGTGTCTTAATGAATGGGCCTTTTTAATTGGTTTAGTTATAGAAGTTTTTGGTGTCATATCTAGTAGAGACTTAGTAACAGCTTTTGAAAATGTTGCTAACTGCATTGGTTTATTTGAGTAGAATTTGTTATAGATGACCCAACTATTCACTACAGCAATTTCTAAGCATTCAAACAAGACTTTTCGATACAATTTTACTACACTCTTTCTGGCCGGACTATAATACGAAATGATTTGATCTGACAGATCAATTCCTCCTTTTATTCTGTTCTATTATAACTTCAGGTTTTGAGTTAGTTTCTCCTTTTCGGTTTTTCTTTTCACCTGCATTTCTTCTTTTTTCAAAGTTTTCTCATTTGCAAAACTTAAGAAAAAAGCAACGTATATCAATCATGTGAAAATATATTAATCAAATTTGACGTTAGTGAAAATAAAAAAAATTGATTATATTGAAAGCCCCTTAACAATCGCAAAAAAATGC
The DNA here is from genome assembly GCA_036346205.1 of Vesta saturnalis. Classification (NCBI taxonomy): domain Eukaryota; kingdom Metazoa; phylum Arthropoda; class Insecta; order Coleoptera; family Lampyridae; genus Vesta; species Vesta saturnalis. Next base: position 563,706 of record JARFJB010001017.1, on the reverse strand, counting down.
TTGTTTGTTTTCCTTAGCAACGTTAAACAACGCTTGCATTGTGACAGTATCTAGAATTCAAAATATTTTTTAAATGATTTCTCCAGAAGATAAAATGTCGCTTGAAGGTGCAAAAGTAAGTGCAGACTTACTGCCCAGGAAGGCTTGTGAGAGATATGAAAATGAGTACCGTCTATTCTGCAAGTGGCGCCAGCAAAAAGAAATTAACACAGTAAGTGATGATACTCTCCTCGTTTATTTGTCCGAAAATTCATGAAAACTTGAACTTTATGGAGTCGAGTTTCAAGGTTAAAACGGTGTCTGACAGTAACAGAAAATGTGAATATTAATAACTTGGCAAAATCTATTGCATTTTGAGAGAGGTATAATGAAAAGTATCGTTGATTACACGTCCATAAATGCTTTTCCCTTGCATGAAATTTGTCACATGCGCACGGGAAAAGCCTATTTTCTGGACACCTAATGATATATACCATTTCGTGACTCTTTACACAAGAATACACATTAAATGTGATATTTTACTAAGAATATTTATAGCTGAATACTGTTAGAACCACACTAAATATTCTGTAATACATATAACAAAAAAACATATTACCAATTTAATAGAGTTATACAATAGAGTTATAAAAACATTTTAATTATTGTTAGATTAAGCATTTGTTTAACGACGCGTGTTGAAATGAAAGGAAAAATAAAAATTACTGTTTATATCAACTTTTTTTTTGTAAATTAACGCGGTAATATTTTAAGGCCAGCAATAGACATGCAAATGACGTATCGTTTGTTTCATACAAGCGGATATTCTTCGTGTGGTTTATAATAAAAATGCAACATAGCATGTTTCGCATATATAAAAAAACTAGCAGTATTAAATTATACTAAAGTTTCAATATAAAAACAATAACAGTTTAAGAATCTACATACTTCAATAAAATTTCCTGCTTTAAAGCAAAAGACAGAATAGCAAATATAATTTCAAGAATAAAATATTGTAGATACGCGATTTAATAAACGGGGTATTAGATATTAGGCGGTAAGTTTAATAATGCGATTAAATTAACGATCGATTAAGTGAAAAACTAAAAATGTTTTCATATAGGTATTTTCATTAAATTAAACGTATTATAGTTGCCCACGAAATAAGTGTGAGAATGTTAATAGTAGATATAAAGAGATTGAAAACAATTTGTACCTATTTGTTTGGAGTTGCCTTTCGTGTTAAACTACTTTGCATATAAAGAATGCCGTTTGTTTCCAGTTGGATTGTATAAAGGCTATCGAACATTCTTATATGCTAATTTTCTTTAAGTAATTCCCGTAAATATGTGTAATGAACCGTTTTATAATAATCGTTTATATTAGTGTATTAAATCAATTTTTTCTCGAGTTAATTATATAAAACTTTATTTATATTTTCATCAGTGAGTTATTAATATCTGAATATTAAATCATATTTTTATTTCCAATTAAAATGTAAACATGAGGTGATAAAACCTTTTCAGTACATACACATTATACATATATCTTAATATGGCTCTGAAATACGTATATTTCTATCAGGCTTTAAACACTTGATTTACAGTATTTAAATTTACTTCTTAATCGCATCATAATCAGAAAGACATAAATGGCTACTACTGCTCATTTTATGGTCCCCTACTTTACTTCATAAATTTCCATTTAAAAAACTAAAAAAAATCTATAAAAATTTACGGTCTGTTGAGTAGTGAACTTATAATAATAAGTCCCTTTTGATCGGGGCGTGAAACTAGATTAAGGGTATTGTTAACTCCTATTATTAAATTAAAGCATTCAAGAACCATTCACATTTATATAAAGGGGGTTGGCCTATCAAATCAAAAAATGGATACCGTTTATTTAAAAAAAAAAACCTTCACCGTTGACAAACGTCAGAGGTTTTGTGATTTTTAGGGTGCAATTATCATACTTTAAATATGAGTATAAGAAGATTACTTTGATGACGATAACGTAACGAACTGCCAATAAATATTGATTATCTGCAGTATAAATCATTTAACGGTGTTTAAACACATGAAATTAGTATGTTTGATATACTCTGTTAGTTAATGCTTCCTGTTATGTAATATTGTTGGATATATATTTTACTTTATTAGATGATTAAGTTTTTTTTGCATTAATTGCGTACCAACAGTTATTTATATTTTGTATTCATAGTTGAGTTTTAAAATTATTAGTTTCAAACGTATAATAGCATGTTCAATTTGAGTGTACAAGTGAAAAGTAGCTCAGTCCCTTTACAGCAGTGTTGAATTTAACATTTTAATACATGCCGTCTTTAACTGTTTGGTATACAGTTTTTTATATTTAATTCACTGGATTTCAGAATTTTTAAATATAAAATGCTCTATTCCTTATTTAATAATAGTGAATTACATAGTTGATTATGCGTAATCTTAAAATTAAATGAAGTGTAGACAGTACAAAGAATAATCCTCGACGTTCAATCGTTTTGTAGAGGTATATAATTCAAAACAAGATGAAGCAAACAAAGGTTCATTACTATTCTTTACACCACTATAATAAATGTAGGTACCTATATGTAAATCAAACTCACAAACAAGGTTCAGAATTAAAGTATATTATAAATTCAGCGTAAAACGCAATAAGATCAATCATATTAATTATTTTCAAAGCCACACAGTTATTTGAGAAAATAAACACTAATAGATTTTTAGTGCCATATTCTATGGTATTTGACTATTATTTCATTCATTTACAGCACTTTGTCATATTCCATCAACACTAAACTAAATAATTTCTTGCTGACTGTTTTGTTTATTATTTTGACAGAATCCTTACTCGTCATCGGAAAACCCTTCTCTACCGACACACTCCTTGAAAGGGGTAAGTGACTTCAAATCAGGACTTGAAGTTGGGCGTTTGAGAATGTCCCATTCGAATGAATACAAAAATTGTGTTCTGGTTGTAGCGTTCCCCAGGTTCTCTATCTTGAAAAATGTAATTTGAACTTATATGAAATAATGCAAATTCAAGAACAAAACGATGGCTAAGTGATTTATCTTTACTTTACCGACAATAATGTTACTATTACCCAAATTAATTGTTTGCCTTACTTTGACTTTCCTGGCAATAATTAGTCTGATATTTAATTACACGCAAACCTCAAATCTAACTAAACAAATTGACCGTCTAGTGGTAGGTACGTTGTGCTATTTGAATTAGATAGGCTGGATGAGGTAAGTGTTGCATCATGTGAGGCAGGTAAAAAATTAAACTATTCAAATTAAAATTAACGAGATTTGCGCAATGGTGGCTCAGCCCGTTAATGTACTATTGTGGGAAAGAACCACCAATAAAACCCACTTTATTCATAAATAATTAATTGTACAGGGTGGTTTTTTTTCGTTAATATTATAGGGTATAGGGTAAACGGTAAGAGATACAAAAAAACTAAGATACGTGTCCCGTTCTCTTTTTTAGTGTTTAGTTTAATGGCGCAATCGGATCTACGCTAACTAAATTGGTTTTGAAGATACAGAGTGATTCTCAAAATCTGCCGGTTTTTATTATCTCTTATGACTCGGTTATTTATGGAGATAAAAAAAAGCTTTGGATACGAAAGTTTTATGGCTTTTTACGTTGAATCCAGTGGCGTTCTTAAAAAAAATATAGATGTTTTATTTTTTGAGATATTATCAAAAGTAGCATTTTTTAAATGGGACACCCTGTATCTGATAATCTCAAAAAATTGCATTTTTTCTTGAGATTGCAACAATATATAACACTTAATATTTTGCATTGTCTTAAATAGCTAAAATACTAAAAAAACATTTTTTTTTTTAGTTGGCCATGGATTTAATTAATTCTTTATTTTATAATAGGCATAATAAAATTGCAGATAATAACAATAATAAAACATTAATAAACTAAAACAACAACTACAAAAAACAAGAACAGATTTATAACAACTCAACAGTAATTATTTCAAATACTTATATATAACAATTAGCATAGGTGGTTAATCACAAAAGGTGCTCAAATTGTCTTCCATTCTGCTCGATGCATTTTTGGGCTCTGCTTGTAACTGAACGAGTGGCGTTATAGATTTGAATATTTGGCACTCTTCCAATGCAATTAATAAAATTTGCTCTGAGTTCTTTTACAGTATTACTTCGGGTTTTATAGACTTCATTTTTGATAGATCCCCAAAAATAAAAGTCGAGTGGCGTCAGGTTGGGGGAACACGGAGGCCATCTGTTTGGTCCATATGTACCAAGCCAATTTTCGCCGAAATTGACATTTAGTAAGTCCCTTACCATGTGGCTATTATGTGCTGGAGCGCCGTCTTGTTGTAAATGAACATTATTTCTTGCAGCTAATGGCATGTTATCCAAACTCCATTATTACACATTCTTCCAACATTTGGATGTATCCTTGAGCATTCAAATTTTCATTAAAAATTCTGTAGTTAAGGACTCTGTTTTGATATAGCGCCACCCATACATGGAACCCAAACCGTCCTTGTTGTATCCTGGCGGCCGTCTGATGGGGATTTATGTTTGACCAATATCGATTATTATGTCGATTAAAAATTCCTTCGCTAGATATAAAAGCCTCGTCGGTCCATATTATATTTTGAAAAAAATTGGGATTCCGATTAATCTGCTGCGAATACCAATGACAAAATGTTAAACGCCGCTCTTTATCTCCAGGATGTAAGTTATGAACCTTTCTTATTTTATATGGTTTATACTTATGCTTTCTTAACGTTTTTAAAACTTTAGATTTACATGTGCCAATATCTTTCTCAATATTACGGCTAGATATCGTCGGATCAGCAGCAACACAAGCTAATGTATTTATTTCATCTCTTTCTCTATTTGCCTTATTGTAAATCTTACTTCTTGGTTTTCCAAATGATCGATACTCACTTAAACTGTGATATAATCTTTCAAATATTTGTTGTTCTGGCTGTCGTCGTTCCGGATAACGCTCAAAATAGTCTAGAGCTGCGTCTTTATTTTTATTACTCTCAATGTAATTTAATTTTTCATAATTTTGAAAATTATTCATTTTAATCACCTTTTTTAAAAAATATAATCGGAAACGAAATAAGAATACCAATACATAATTGTTACAGAATTTTATGACATGTAAACAAACAAAAACAATTGCTTAAAACATTCAATTAGTGGCCAACTAAAAAAAATGTTTTTTTAGTATTTTAGCTATTTAGGACAATGCAAAATATTAAGTGTTATATATTGTTGCAATCTCAAGAAAAAATGCAATTTTTTGAGATTATCAGATACAGGGTGTCCCATTTAAGAAAATGCTAATTTTGATAATATCTCAAAAAATCAAACATCTATATTTTTTTTAAGAACGCAACTGGATTCAACGTAAAAAGTCATAAAACTTTCGTATCCAAAACTTTTTTTTATCTCCATAAATAACCGAGTCATAAGAGATAATAAAAACCGACAGATTTTGAGAATCACTCTGTATCTTCGAAACCAATTTAGTTAGCGTAGATCAGATTGCGCCATTAAACTAAACACTAAAAAAGAGAACAGGACACGTATCTTAGTTTTTTTGTATCTCTTACCGTTTAGCCTATACCCTATAATATTAACGAAAAAAACCACCCTGTACATACATTAATAAATCAAATAACAAAAAAAAACAATGAAAAGGTTAAATATATAACGAAAACAGTAAGAAAAAAATAAATACAAAGACGTTTAGTTACTCATAAACGCAAAAAAAAACTGTAGTCACACTCACAATTGTGTCATAAATAATCAGAATAAAAATTGTAATACCAAACATGTGACCCTTTAAAACCAATCATGCCGGTCTTTAAGTAAATAAGCACATAAAACAATAAAGCAAATTACGGTACGTATAAAATACAACAGTAATGTTTCACAGGTGATAATAAGGTAAATGCAAGGACAAAAGAAAATAGACAAGGAATTTACACGTATACAATTGTTCAGTGACTACTAAAGCACAAAATACATAAGTAGAATTACAATAAATTACATATAAAGAGAAATTAGTTCGCAGGCAAACAATTCTACTTAACAAACTGAAAAAAAACTCATTAATACGAAGCCTTACAAGGGTAAGTAGTAAATAGATCATAACATCGTGACCGATATATAAGGTTGAGTGGGTTAAAAAAATACAGCGTCCCTTTCTCAGGTTACACATCCATCTATACAACAATAAAAACAAAATTCGAGGTGTTCAATGGTCAGCTGGAACCAGGAGTATGTAACCTCTTGGCAATTTCCCATTACAATTAGTAACCAAGGGTTATCCTGTACCCGTTCTCCAGGCCCACCTCTACACAAATATAAATATAAACAACAAACAACAATGCTAAATCATACAAATACAAGAGCGAGGGAGCCCAGTACTGTCTTTTATTTTAGCAGATTTTAGCTTAATAAGCCCGCGTGCGAATGAGATACCTTTGCAAGGCAATGCTCGATTTTTAGTACGTTATATAGACTTGTAGAATTATTTGCTGCCAACCTTAATTAATATAAAAATACCTAATTACACTTGAATTCCTTTAATTGATCACAGACACAAATCGTTAACGTACGTGGTTTAACTTTAAAAACGGTGACTGTTATTTATAGATTAATATCTGAAAAACACATAAAAACTAACACCCGAAAGAAAAGACAAATTAGAGTTGGCTAATTCAAAAGAAAATGTACACGCAAGAATTATTTTAAAGACAAACTGTTTATAATGAAGGCATTTAATTAACCCTATCGATCTGACTCCATCGACACTGTACCTCTAACTGTCACTCTTTTGTCCCCCGATTTTAACCTAACTACCTTTAGTCCCGTAATCAACCCCCATTTTTCTCCAATAATCTTACAGCTTATTCAATTTAATTGTATCCATATGAAGCAACAGTCCTAAAAATATTAAGAATTCTGCAAATTCCAAATTTTTCCATTTAGATATCCTAGCCCTCTCAGTAACAGCTTTAGTGAGAAAGAGATCTAACGCATATTCGTTCGTTTCTCGTACTATGTTGTTTATGAAATCATCACCAACAAGCAATCGAAAATAATCGAGTGGTTCAGCATTCGGAAGATCAACGAGTATTTCATTTGATTTACTAAAATAAAAATGTTTCATACTATCGTTTGTCATTTGCCACTTCCATTCGTTGTTATCGACTTCCTGATTTATTAAGTCCGCAGGAACTACTTCGAATGAATAATAATAAAATAAACGAACTGTACTTACTATCTATTTCCAATTCTAGTTCACTTTCCGAAAATGTTTCGTTAGGATCGACTTCAAAATCTTCATCCAAGTCATCGTCAATATCGGCATCTGATTCGTATAACAATTGCAACATTTCGTCTATGATTAATTTTTGTGGGTTTCTTGCTTGTATTTTACTCCTGAAGAACCGGGTTAATTCACATCTAAATCACTTACTGGAATCACTCTCGCGCGTAACGATATGGCAGCACTTGCAACATATATTCGTATTGATAAAAACAATAAGCGGCCAGGTTTGCCTAGTTCCAAAATTTTAAACAAACTAAATTTTATTCCAGAAATATTTACAAATACATGTAGACTAGCGATTAGAGTAACGTAAACAAAAAATGACCCTACGGTTAAAATTAGTTCCCCTTGTAATAACATCATAAATCTCGCTGTTTATAACTACATTTTATGTTGAAAACGATCAAAGAGATTCTTATCGATTCAAAAAGTGTTTACAATACGTAAAAAAAAAGTTTTGATAAAAGATAATGAGTTTTGGCCGAACAGAAACAACAAAATCCAAACCATTGAGACCGTAGTTACTTTTAACGTCCATAAATGTGCGAATACCACAAAATCATTTCTAGTGTGGTGAGTATCGAATCCAAACTATATTTTAACACAATATGCATCTGACGCAGATTGGCGTCAACCACACACAGTAGGGAATAGATCTGACACCGATTGGCATCATTCTCAGCGAAAGGGATATCCAATGTTTATTAAATTCAAATAAAGGGCTAAATTTAAACCAGAAATTTGTTATCTGACGGTACATTCTTGTTGCTAATAATCAATTAAATAAAGGACGCAAAATATGTAATTTTTAGCATTACCTTAACGCAGTATATTTTTTGTTTGAATGCAAACGGTAAAATCATTCTATTTATCACCAAATGAATTCGAGTGCGGCCTAGATATTTGTATAAATATTAATGTTAACAAAAAAAAAATTACTTTTGTTATTTTTGGACTATCGTTCTAAACATTATGGTTGTGGTTTGGAAGTAAGAGGTGTTACTTCTGTGGTAACCTATATAGGTGAATTAGTTACAGACATAAAAAAACTAGTAACGAATTTTAGATTTGTTACAGTTGAAGATTGACGTAAAAGAAGCAGCAGTAGAAATTAGGCTATGGAAAGAGAAAAGGTATTAGAAAAGAGTGGATAACATCTCAAATGATAAAAAAATGGACGAGAGGAGAAGATGGAAGAATATTAATACGAAGATAGGAAAACGAATGTACAGCAGTTTAAACAATGAATTAAAAAGAGTGACTGAATTGGCAAGAGAAAAATGGCTAAAGCAGAAGTGCCTGGAAATAGAAAGATTGAAATGGGAAGGAAAGCATGAAATGATGTACAGTGACGCAATGGAATTAGTTTATAAGGAAAATAAGAGTAGGAATAAGTTAGCAACTAAAACTAAGGAAGGAATAGTAGTTACCAAGACAGAGGACGTACTAGATAGGTGGAAAGAATACATAGAATGGCTGTATGACGAAAGAGCAAGACCTGGAGAGGATGAGTTGCAACTAGAAAATGAAGAAAGTTCGGAGGAAGAAAAAATGGGTTATGGTATTCTACAAGAGGAGATGTAAGTAGAGCTGTGGGAGGTGATGAGTTACCAACTGAATTAATGAAGGCGGGACGAAGGAAGAAAGAAAGTGCTATCCTTATGTAATGACATATACAACTCGAGAGAGTGGTCGAAAAATTTTCTAGAAACTATAATGATTCCAATAGAAAAGAAAAAAAAACACCAAGAAGCGCGAAGGACATCGAAGTCAGCTTAATCTCTCATGTAACTAAAATACTACTGAGAGTACTCAACAGAAGGTTGTACAATAAGCTTGATAGTTCTATAAAAGAGGAACAGTATGGGTTTGGAGAGTTGGCACTAGATATGCCATTGAATTGTTAAGAACGGTGGAAGAGAGATATATGGAAACGAAGGAAGGTATATGAGCTGTTTATAGATCCTGAAAAAGCTTTTGATAGGGTTAGGTGGGACAGATTAATGATATGGCGTAGACTGGAAAGAACGAAGACTTTTACCTACACCACAGAATAAGAGTCAGAGTGGGAGATGAAATGACAGAAGAGGAGTGAGACAAGGTTGTAGCTGATCAACTACATTGTTCAACCTGTACTTGAAAAAAAAAATAGAACAAGAGGGGATGAAAAAGAATAGAGTGCATAAGACTTGCAGATGACATGGTGCTGTTAGCAGACAGCAAAGGGGAAATATCGGAAATGTTAGAAGATTTTAATGCATCATGTTTGGATTATGGTATGAAGATAAACATCAAGTAAACAAAATGCGTGATAATAGGGAGAAAAAAGTGTCTATAACATCAGAATTGAAAAATACTTAAGAAGCATATTAACAGGAAGCGATACACGTAACGTTTTAGAATTTTGAACGGATATAAATACAAAATTAAAAGTAAGCAGTCTCATTTAAAATAGAAGTTACTGTCGTAAGTGGAAGTATCGCCATTTTGAAAATATTTTCATATGATAGATCCTGTCGAGATATACATACATGCAAATTTTCAATTCGATGTCTCGTTTAGATCTAATAATACAGACGCGTGAGACACCCTGTATACAAATGTAATATTTATAATAGTTTGATATAATTTTATTATGAATGTCACTACTTTATATTGTTTTTGACATTAGAAAGAGACAATACATTGGTGCTTCTATCCGCCTATGAGTATTTTTAGTACATACCTGTCATACCGCATTTTTTAAATTTTTTTGAACTTTTCACAAAAACTAGATTTATTACTCCACGGACTTATGAAATACACTTTAGATGTTAAATGTTTTCACAATTACACATAATACTGATTACATATTTTGTTGCTTATGCAAGTCGTTGTTGTCAAAATTTTATTAATTTTGGGTGAGTATAAAAGGATTTCTCAAGCTTCAGATGGATTTTATATTATGAATCCTTTACCTTAACCTAGCAATACAGTACGATAACAAGGTCAATACAATTATTGGATAAACCTAATGTGCACGAGCGTTATTAAATGATTATTTGTACAAAGCATACCTGTTACTTCTTGAGAATTCTGTAAAAAGTTATATTATACTAGCAGATTCTAAAGTCGGGAAACTGTAAAGTTACGATCAAAACTAGTTCTACATACAGAGCATTATTTCACCATTTAATTGATATTTCGAAGAAAATAAGCAAATATTTAATAAATGAAACTGGATTCTTTCTGTCAAGCACGGTATAATTTGATTTGATTTGCGGTTTGATGGTGTCATCAACGTAACAGTTAATAGGTATGGGCAATAATCACATGTATTAAAATTCTAAAACTAGTTTAACTGGTAAAAAAATATTAAATTTAAAATACACTATGCAATATAAAATATGAAAAATATCTGGATGATTTTATCAAATATATGAATTGTTGTTATTTCAACACTTTGAAGGACCTCTCTTATATATAAATCTTATTTAGTGTCCCACACAGTAAATACAAAAAAAGATAATTGATTTTTCCATCATTCGTTGTAATCTTATTTTCTGATTATTTTTTTTAAGACGAAATGCCCTAAACGACGTATTGAAGTCCTCAAGAGTAAAACCTGTGAAATCATAGTAGGCATAGGTAACCAAAAGAACCTTGATTACCATTATCCGTTGTTTGCATTTAAATATTTTTAGGATTTTGTAACAATTGAGTTCCAGTTCATTTTTGCGTAACTAAATAAATTTTACTTAATGTTTTTTTCAAGCATACATTGTGCTACGGCATATTTACCTCGACGTTTATAATTAGTAAGCGCTGTTTTTTTAAATTGATTTTCATTTTTTCTTTGTTTGATTTATTGCTTCTACGTGTCGATAGATTATGAGTTTGAAGCCTGATTATTAATCAAAAAGCATTATATATATATATATATATATATTATACTACATACTACTTTTAATATAATAAAATAATATAATCACAGACAATATTGAACTTACCTTGCCAAGTTCATGAATTAGTTAGCAATTTTTTTACCGGTTTGATATAATATTTTTATTGATTAAATTAGTAATCTAAGTATTAATAATCATTAAAATACCTAAGTACCTAAATTTTACGTTTTTGTAAGTAAATAAATGAAACTATTTGAATTGAGCAAACAATAATAATAATAATCAAATATTAGTTTACATGTATATACACGGATTGTATAATCATATCGTTCACAAACTACATTAACATAAACAAGTTTAATTGAATAATTAATTATTAGCTTAATATGATTTGATTTATGCCGTGAGAATCAGCTTTATACATTTTACAGGTAGTTTTTCTAATGCATTCAAGGTTAATTGCCATATAAATTATATTTTAAATTCATTCAATATGTGGTAAAAATCAATAATTTTCATTTAAAAGTAGTTCATGCGTTCGAATTAAGAAAATATCCTGTATAAATTTAACACTTAACTACTCTAATTTGCACATTAAATCGGTACCTGGTGTGAAGGATACCATTTTAGTAATGACCAATTTAAAGCGGAACGATTTATCAACATAAAGATGTGATTTTGAAAAATTTATTGTTTTTGTTTATAATAAAATAATTAGATATTGGCTCATTCAAAATCTTATGGACACGTTTTTTATGCATACATATAAACATCATTTATCTTATCTTCAATAATTCGCATTTTAAATTAAGCTATACAAGATAATCGTGTTGTGCAGTATTTCGAGGTCCATGCAAATGCATATTCACAATTTAAAATGTTAAAAGGTTAACTTCAAGGTTGTAGCTGGGTTTGCTTGCTATTGTCATGCTATGCTTTTTTATTACAGTGTGAAAAAACATTAATTGGAAAGTTTGTATAAATATACATTGTCATTTCACCTTAGATTAAAACCCCATGTTACGCCATTGGCTTTTATATATCATTCATAATAGATATTATTTGTTTAATTTGTAATTTTTAGCTTCATTCGGACAACAAGATATTATTTAACTTATCGTTGATTGAAAAACATCAGAAGTAATGCTTTTCTTTGTAAAATTTTATTTCAACGTGAACTTTTTCCTGCATCTAGAATTTTCTATACTGCATATAATACCACCCAATGCTCGTGCTACCGAGTTTCCCATATGTGCAAAGTCTATCTGCAAGCATAGTGTAAACTTATTTACTCTACGATATAAGTTAGGTACAGTAATATCATATGTAGATGGCACTTAAAAGGGTGACTATGATCAGATCTTGTAACTGTAAGTTTTGTACAATATATGGTTGGCTCTACTTGCCTTTACAGTGATAGATTCAACTTCAAACTATTGCTGTTTAATCAGTGAAAATTGTGCAGCTCATGTATTGAATATAGTTCCGTCCTTTGACCTATCTAGTGTTGTTCGTTCCGGTTGACCGTTGTATAAAAAAGAATTGAAATTTAGTTAAATGCACATATCTTAGATACAAAATTATTTACCTATTCTATAATGATATATTATGTGTGTAATCTATATTTGATAAGTGTAGACCATTAGTTGCTTATTCTATTGAAACGTCCGTTTACAAAATATTACTGTGGCTCATGTATCGCTAAATTTGTTAGTTGTTTTCGGTGACTTAATTACAGTCATCGTACAAACTATTGCTGTTTAATCAGTGAAAATTGTGCAGATCATGTATTGAATATAGTTCCGTACTTTGACCTATCTGGTGTTGTTCGTTCCGGTTGACCGTTGTATAAAAAAGAATTGAATAGTTAAATGCACATATCTTAGATACAAAATTATTTACCTATTCTATATTGATATATTATGTGAGTAATCTATATTTAATAAGTGTAGACCATTAGTTGCTTATTCTATTGAAACTATCAGTTTACAAAATATTACTGTGGCTCATGTATCGCTAAATTTGTTAGTTGCTTTCGGTGACTTAACTACAGTCATCGTATTAAAGTTTCTGTACGAAAAGCTCTAATGTAAATTCATCCTATACATTTAAACTATTAAACTTTTATGTAGTTAGACGCTTATGAGCTACGAGTATTTATTGACGTTTTATGTCAAATTTCACATGGCTGCACACAGAGTGTTTTTAATTTAAGTTACGGGATTTAATTATATGGCTAAGTTATTACATTTATCCTTGAGCTCACGATCTACATACGTATTGCGACTTAAGTTATTACGTCTTCTTCTTCTTCCCTGCATGGCTTGGATATGTTTTATCCGTTCCGATTTCACCAGTTATTCGATCTTTTTCTGGGACGTCCGGGATCTCTCTTTCCTTTTGGTTTATAATGTAGAATTTGTTTGGGTATCCTTCCATCATCCATCCTTCGAATATGTTGTTTCCAGTTTCTTCTATATTCTATTATTTTGTCGTTGATGGAGAATATATTTAGTTCGCTTCTAATGTCTTCATTTCTCAGATGATCTAATTTTGTACATCTTCTGAATTTTCTTAGGAAGTTCACCTCTGTTGCCTGTATTCGAGATTTATCTTATCTTTTTCAGAGAGAATCCAGTTCTCGCTTAAGTACGTAAGTGTAGGGGCAGCCATTGCTTTGTAGTTTTATTCTGGTATCTATCCTTGTACAATTTTTCATGCTTCTGTGCATTGTTCCACATATGTGTTGAAATTTGGTTAGCTTATTAGAAACGTGTTTTTCTTCTTTATAGCACACGTCATGACCTAAATACTTAAAGTTCGATGCTTGTTCGATCAGCTGATTTTCGATGACAATCTTACTTATTATTGTTTCTTTGTCTTCAAACACCAGCACTTTTGTTTTTTTTTTTGATAGAGATCTTGAGGTCGTATTCTTTGCATACATTGTTGAAGTTATAAACTGCTTTTGTAGGTGATGTTCTTTGTGTTGTAGAATTACTAAGTCGTCTGCGAATAGCAGGAAGTTCAAATAAACTAGGTGATAATCCACACCCCTGTCTTATTAGTTTTTTATCCGTTTGTATCTCCTGTGAAACTTTGGTGCCAGTTTTAATTGTGGTGTTATTATAGATACTTCTTATTACTGGTATGCGGTGTTCTGGGTAGCCACTTCTTTGCATTATATATTATATATCATATTTCGGTTTTTCCACTTTGTGTCAATTACAATTGCTACTCCCTTACAGGCTCTCCGTGTCTATTCTACACCACTATAGATCATTGTGTAATATTGTAGATCTTTTGTTCCTCTTAACTTCTTTTTTGTTTCAGTTATTACTGATATGTTGATTTTTTGTTCTTTAAGACATTTGTTTAGTTCTGCTTCTTTATTTGTAAGACTTCTTGTATTCCAAGTGGCTACCTGTACTGTATCTTTAATCCTTTATTCTTATCCTTGTCTCGCTTGGGTTGTCCTTTAAATTCGTCCTTAATTCCCTTATTCTTGTCCTTGTCTCGCTTGGGTTGTCGTTTTTTAAATCCTTCCGGCTTCGACTTGTGAAAATTGAGAGTAACAATTTTACATTTCCCTATAGTACCAATCCATAGCTATAGGTAAGTTAGATGATAGGGCTGCCATCTTAAGGCCTTCTAACTTGCCTGATTTTTCTGTCGTATATCTTCTCTTAGCCAAAAGTACCAGTTTTGAGGCGCTGGTAACTCGCCTTCACCCTCTCTCGTTAATGTTAATCAGGGGGTACGAACGAGGACATGAGAGTAGGACTTGTTGGTATTGCTATATGGTGATATTATAGCAGTGGAATTTCTCGGTTTTTATAGGTTACATATATTGGCATATATGTCACCTCCGAGACTTCTCTACCAACTTTACCCCGTTTGATAAATACTTTCTTTAAGTAACCATTTATTTTAATGTGCGACTGATTTTTGCAGACCCAACATCTTTTGGGGTTATTTTACGAATTTAATATTAATTGAATAATCGTGGAACAGGGACAAAATCTTTGCATATATTTACATTTGCATTTATATAATCAAGGAATAAACAAATATTTTATCCACGCAATCTAAATGCTCTAATCATTTCGCCAGCTGCTGGGTTATATTTGCTAGATCGTGCTGTAGTTGAGCGGAGTTATACAGCCCGCTATAAGACATATAATCAGCAGTTTGATTATTTCGTCTAGAGGGTATAGACTAAAACAGATTTCCTCGGTTTATCGGATAAGGTATGTACCTGTAATAGTTCTATAGCTACTTTAGCGCTAACGGTAGGATGGCAATCTAAGGTATTCTATGCATTGCCTACGTTAATGATAACTTGTTGAGCTAATGTACTGTGTCTGTGTACCTCAAATTAATGATTCTAGGCGGCGGGTAATATCGGCTTGACTGATCGATATTAGGCTCAAACCCAATACCTGCTTATTTTTTATAGATGTCTCAAGATTACCTCAAGACAAATTGCTCTTCATGGTCAGGGGAGGACATGAAGCCTGAAGGCGGTTGAACAGCAGAAACACTCTGTTAGAAAAACAGCAATATAACTTGGAATGCCATATGGTATGCAATCGACTGAAAAATAGATATCTTAGACAGAAGTTTAAATTAGAAAGAAAGCCTGTGTTAAACGAAGATCAGGAGACCGAATCTGACAATCAGATTTTAAAACAGTCAAACATGTTCTAAAGGTTGACACCAAGTAGAATTAAACAACTTGTTCTTGAATATGGCGTTCCATAATTTTAATATTGGAAAGAAATCGTGAGTTACAGATTGGCTGCGTGTATTTTTAGCGCGACCTCCACAACTTTTTTTAACGCGCTCTGAAGCTACTAGTCTCAATCTGGTAATGGTGTTTAACCGAAACGGTATGAACCTATTTTTACCTAATTTGGAACTGGTTCTGGAGAAATATAATTTTCTGCAAGACGCGTTTATAACGTAGATAAAACCGGGATTAGTAGAGTACACAAGTCTCCTAAGAGCCGAAAACAAGTAAGTGCGATTACCAGTGGCGAAAGAGGGCAGATAAGCACGGTTGGATGCTGTATGAGTGCAGCAGGTGGGATTGTGTTTCCAATGTTTATCTTTAAACGCGAACGTATGAAGAACGTTCTGGAAGAAATGGGCCCGTAGAAGTGGTGTATTGTTGCTCAAAACAAAGATGGATCACTAAAAAGATATTTCTGAAATGGCTAAAGCATTTCGCTCAATTTGTAAATGCTTCTAAGGAAGATCCAATGTTAGTTGTTTTAAACAACTATGCCACCAACTTCTCACAATAATAGAAATGTTATCTACACGATAATGCAACCGATAACGAAGACATGACCATTCAATGGAAAAGTGCATTCTTGGAAGATACTCATCCGACACCCAGATTAACCGAATAGCCACGATCTAAGAGACAGAAACAAAAGCCTCAACTTCACTATTGGCATCTTTGTTGGGAAAGGAAGATAAGAGAGAAAATAAGAAAGTTGACGAAGATGTAACCAATTTATTTCGACAAGGAAAATCAGTTACAGTAACAGCAGCTAAACAGGAAATATAAAAGACATATGTCCATTATGGATCAGATAAACTTGGCGGCGGAGTAGCCGTGTGGTACTTGGCACCGTGCCTCATGTACTAAAGTATCTCGACCAGAAGACTTCAATTCGCGTGTAGCATGCAAATAAACATTGATCGACATTACCCTCCTGTAGGATCGATATTACCGGACTATAAGAGCGGAATATCAATCAAATAATACTTTCGTTTTTTTTTGTAATTTACGCATTTATGTTATCAATATACAGACGACTTGTTTCCGTTGCTTAACTGCAAAATGGTCGATATTCTACACAATTCTCTTAGTCTCAAAATTTACAGAATGGATTTTTGAAACGAACAGTTTACCTTCTTTACAGCTAGCTATAAGGTAACACCTAGAGCTGTAAAATCAGTGTCGTGCCTAAAAATGAGTGACATCGCTATCATATCCTAATATACTTCGCTACTTTGCACCAAAAAAATGAATACTAATATGCACATTATTAATCACCAGGCAATATTGGTAACAAAATTTCCATCTTAATAAATAATTCTTTATTTACAACTTTCTGATTATCGTTACGGAAGATCATACACCTAATTTCGCATTTTTAATGTGATTTTTTCGTACAAAATAGGTACTTATTTTTAATGGTTAATCAGTCATTAAAAAAGGTTTCGAACAAAAATAATATCAAATTTAATGCAATGTTGTTAACCCACCGTATTTAAATGACCTCTTATAAAAACTTGTAAAGTCGCTGGAACTCGATGTCTAGTGGCGCTGTTATTCAGTTGATGTTAAAATTTAAATGCGTTTTTCGAGCTAAAGCTAAAAAAATTGAAATTATTTTACAACCTAATGTATCGTTAGTTACGAATTTACGATAAGCCCCTATTATATTGAGTTGTACCTTCTGCTTATCTATTATCGCACGATGCGTCAGCGATACTCGGTTTACTATTAAAATGTTTGGACATAGCCACTTTTTTGCACACTTGCAGTTTTGTTGATAAGATTTAACAATGGTAACAGTATATACTAATACGGCTTATCCAGTTTAAAAATGAAAATCGGTATATCATTTAGAAGGGAAACCGACACTGATACCGGTCGCCGCAGCCTGATACCCAGATTTCTTTTTAGACAATTAATAAAGTGAAGATGGTGCTAAGCGTTTGTAGATTTTTTTAAATTTTAAATAGATATTTTAAACACATTATTTGTTAATAATTCCTATTACTCATCAATTCGTTAAGGTAGGTAAGTCCTTTGGCCTTTAATATTTCAGAAGAGTACAAGTGCAAAGTAAATTTAATTAAAAAAATATATATATTTATTTATTGTGCGAATAAAATTTCATTTATTATATACGTGTTCACGTGTTGACTTTATGATAAATTTGTCATTCGTTTTCCAAAGGGAAGTAAAACGGTTCCGGCGTCCGTGTCTTCGCAGTAATTTTTATCTCAAGTCGATGATTCAAAAGATACACCAGTGGATCAGAACCAAGAAACTTCAGATATCTGCAATGAGGAGAAAAAGATGGAGAGTAATACCGAAGAGATTGCTTCTACTTCTAAAGTACAAGATAATTCGAATCCGCTATTAAAGAGGACGTTGTTTTCAACCAAACTGGAAATAGATTTGGGTGGCTACATTATAAGGAGGATGTTTCCAAAGTCTTTTGTGAATTATGCCAAAATGCATACTTAAAACGTAAAATTCCAATGAATGCCACCTATACAAAGCTGTCGAATCAATCGTTTGTTGTGCGAAGATTTAATAAATAAATTATCGCGGATGAAACAACAGATATGTAAAAAAAACAATTTTCGGTTTGGTTTCGAAGTTTGGGCGATAATTTGAAAATAGATTAATATTTCTTGGGACTTTATGAAACGCCTTTTACTGATACACAAACATTATACACTGTTGTAAAAGACGTTTTTATAAGATCTGGCTTAGACATATCTTCACTACGAGGCCAATGCTACGATGGAGCTACAAATGTAAGTGGAACTCTATCAGGCCTTCAAAAAAGAATAGTTAATGACGAACCACGAGCTGTATACGTTCACTGCATAGCTCACTCTCTTAACTTGCTTGTTCAATATTCATTTAATAGCATACCTACGGTAAGAGAGTTTTTAGCATGTGCTACAGACATTTTAAATGATATTCAAGAGTCAGCAAAACGATTAAATATTTTTAATTATATTAAAACTAACACCGAAGATGCTGGTTCTTCGTCCTTAGGGCCTTTTGTCCCAGAAGATGGTGTCTGCGCCTGGCATCTTTAAAATTTCTGTTAGACAATTATAAAGAAATATATGAATTTATGTCAAACCAAAGTAATGAAAAAATGAAGCAGAGGCAAAGACAAATGAGTTTCTTGAAAAAATGTATTCGTTTGAATTTTTTTTTACTGAAAATATTAATAAACGTTTTTAGTAAACATTATTGTAATATTACCAGTTAGTAGTGGAAAAAATAGTAAATACACCACGGGTAAGGAGATGTTATTATAGCCCACGCGCTTTATGTCGCTCGGTACTTCGCTCCTCGCGATACAAACGCGCTAGGGCTATAATGATCCACTTCTTACCCTTGGTGTATAATCTACTATTATTATTATAACTATTTGAAAGTATCATTAAGTCCTTACGCAGAATTATTATCGTTGACTTTTTTGGTTGTTTATAGATTTTGATTTCTTTTTCGAAACATTCTTAATTTATAATATTTAGGTATTAATAGATATATGAATACAAAAAAAAATTAAACTGTGAAATTTTTTGTCAAATTTTTTTATGAAAGTTGGATAATTAGTACACATATTGCATAATTGTTTAAAAATTATTAGCTATGCTCATGGCTAGAGCACCCATACATATTTCCAGAAACCGGTGTCGTCTATGGCTATATCGCTTCCATGAAGAACCAGGTTCTTAAACTATTTTAGATTATGTGCAACTCATGTTTGAAAGAAATTTGTCTATTTCTTTACTTATATCTACATTTTATTATATTTAATTGATGCAACGACTTCTCCAAAAGTGATAACGTTACATCTTCCTGTTTAAAAAGGAAAAAGTCTGATTTCACCTCGACTTGACAAGAAAGTATTATTTTCCGTTATTTTCGTATATAAATTAGATTAAAAAAAACTGAAATATTCTTAGATTAGTTAACTGTTGTTCATTTCTGCGCAAATTAGATTTATTTTGTTTAGTTCTGATTTGCACATAAAAGATAAAATAGTGTAAGGTTTATTATTCGGAAATATGCGGTTGTAATTATATACTGATTTTAATCTGAAAGACAATGTCTATAAAAAGTTAGAAGTAGGTAATTGTGTGATAGATACTATAAATGACAGAGCTACTTAGCGCACGCCGAAAACCTAAGTTATGTGGAATTTTAATACAATATTAAATTATCCAAAAACGGTAGAATTCGCGTAGATAAGTGTGTAGTATTAATTTTTGCTATTTGTTCTCCATTATGTAAATTTTTGGCGTGTTAAATGTGTTATCAACAGATAAATCCTATTTCTCTAACTACAATTCACAAAACATTTCTATGGTCCGGTTTTGTTTTGAATATCAATATAGATTTAAATTATTTGAATGTAGAATTAGAAAACGTTCATTACATTTTTAGATTAGCTGTCGAGAACCCCCATATAGTTCAACGTTTGTTTCCATTATGAGCAGGGGCGCGCCAGGAGCATGCGGCGCCTGTGGCAAAATTTTTGATGGTGCCCCATTAATTAAAAACATTTGTATCAAAAACTAATATTATAAATATTTTGCATGCCTAGGTGATAAGAGCCCTAACAACTATAGGTTCGGACACTTTAATTTTTAATTCTCTAGTAGCATTTTTAAGTAATACGACATGAATAAAAAAATAATGAATAATTAATTTGAAATACTATAATTTTTAGGCTTATGTTTAGGGACATTTAAATGACTGTTTTTATTATATTCTTAACGCACTGAAATAAAAACACAAAGATTGTAATAGTCTGTGTAAACTTTTTTATTTAAAATACAAAATTACAAACACAAGAAAACAGATAAACAACAATAATAAATGAAGAATATAATATTTATAATATAAACATAATACATATTATACGGTAAATTAAATACAAACAATGTAAATAAGTCATTAAATAAATTTTACTTTCCTAGCTTTTAGCAAAGAAAAAGTTTGGATAATATCATGAATATCAAGTTTATCCAGTATGTCAGACTCAATTGAAATTATTGCGAGATCTGATAATCTATTTTGCGCCATTGTGGAGCGTAAATAACTCTTTATCATTTTCAATTTCGAAAAAGACCGCTCCGCGGACGCAACTGACACAGGTAGGTAATGATAAAAGAATACGGAGTGCTACAGTAAAATTTGGAAAAACTCCTACTAAATCATTTGAATAAATATACTGAATTATTTGGGATATATCTTTTTTTGGATTCGTAATAAATACTTGACATTGTAAAATTTCTTCACATAGATCATATGCGTCAATATCGGACTGATTTTCATGAGTTAATTTCGCTTGTAATTTTTTGCAGCAAGATAATAGGTATTCTTTATTTTGTAAATTATCTAATGAATATAAAAATTGGAATGAATCCATATGTTCTTTTAATAAAGAAAATCTGTCTTGTAACGAAATTAAAGTTTGATCTATTATACAGAAATAAAAATTTACTTAGAATGAATTTTCAGGATTTACTATAGGTTGATTCATGTTCATAATCAAATTGAGTAGATTTTTTACGTCGTCTTAATGGCCTCGCACTACGAAATTCAGTTTCTATGTCAAACTTTTCTGCAATTAATTTGGAACAAAGCAAGTTGCAAATTTGTAATTTGAGATTGAAGCATTTACTCACAAAATTTACTTGATTTCAAATATCATACCACACTTTAACGGAGCAAATAAACGTAAATGTAGAAATTTTTTCTCCCAGACATTTTGCTTGGTATTTAGATTGTTCGTGGATTCTTGTGTGGTCATTGGAAATTTCAAATAATGCATCAAAAACTTCTGGTAAATATTTATAGAGAGGCTTTATGGTATCAATTCTACTTGACCAGCGTATTTCGGATAAGGGCTTTAAAGTTAAATTAGTAACATGCTTGATTAAGATATTCCATCGATTAGTAGACGCTGAGAAAAATTTGTATAATTCTTGTATTATATTAAAAAAATGTATTGTTTCATGGTTGATATTAGCGGCATCATTTACAATTAGATTCAGGCTGTGATTTGCACAAGGAACATAAAAAGCTCGCGGGTTCAAATCTAAAATTCTTTTTTGTAGGCCACTATTTTTGCCGCGCATGTTAGAGCCATTATCATAGCCTTGGCCTCTTATATTATTTATGTCTAAATTTAATGTTTTTAATAGATCAATAAGAAATGTTGTTAATCCAGCCCCTGTAACATCTAAAATTGGATAAAATGCTAAAAAATGTTCATGTATTTCAGTCGATCCTAATGCTAAATTGAAATGAAAGAATCGAATTATTACACTTATTTGCTCAAAATGAGAAACATCCGGAGTGCAATCTAATATTATTGAAAAATATTTATTTTGTCGACATAAATTTATAATATGATTTTTAATATTAAAAGCCATTAAGGAAAGTATTTCATTTTGGATTTTGTCTCCTAGATATGTTGGCATTTTGTGAAATTCAGAATCGCTATTTATACGTCGTGTGTGTTCCGATATAATAGGATCAAACTTTTCTAGCATTTCAATACATTTAAAAAAATTACCATTGTTGCGATTGTAAAGATTATCGCTTTTGCCTCGAAGTGCTAAATTTTGTTTACATAAAAATTGAATTACATAAATTATTCGCTTTATTACTTCATACCATCGTTTACTTTCAATGTCTAATATTGTTTGCTGTAAATAATTAACAGTAGTTTTATTTTTGAACGATAGAAGCAACTCTGTCCATTTTTTGTAGTTAGTAAAGTGAGTGGAAGTTTTTTCATGGCGGTTCAGGTACATTGCTATATGATGCCAGTCATTAAATCCCTGAATAAATCTATTTTGCTGAGAAGGTTCGAAAAGTTTACAACAAAAGCAATAAACATTATTTTTCGTAATTGAGTAAATCAACCAATTTCTATTACATTCTTCACCATTTTTTAAGTTTCTCTTATAGTAACTTTCAGAAAATTTTCGACCCAACAAATCGCACGGAAAATTAAAGTTTTTTATTTGTTTAGGACCCGTTTTTATAATAGCTTGCCTAGATATGTGAGATATTGGTTCCGGCCAAAGCCCTGGGTCATCAAATGCACATTTATTTATTATATCTGTACCTGTCTCTTCAGTATAGTCCCCAGATCCAAAAACAGGGGTAATTTCTTCAACGATTTGATTATCTTCACTGGGAGTTGGTCCTGGCTGACTTTGTATTTTGAATTCATCTACACTGCAACCGGGTACTGATTCCTGAATTGAATCTGGCTCTGCGGATAATCTTGGTCAGTTCTGGTCGTTTGTTTCGTAAAATAATGTGTTAATCTTGAAACATTTTTCTCTTGTTCTTCTTGGCGTCTTTTTTTATTAATTAAATTTTGATGCTCGCAGAGTTTCTTTTTCTTTCTTTTTTGAGACCTCTAAATAAAAATATTCAATAAATTATAAATGTAATTATTCTATTACCAAAAGTCTTGTTTGCGTTATTTGCTTTAGTTTTGCTTTAATTATAGGAAAGTATGAAGTAACATTTTCGAATAATCTCGCTTTTATTACTTTTTTTTCTAGATTTTGCAAACATGATCGCTACCCCTATTGGGAAATGCGTATTGTTATGTATGTATGTTTATTATAAATGCAAAATAGCTTACCCTTAATCTTTAATGTTCTTGACATTCTTAAATTCACATTCACTCACAAATATTTTTAAAATACAAGGTACATAAATTCTACACTAGTGCAGTACTGCTTGCTGAAGGAGAATGAAGCAAATAATATGTTTGTTAAATCATAGACGATTTCAAGTAATGCATGTTTTAACAAGACTAAACGAGTTAGAACGCTTGCGCTTCATTTTGTAAATTCGTGCGTGGACAAATTTCCGCCGCCGCGTCGCTCGCGCGCTCCCGCCCCTGCGGCTATATATCGATCGGCGATTTAATATGAATAGTCCACTGTATACATGATATTAACACGACTATACGAACTATTCGTGTTAGAACAAGAATAATTACTGAGATCATAAATAAGTTATAATAAAATAAGGCGATATTGAATTATTTTAATCGCAACCTATAACGAATTTTGAAGCCTCCTGGCGCCTGCGTTCGCTGACACATTCGACACGTGGACGGCGCGCCCCTGATTATGAGACTTCCAGTTAGAGTTATGTAGAAACAGGATTAGTTAATTCTACTAAAACATTGTAACCTTCAAAAATATGTCTCGAAAGAAAGAGGTCTATATCCATCTACAAGTTCAAGTGCTATCGCACAAGTTACAGGTAATACTTATATATCAGTGTGGCAGTTGTCCCAGTACCATCTTCAAAATATACCGTTATTAACTGAAACGGGCTTTCATTTCAGACCTCAGTTCTGCCGTAGAGATCCGGATTTCTATCAACGAACCTATTCACATATGAAACAACAGTTTACCAATACGGCTACTTTAACTTAAAAATACTGATAAATGGGACCATGTAAACCCATAGGCCGTGTTTTTTAGCTAACACAGATAACTCCGGATCAGTTCCAAAATATAACTGAAACAATTCTTTCCGCAAAGTGATCATCATCACAGTTGACGGTGTACTTCACAAAACCATCTTTTTCTTTAAAGGTTGGAGTAAAGTAGCGCACTCGTCAGAATCCTTGCTCAGCAGAGTTTGGGAAACCACTGAGCACAGATTTTCTTGCACCGCAGTTTATCGTGGTTTACGGTTTCTACTCTTTCAATATTTACTGAAAAAGTATAAGCAGTAACTCGAACAAATTAAATGGTATTGCGTTTAAATTCACCGCGTGTGACGTAACAAGATGTGAAGCTCGTTAATAAGACTCTGTCGTTTGTGATTTTTTGGAAAATTTGTAAATGAAAGTCTTAGATTTAAAAAAATGTTCCTCAAACTCATATCAACTTTCAGCAAAATTTCAAAGGGTATACCTATTTTATAACTAAAAATGATAATTCTTTGTGAATCATAATGTGCACCTCATTTTTGACAGTCAACAAGTTTATCAAGAGTGACGTGCAATAACATGTCAAGAAGTGAAAGAAGCCCCCTCGCGCTTCTTAATTATAGCGCAAAAATTGGTGTCACTCGTATCATATACTTTTTAATATTTTATTTTTTTATTTTAGTCTTGTTCATTCATCTTTCAAAAGTATAGAAGTGTAATAAGTTAGTATAAGTTAGTTTGTAAAATGTGTTGAGTTTCCTTTTGTTTAACTGCATACAAAGTGTAGTTAAATCGGAACAATAAAAATGGTCAAATGTAGACATATTTGTTTAAACAAAGTATTTTAACAGCAAAATTGATATTGCTCTCCCGGAGCATTTGTATACTTTCAAGTTTTAGATAAAATATTTTGCCTTGTATGACTAACGCCCTTTGTGGTACATTTTATTATAGTTTATAATTACTTCGTCTCATACATCTAAAAATTCGAAAAATATACGTTTTTGATAAAGAACGAAGGGCTGATTTTTATTAACGCAAGCACAACTTAAACATTTTTTGAATGGTAAGTAAAACATCAAAATCCTATATATATTTTGTAGTAGGGGAGAGTAACCTAAGATGGAACAGTATCCCAAAATGAGACATCGTTATTATTTGTAAACTAGTAAAGATAGTGACATCTAGTATCTTGATTCACTCAAAAGAATTAACTTCTCTGTCGGTATGCAGTAGATTGCCGAACGTGACAAACGAAATTCATTTGTGTGTCAGAATTACGCAACGGTAAGTTCGTATAAACTTTAATATGCTTCAACTAATAATTTACATCAAATATATATTTGCAAATTACGCATTGTACTTTCGTGAGGTTACATCAATTTGATAAATATTGTTATGTGCTCAAGATGGGATAATAAAAGTTTTTCAAGATGAGACACGTCCCATCTTAAGCACCTTCTATAAAAAAGATTTTGACATCAAATGTTTCTATTTATGAAAGTGGATATTTATTTCGAGATGGCACCAGTAGCTGGTAAATATAAATATTACGTAAGAAAACCCGATAGAAGAAAATGGACGGAAGTCGATATGGGTCTAGCTATCAACAAAGTTTCGTGTAAAGAACCCTCGCTTCGACATGTTGCGGAAACCTACAATGTGCCAAAAAGCACATTGGCGCGAACAGTTGCAAATAAGAATAAAGTGGTTATAGGAAGCAAAAAATTTTTGGGAAGATTTCGGAGTATCTTCACGGTTGAACAAGAGAAAGAAATAGAAGATTATGATCTAAAAATGGAGTCTAGATTTTTTGGTGTTACTTACACTGAGTTGCGTAAATTAGCATATGACTTTGTAACTGTCAATTGCATTCCTCACAACTTTAATGAGGAAAGTAAAAGGGCGTCGAAAAAATGGTTTTATAATTTCATGCAGCGGCACTCAAAAATTTCAGTACGTAAACCTGAAGCAACATCGTTTGCTCGTGCTACTGGCTTTAATAAACCGGCCGTAGAATCTTTTTTTAAAAATCTTATAACCGTTTATTCCAAATTAAGCTATCTGCAGATCGCATGGGGAACATCGACAAAACTGGAGTAACGACCGCCGAGAATCTTTCAAAAGTGCTACCACAGAAGGGAAAACGGCAGATCGGAGGCTTAACTAGTGTGGAAAGAGGGACCAGTGTTACATTAGTTTGTGGTATGAGTGCGACAGGTAATTTTATAGCTCCGGTGTTCATTTTTGCTCGAAAGCGAATAAAAGAAGGGCCTATGGACGGTGCCTCGAATGGCAGTCCAGCATTTAGTCAAAATAAAGGCTGCATGAAGAGAGACGTTTTCTTAAAGTTTTAGCTTATTTTGTTAAACAAACACGCCCTACAGCAGAATAGCCTATTCGTATTATCTCACATCAAAAGCCTGCCAGTAACTAACTTTGCCCGAGAGAATCATGTTATCTTATTATCGCTACCCCCATTGCACACATAAGTTGCAGCCGCTCGATGTGTCATTCTTTAAACCTTTCATGACATATTACGATGCTGCATTAATCAGTTGGCTAAAAAACCATTGGTACTTTTGGACTTTACCAAGTATCATCGGCTGTATCCATGGCTTTTGGAAAACCTACTAGTGTTAAGACACCTGTCAGCGGAACTGGAATATGACCTTTCGATCCAGATGTTTTCGAAGACCATGGGTTTACTACGTCGGAAACGACAAATCGCCCAATCGATGAACCTAAGCAACCTTTACTTAAACATGCTAACATCTTAACATCTCCTCTTTAATCTCACATAAATAGGAGAAACATTTCTACAGAGAGAATTCCTAACACTATAGAAGAAACTCCTGAAAGAAACATACAAGAGTGGCCTAATATCCTGGCAACGTCTATCATAATCCTCAACCATCAAGGTCTACAAATAGCAACGAGAAAGATAGAAATTCCTTTCCAGGCAGCAACGCTACCAATGAGTCTGTTAAATTCGCTATCATCTTAACATCTCCTCTTTCATCTCACATAAACAGAAGAAATATTTCTACAGATAGCATTCCTAACACTAACACAATCCTCAACCATCAACGTCTACAAATAGTTACGGGAAAAATACAATTTCTGTTCCAGATAGCAACACTACCACTGAGTCTGTTAAATTAACGGATACCCCTAACAAGGAGGAACTTGAAAACAAAGAAAATATTACACAACATAAAGAAAAACAGGTCGTGAAGAGAAATAATAGTAAACGTACAAATTTAAACAAAAAAGGAAGAGTTGCTAAAGGAAAGTCTAAAAAAAGTAACTTGCACGAAGAATTATGTCTCCCATTTGCGTAGAATCTTATTCGACAAGTAAGGAAAGCTGGTAACAATGTAAAACGTGTTCTTCTTGGGCGCATGAAAACAGTGGAGTTCTTGATAACCTTTATTTCACATGTATGAGTTGCGATTAATAACGTCCCATCTTAGGAGATTACATATCCCATGTTAGGAAGCCGGTTACTTAAGACGGGACAAAAACAAATGTTTTAAACATTTTTGTTTTCAGGTGGAATTAATATTTTCAGTTATTTTTTAATTTGGTACCTTCACTATCACAATAAAATTTTTATTTGTCGGCACAATTACTTTTTTAAACATTTAATCATCCCTGTTCCCGCCAATATGAAGAATGCGTCCCATCTTGGGTTACTCTCCCCTACTTACTAAGGCAAAGTACCTGAAAAAGTAATAATATAATTATCATCAATGTGTGATGCTGGATTCGGAATTCCTAACTGTATTTATGCCAGTACCAAACTTATGTCACGTAGGAACGACGTTGACGCTAAATCTGATATTTTATCAATATAGAAGCTGTAGTAAAAACCAACAGTAGATGCAGATTACTCGGAAAAATAATTACAAATACTTAATACTTATAATACTTTATTAGGTGTTGCTATACTTTACTTATTAGTTATTGACTACCAGTATGTACTTACCTATGCATGTATAGGTATTTATAGGCTCAAAATAACTGTACAAGTTTCTTTGTATTCAAAGCGATAGATTTTTTTTCTGAGATAAAATAGAAGACAAAATATATTTTTTTATAGATTATTGCTTTGTGTAAGTACCCAAAAAAAACAATAGAAGATAATAAGAAAGTGATATGCTCCATTTTGATACGTTGCACAACACAAACCCTGTCAAATTGCACTAAACCATACCAAGTACTGCTTAACAAGAATAGCTCTGCGGGTGAAGTAATAAAAATAAACCCCGCCTATTGTAGCACAGTGACGACAGGGACATTTGAAAGAGAGTAGTCACTTGAATAAGAGACGTTCAGTGTTCAACTTCAATACTGAAGAAAAGTATTTAAACATTTAAATAATACACATCAATTTGACACTGATTAGTTTGTATCTGCATGTCTTAAATTATGGCTAATTTGGTAAGTAAATTTTGGCAACTGAATTATCTATAATTCTATATCTGTAAATAAATCAATAAACAAATGTTAAATAATTTAGTATCATCTCATACGTCTTGTAAGTCACAATCATTTTATATATGGAAAATAATTTTAGATTTTTATTTGAAATTGTATTTGATAGTAATATGAAAAACTTATTTTATATGATAAATGCTCGAAAGTATGTACATATTGCCCGTCACTCTCATTAAAGTTGAGATAGTCGTAACACAGTAGATGTACTGGAAGGTGCATCTAGAATTATCAAATTAAAGCTTAAATAAAGTTTTTTATTTACATTAAAAGGATTACTGTTTAATACAGTTCATTTGAATTAATTAAATTACTTTAGTGGTTTAATAGAAATATCTTTATTTTATTAATTAATTAAGAAAAAAGTTTATTATTAATATGAATAAAAATTTAAGTTTGTAAAAGAAGAATTAAATCTACGTAATACTGTATGCACCTCGATTCGTGCGCGCGTAATATCTATCCTTTTCCCTCCGAATGCGTTCTCTCTTCTCACCTGCGGAGCTATTCTTGTCAAACAGTACCTACATATTACGTAATAAAACAATTACAAATAATATAATTATTTCACTTTTACAATGACATAAAGATGTATAATAACTTATCTAATGTAGACAAAGAACTAACCGACTCAAAATTGAAAGCCACGTTAAAAAAATATTTGATTGAAAAATGTTATAATTTTTATTTTAATTAATATAATCTTTAAATGTCTTTTATCGTTGCTGCGTCATTGTAATTGCTTTGCTTTATCTAATTTTAGTGCGTTTTTTTTGACAGTAAACTATTATTATTAGAGAACTAAACTAAACTTTGAGTATTATGAATTTTATATTAAAATACAGTCCAATTTTACCGCTTGGTGTTTTTATTTCCCCAAATCATTATCGTCAAAATGTCACAAATGTATACTTAAGCATTTTCTGAAGCAGTAAATTAATTTTAATGATTATTGAAAGTAATGTACTTATTATTATGATTGAAAATATCCATAAAGTAACATGAATACATAATAAAAATAATTATTTATTGCATTTCAGAAAAACGGATTAATTTATGTTTACATAATAAATTTATATTCATTCAAAAGTGAACATTTATTTCACATCTACATGTGGGCTTTATTAAATATGTCAAAATTGAAATAATATTTTTTTCTTACTTACAAAAAATATATATGAAGTTCATAAATCTATAAATTGACAACACAGAAAATTATGGCACTTTAAGTTAAGTTAAACTACATTGGTAGGATTAAAATACTTTTTTGCCTTTTCATACATTTGTTCCATCTTACACAGTTATTAAAGGATTAGCACTACTGAGGACGATAACTGTAAGTGTTATCAAAACGTATCGATTTGTAAAAATATACACCATTAAAAAAACTCAAAAAAGTATTTTAATTATTTGCAATAATGATGAAAGTTTACATTTTCATACATTGGTAGAAATTAGGTACTTTAATATACTAGACCGTCAAACTGCCATTCAAAGGATGTGTGGATGGCCAAGCGACACTTAAATCTGTCCCATAGAAATGATATACTTATAATATAATCAAAACTACCTTACCTAAATCTGACTGTGTAACTAGTACTACAAAGCGTGTTATATACACGTATATGTATAAAGAACATGGGAATATCGCTTAATCAAGCATTTACTTCAAATTTCACGCGTCGATTTTGCATCAAAACTGATGGAAAATCTTAATTTTTCAAAAATTCTAAATAAATTCGTTTTAATAAACGTGTAAAACTTGTGAACATTCTGAAAAGCGCACTCATGAAACTCATGTAATTTAGATTTAATAGTAACTTGTGCATCAAGGGAACAAAGGGACTGCTTTATATGCGGCATACTAAGGCATGTAACGGTTTTCAGAAAAAGAAGAAAAACCAATACAGTTCAAATTAACTTTGATAATATGTTATTGTGATTTACGATACACTTACTACTGGTATTACTTGCAGCCGTCTTGTTAAGATGGCGTTTTTATATTAGAATATTAGATTCGGTATCCTATAAAACCTTAAACCCTTTGGGAATAAACGTTTACTCTACTCTTCGGTTTAACGGAATCAACTAAACTTTAAACATCAACTGGCCGTGCAAAAAACAAATTAATTGTTATAATTTTACTTTTGCATCATCAGTTCTCATTTCATTATCGATAGTGAGTGAATGTGTGTGCTAACCCTGGAACTTAAGTGAATTTGCAAGCAAGCAAGTGTACGTTTCTTAGTAGGGAGGTAAATTGCAATGCTATGTATCCCTTAATTGCGCCTTTCACATTTTCGTCGTAGGGACCAGCAGTTCTTAGAAAAATGTTAAAATATTTTAACACATACAAGGTAGCCAGCAAATTAGATATGTGGTAAAAAATTCATTGAAATCGATAGTCACATTCGTTGAGGCTACTGATAACAGGGAATTCCCACTAGCCAGTGCCGTTACAGTGTTTTGTAATTGTGCGTGCGTGTGCATGTGCGTGTGCGTATGTGTGGGTACGTGCGTCCGTGTTTGTTTATTTTATTGTGTTTGTGAGTGAGTATTTGTTAATCTGTGTATGCATGTGGGCGCGGAAAGTCGTTCTACGATAACTTTAAAACGCCAAGAGGTATGAACTTGAAGTTTCGTATTTAACCTTGGTTTCATTTCACCTCGTGTAGACTAAAACTTGGAAGAAATCCAAGAGCGGAGAAGAGGGTCACTAGGCGTAGCATTTGCTACATATGTCAAAAATATAAAAATACCAACATATAGATATGAAGTAGAAGAAAAACGAAAACCGACATTGAGAATTTTGGTTTTGAGTTTTTCTTCCACTTCATATCTACTCAATTTTTGAGTTATGTATTTATCTAATTATACCAACATATAGAATTTAAAATTATAAATTATTTATCTTCTATGCAATTTTTTGGTTTCTCGAAAAAATTCCTAAAGTGGAATTTAAGTGCTGGTTCAAATTTTGTCAACATCTGAATAGCGGTCAACTTTATTACAAAATATTTAGACATCTGTATTAAAAATAATTCAATTTGACAAAACTTTGTCCTTTATGATATAAAACGCCAAAACTGTATTTTCTATATTTTTGACACCCCACGGGTTTGGGATTTTTATTTAATTGGCAACTAAATGTCTACTAACGTCTTACATGATATTTCTGTTTGATATTTTAAGCAATCTAGCCAGTTTTTTCTGCAATTTCTTCACTTTTCTACCAAATTATCATTATTTTCTTATAATCCTATCTTTATATATTTCACTTTAAACCGCTGAATCTAGTAATTTAATTTCTCAACTAGTTGTCCTAACAGTTTGTCATTTTTACTTTTAACTATATACTAGATTATTTGATGAAATATGCGAATTTTCTTGCTTGTGGTTCCATAATAGATTATTTTAAATAAAAAAATAAATCTCTCTGCGTAAATAATTTGCCCTTCTCTGATGTTGGTGATTCACTTTACTCCGAACACTTCGTTGTTAATTGGTTCCTTCTTTGACTTAGTTTTTAGTTTTTCTGCTTCCTTTTTTTTGTTAAATATTTTGAGTATTTGTTCCTAATTGTAGACTTTGCAATAGATGGTTTTTCAATAAAAATGATATGATTTTAAAATTGAACAAAACCCATACTGTTTATAGTACAACTATTTTGAAGTGAAAACTTCTTTGAACTCGCCTGGGCACTTCTTGCATGTTCAAAAAAGGTTAAACTCGCTCAAGTTTTCATTTTTGTCGACCAGTCGGCCGTCTGCTGATTTTGTTTCTATTCTTATTCTAATTACAGAGTGATTAATCTCAAGTGTATACCACGTGATCAAAATATTTAAGTTGGTACCAGTGATAGGTTGGTAGCTACTCTAGAGCATGGTTCGAGTAAAAACTACGATCAGTTTCAAATCTGTATGAAGGTCATTAACTTATACATATTATAAAATATTATCTTAATTTAAATAATGACTATTTTGTATTTGATTAGACTGCATCCCTATAAAATACAACAAAATAAATAAAATATTATTTAATGATTGGATTACATCATTACAAAATAATGAATCTTAAGTATTTAAATGTTATAATTTCATTATAATTAAATAAAATTTACAGTATATGTTTATGGAATGATAATGTCTTTTACAAATTTTTTTTAACTCCTTAGGTACACATTAGTTATCACACTTTGCTTTACAGCATATGTTCAAAATTACCGCCATTAAATTGTAAACATAAGTTCACCCTACGTTGCATATTCGCAAATACATTTTGTAACATTTCGGCACCAAGAAAATACAAAAGTGAAAAACGAAGGTATAATATGACATAAACTGACATAAACTAAAACGACTGAAACCACACTAAAATCCAAAGCAGCCAACTGCAAAACACAAAAATATTAACTACTAGGGATTTTTGTCATACCACTACAGTACACTTGAGATTGATCACGTTGTACATTGTTTCACTTAATATACGGCTTAAACATCTTTCTCGATTTCATGCATATGACCGAATTCGGTGAACCGTTGACGATGTGCAGCAAGTTAATTTCCGCATTAAGGGTTCGTGGTTTGTCTACGCAGACATTTAATATCAAATAACAGCACAAAAACTAATGCAGTGGAGTTACTTTCCATGGAGTGCTTTAATAGTACCATGATCAATGTGACATGCTTCAACGTATTGGATCCAAATCAAATTTGGGTGTAAAAATCGGTTCGCTGCAATCGATACTGCTCGCCAGTTATTGTAACGAATTCAAGGGCTTCTCATGGATAACACGTAGACTACTTGACTCCAAAAATGAAAAACAATTTTGTTTATTTGACATACACATTTAACTAAAAATGACTTTCATCTGATAATGATTGTTTGTGTAAATGTAATGTCCCAATAGTAAGATAACGACGCTTGCGATAGTCTAGTGTCTTTAATTCTTTAATTTTTTTACTTACACTATGGTTCTGATATTTGGGTATCCTCTTTTTTTAATTAATCTTCTTTGTTTCGTGTTTATGTAGAGTTTTATACTTGTTGGGTTCCAAACACATGACAGTACAGTATTATCTCAACTTACTGGCAATTTAGTTATCTTCCCTGTATCAACCTTTTTCCCAAATAAATCTTATTTTTTTACTTTCGCCATCCTTTGCATTTTTTCTTTTCCTTTTCTTTCTTGTATCTAAGCTGTTTTTAAAAGTTTTCACTTGTACTTTTCTCCATACTAATTTTTCTCGTGATATGTTTGCAATGATACACTACACCGATTTTTCTGTTTGTTTATTTGATCCATATATGTCGATTGCTACTTTGATTATTATTCGTACAAATTTTCTCATTAAACTTCCATGTTCTTATATTATTCTATATTTATTTTGACGAAATTCTTTTCTGTATCTTTTTGTATTCATTTTCGCTCGATTTTCCTGCCTCAATTTGTATTTTCCGATTATTATATGACCTATTAGTAAACTTCCGTTGCTACTTCTTAAGTCGGTAGCGTATTTTTGTATGTTTTTATGTTTGTGCCTAATGGTTCAACACATAAAAGTTTATCGTCTATTGTTTTAGTACATTCTCTAGGTTTGCCTGCACATTGCCTAATTATTTTTGGGTGTATTCTTCACTACACCATTAAGATCTCATATAACTTCGCACTTCTCACTTTCGTTTGTACTGTGTTTAAAAATTCTTCGCTATTAGAATGTATGCCTGAGCTACATTTTCCACTCGTCGTTAGATACTACTAACAACATTTATATGTTGGTCTACAGTGAAACCAATTAAAATGGACGGTATCATTTTAACTGTTACACAAACGCGTGGTGACCATTTAATACTCATATAAAAATGGGTTAACTTTAACTTCTTTAAGAAACTGCCGGTAAAAGAGGTGAAATTATATAACTTGAGCTCATTGTAGAAATTCAAGTGAATTGACGCGTTTGTAGTCAAATGCACAAAACAAACCAAATACAATAACATTATACTAACACCACGGTAGTTAGCATTTGTTTGTATTACAATGCTGTGCAGTTGACGTTTTCAGCTTGTCAAACTTGACGAATGACAATGTACAAAAACAAAGTTGAATGCCCCTCGAACACTGACAAATATTCATAATTTCTCTACAAATTCCTTAGCCACGTTGTTTTTAAGTATCAACGTCCTCTCTAAACTTGCATTAAAATGATTTCGTCAGTGCGGTTGGGATATTACTACTGAGAATAAACCTCTTGTTATTATTGCCGGTAATATTCGTTACAATTTCTATTCCTGTGTTTGAATTAAACGTATGAAGTCAAATATTGCTGGAAAGTGAGAATAAATTAGAAAATACTTCTCTAGATTATTTCACAAACTTATTGCCCTTTGTCAAAAACTACTTTTAGTTTTATTGTCTGAAAATAAGTTTTTGAAAATCCGTAAGGTATTTAGCCAATAATACGAGGCGTATTTTTAAAATAAGTACCGTTTTGAAATTCCGCCGCTGCAGCGCTGCGGTCGATATTTGGCGCATGCGTGCTGTGTATCTATTGGAAAGCCACAGACGTCATTACAGAATCACGCGCTGTGATTTGTTTTCTTAGTGCTAAAAACCTAAAAGCAGCTCAAATCCATCGCCAGATCAGTGAAGTGTATGGAGAAAACATTATGAGCGATGGGAAACTACGGAAATGGGTGAGAGTTTTAAAGATTTCCGTACGAATGTGCATGATGAGGAACGAAGTGAGTCAATCATTACTGACGACTTGGTGCAGAAATTTGATGAAAGAGAGAGAGAACACACGCTTTACGATTTTGTCGTTATCTAAAGAGTTTCCTGCAGTATCAAGAAGTGTGCTTTATGAAATTGTGACAGGATGTTTAAATTATCGAAAGGTATGTTCACGCTGGGTACCGAACATGCTGACTGAGGTGCACAAAAGCAAACATTTAGCCAGGTGGCAAGTTTGTCGACGACAACACATGGTTGGCTTATGTTACACCAGAATCAAAGCAGCAATCCATGGAATAGCGTCATTTAATATCACCCAAAAAGTGAATTTCAAACAAACAATTTCAGCCCGCGTAGGAAGGGATCGTTGCTTGTGGATTTTTATCTCGTCGTGACACAATTAATCTACGACTTATTGTGAGACTTTAAGAAAACTGCGCCGTACATTAAAAAGAAAGGCGTGGCATTATGAGTAAGGCAATCGTTTTGCTGCATGACAATGCTCGTCCACACGTGGCTAATCAAACTCAACAACTGATCGAATCATTTGGTTCGAAACAATTTGATCACCCTCCGTACAGCCCCGATCTACCAGTGACTACTATGTGTTCCTGCATTTGAAAATTCATCTGGGCGATGAACGCTACGATAACGATGAACATGTCAAAACAACCGTGTTGCAGTGGTTGGCTAATCAGGCGGCAGATTTCTACGAGGATGGTATTCAAAAGCCGATAAGTGCCTTAATATTGGTGGGAACTATGTAGAAAAGTAGATTAAAATACATGCTTTTATGTAAAAATAAAATTATTAAGAAAAGTCTACTTGTTTTCCTTTTATTTCAGAAGGGCACTTACTTTAAAAATACGCCTCGTATTTAGTTTGTAGTTTGTTTACATTTGTTTAAGCTTGTATTGTTGCAGCATTTGAGGGTTGGTTAAAAACAGTTTTTCCATGTAATAGTATCAATAACACACATTTTTGTCCGATTTTTTTATTGTCCGAAGGTTGTACTAAGAGGTTATTCAGAATGGAATGATGAAAAAGGAAATGGTACTTAATGGAGCTTTTCACATTAATAAAACTATGTAATAATAAAAACCTAACTACATATATACATGCTCATATAGTAGGACAAGTGATTCTTCCAAAAGCTTTATTAAAATATTCTCAAACCTGTAAAAGAAAAAATAATGGTTAATGGCAAGCATGAATTAAAATAAATTTTTACAAACCAAACATGTTTCATTTTTATGTATGTTGTCCAGGTGGCATATCTGGTCATATTGGAAAAGTTTTGCTCAAATGGAATAAAGAGTTGAGCCATTGTCTACTTAAGTACAAACCGGAAATATGCTTTTATGTTACTGTAATTTATTCATACTTGCGTATCAAACTTATACAAATGATCAAGCTCTAAAGTAACTCCTAACTGCAGCAAATTTAAAATAATTAACATAATTATAGTTATTATTGCCGTTATTATACACTCAAATAGTTACGTAAGTATATTAATTTTATTTGTACAACCAAACTCATTAAAAGTTAACGAAGTCTGAAATATATGATGAAGTTAGTATAGACTATAGCAACATTTTTAAGCGGGGTTTAAGTATACAATAATAAAGGGTTTCGTGCATACTTGGCAGGTTGTGAATTACATTGATTATTTTCTTTAGCATGTTGGTCTTATTTAAAATAAGTAGGCGAAATCAATGAGCTTACGGCAACTTATCATCTTGTTGTAGAATATCCAATAAACAAGCATATAACTAAGTAATAATATAATAATAAGCCATATCGAAGTATAATATTTCTTGAGCTGACCAAGTTCTCAGCCCAGCTATAATGAATACATTGCCATTTATCTCAGTTCAATCGCGAGCTCGTTCTCGTAATGGCATTTACTCACGCAACCACCTCTAATTGACTTGTGAAATCACCAACACCGCAACACCACACCAACACCCTTGTGAAATATGCTTATTGTTTCTTAAATTATATTCCCTGCAGGTGAAGATCGATTTAAACCTGTGTTATATTACACTTCCCAATAATGATATCAAGTAGACAAATATAATTTTAAACTCATTCCGATTGTAAATAAGTCTATTCTTTTACATAATCGTCTATAGATTATATTATATAATTTTAATATATCAATAAACTTAATAGAACGTGTTTCTTGATACTTTTAACTTTCTAATAAAAAACGTGTGTTATGTTTCAGGTGATAATTAGTTGGAATTCTAAAAACAAATGCAAGGAAGGTGTAACGGCTTAATAAAGACGTTCTTTACAAGAAGCCGAATTTACAATGGTTATATAAGGACAGATCCGCAATAATCGTGTTCCTTATCTTGATGAACATCACGGAAAAAAAAATTGGTTTCTGTACACGTACAATCGGTAGTTTCAACAATTAATACTTTTCTAATTGAATTAATTAAATGTTTATGTTGAGTTATTAACCATTTTTGAACGAGATCTAGAAGAAGGACCTGTATTAGGAAATCCTTAGCCCATATTAATTTTTTTTCTATAACTTTACCTAGTAATGCTAAAAACAAGAACTTCCTGTTTGAAACACACAAACAAAATGGATTTATTAACGAGGAAGAATTGAAAAGCAATAAAAATAGGTGACGTTAAAAGGAGGTATATTTCATTCCTTTACGTACGATTATCTATCGGTCAACCTACTTTCTACCCCATACAGAGGCAGTTTTGAAAATCACTTATATCAGAGTCAAGGATGGAGATGATATTGGTGGTTTTTCTCGTTTTGCAAAAAAGTCCAAAAAGAACTCGAGGTAAGCACGTTAGTCCTGTGGTATATTGACTATTCCAAAGCTTTCGACACTATAAATCACAAGCTTTTACTATCAATCTTGCATTATATCGGTCTTGAAATAGAAGCAATCACACTATTTTCATCATATATACTTAACCGATATCAAAGAGTGGTTTTGCCAGTAGGAGACTCTGACAAAGCACTAGTTATATCTGGTGTGCCCCAAGGATCTATACTTGGACCATTGTTATATTCAATCTATACCTCGTTTTGCATTGCATTGTAAATATCATATCTATGCTGATGATACCCAGATATTTAAGTCATTCCAATATGAGAACGTGGAAGAGAATGTTGGCCTAATTAATGAGGATGTACACCGCTTAATGCAATATTCTATGCGTCATAATCTCAATATTAACGGTGCAAAATGTTCTGTCCTTATCTGTGGTCATAGAGCAGTGCGTCAACAAGTTCAAACAAACGCTAACTTTTATATTGGGGATCAAATGTTACCTATTCAAAATTTTGCTAAAAATCTGGGTGTTATAATGGACTGCGACTTAAGATTTAAAAAGCATATTAATAAAACTTTACAAAAAGCCTATTCTACCCTTAAGTTTCTGTTCACTAATAGACATACAATGAATTCTCAGATTAAAAAGCTCTTATGCGACTCATTAATCCTATCGCATTTTAATTACTGCGATGTTGTTTATCACAAATGTATAAACTTTATTGATAAGAAAAGGATACAACTAGTTCAAAACTCCTGCCTTAGATTTATTCACGGTATTCGTAAACGCCATTACATTTTTCAGTATATTTCCAAAACGGGTTGGATGTCAATGGCCACACGGCGCAGTTTTCATTCAGCTTGCGCATACTATAATATATTACTTAATAATAAGCCTCCATATCTGTATAACAAAATTCAATTTAGAACTGATGTGCACAATATTAACATTAGAAGGAAGAACTTGGTAACTATTCCACAACATAAATTAGAAATCTTTAAACGATCCTTCTCTTATCATATTGCTAAGTGCATTAATTTGCTGCCACTATGTTCCCAACGCTTATCCCTAAGAACTTTTAAAACTAAATTAAAACAAATCTTGCTGTCTATAGAACTGACATTTTGATGGTTCATAACTCTACCAAAATTGAATGGAAACGGTTAAACGTAAACGATAACTTTTAATGAAAATGTCCCAATATTTAAAACACGGCTGTGTTCTTCTTTATTTCTTGAATTTTCTATATTATGGTACAGTTGGGTACATTCTACCTAAACTTCCTCTTGACTCTTCTTATGTAGTTAATTGGTAATGTACATTATATTAGTTTGATTTATAGTCAATAAACATTATTATTATATTATTATTATTATTATATACGCTATTTTTACACCTTTTTGCTTAGCCCCTAATATTCTTCCTAAAAGTTTTACTTTGAGAAGTAAAATTAAAAAATCAGCATACCTTATCGCGTTAATTTGTTTAAAAATAAGAACAAATAGTCGAAAACATTTGGCAAAGTCACTTTTTTTGTTTACTAACATTTATTGAAATAATATTATAAACTAGGTTTGCAACACTGAGTAGAATAATTTGAAGTTGGAAGATCTGGCACGTACCTATTAACACGTTGTCGCCGACGTGGTACATCGTTGGCGTTTTACTGACATCCGTCAGTGGCCACCGGTGGTACACTGGTCAATATAGTTTCCGTGTATTCTAAATTCTTGCGATTTAAACAGAGGCTTATTATATATTATATATTGAGCATACGGCTGTAGAAATGGTATATATTGTTAAGTGTACCACCGGTGGCGCACTTGTTCATACAAGTTACAGGCAAATAAAGCAATTAAAGCATATGGCTAGGTACAGTGCTAATCATTAAGACAGGGCGTTTGTTAACCCATCTAACCACTCGAATTCCGTGCTGGTTCTGTTCTGCATAAATTCCCCTTTCCTAAGTTTTTTTTAAATCGACGACCATTTGGGTTTCCTTTTCTGTTACTTCCCAAAGTACCGCAAACATAAGCTTTAAAACCCAGAGGAACTTTCCATAACTTTACACTGGTATAATAATTATCGACGTACAGTGTCCATCCGTCATTTAGGAGTCCTTGTAGTAAACTCGCACAGACATTGTTGGTATGACCATGATCATTAGTAGGTGCATCTGGAGTATTTTTCTACCACATATTAGAAGATCATACGTAAAGCCTTCCGGAGTATAGATTTTATAGTTTTCTCCATATTTATGAGATTTCGCCGAAAGGTATTGACTAAATACCAATCTGCCTCGCCAATGCACCATTCTCTCATCGATAACAATTCTGTTACTAGAGGATATTGTTTGTTTGAATTGCTTACAGATAAGTTCTATAATATTCCTTACTTTGTAAAGTCTGTCCTCATTTTCGTGAAGATCTTCATTATTAGACAAATGAAAGAATTTCAATATACAGTCAAATCTGTCACGCTTCACTGTCCTTTGAATAAGTTTGTTGGCATATGTTTCATTTGATCACCAATATAATCACATCGTTGGTAAATGGTTTATGCCCTACCACTAGTGGTAAAATGATATTTCATTTTAACGCTTATTTTAAAACGAACCACTTTTGACAAGTAAAATGTATGTCATTTATAACTAAATTACAAAAGAAAATTATTATTTACACATTTTTTTCTACATTATCATGCTTTGCATTGATTTGGGCATTACAGAACTTTCTCTAAAGTCATTTTATACTGCCACTGAGATTTTCTTCACTTAGACGAAGGATACATGACATCACCTGTACTATCACCTTGCAACCATTAAAATTAATCCTTCTACTATAGTGATCATTCATAGTTTTTCATTTGGCGCAATTACTAACACTAGCTGGAAATAAAGACTAAGGTCTGAAACCGATTTTCTAATTAAGTTATGGTTTTTCCGAGTGGTGCTACCATCATTAAGAATTATGTAGCCAGAGGACTCAAAAGCAATTTACACCATGCAAATCATGCAAATTTAAACCTGAAAAACTCTTTATAACAATGTTACCAGAAAAACTTAACAAAATTTGCTAAACATAACATATTTGCTACTGTAATTGCTGTCAAAATCTATAAAGTTTGTAAAACTTACATGTAAATACACGATTTAAATTCAAAAGATAAGTATTTACAATTATGAACTTAAATCGAGAAATGGTAGATTTTCATATACGAGGGATGTACAGTATTTGTTGTCCCTAGCATAGATGGCTTTGAAATATGTTGCTCCTAATAACCACACTTGTTTTGTTAATTTATGGACAAACAAACTGCCAAATTTGGTTAGTCGAGCTTTAATATTGTCAAAGTTGTACAAGTTGAAAGTAGCGGTAGCACGAAGATTTTGGAAAAAGGAAAAAAGTGAGCTTCATGCTGTCATCAAGTACCTACAAAAGAAATGTTTAACACCTAAAGAAATTCATACAGATATGGTTTGGCGTGCTTGGAGATTCTGCTCCTTCCTATCAAGTAGTAAAAAATTGGTCTCGAGCGTTCAAATCTGGCAGAACAACCTGCGAACATGCAAAGGGTGCTCGTCGGCCGCATTCTGCGTGTACTCAAGAAAACGAATGACATGATCAGAGAAGATCGTCGATTCATAACATTACGTGTAGCGGAGATAACAGGCCTAATAAATGGTACGATTGGAACCATAATAAATGACTATTTAGGGCTTCATAAGGTGTCAGCAATAGGGGTTGACGCCCAAACAAAAGCGTCTGAGAGTCACTTCTTCAATAGCCAATTTAGCCTTATTTAAGCGTAATCTTAAATGTATCTCGGTCGCTATGTTACGATCGATGAAACTTGGGTTCATCACTTCGATCCCGAGTGCAAACAACAAGGTATGGAGTGGCGTCATCCAAGATCTCCTGCTACACGCAAATTTTGTTTACAGGCTTCAGCGGACAACATAATGGCTACAGCTTTTTGGGATGCTGAAGGGATTTTACTGGTAGATTTTTTGGAACAATCACTGGTCAATATTATGCGGCATTAGT
The DNA here is from genome assembly GCA_036346205.1 of Vesta saturnalis. Classification (NCBI taxonomy): domain Eukaryota; kingdom Metazoa; phylum Arthropoda; class Insecta; order Coleoptera; family Lampyridae; genus Vesta; species Vesta saturnalis. Next base: position 521,129 of record JARFJB010001017.1, on the reverse strand, counting down.
TACAAAACTTCGTTGTGGTATTAAAGAAAAAGAAGAGGCAAACTTTCGCGCGAAATTCTCTTTTATCAACACAACACCCCAGTTCAGAAGACCCTTATTTTTACGAATGCAATTCATGACGCTGGGTTTGAAGTTATGGAGCATCCATCCTACTCCCCTGACTTCGCCCCAATGATTTTAGTTTATTTCCAAAGCTAAAACAGAGTCTTCTGGGAAGAAAATTTGAGAGCGATGATACAGTTATGGCAGCAGTGCAGGACTTCTTCCATGATCAAGACTCCGAGTTTTTCAAGAAAGGTGTTGCTATGCTTGAACATAGGTTCAAGGGGATTATGTTGAAAAATAATGTATTCTATCCTAGGGACATTAAATAATTACTCGTATGTGTATTTTCCAGAAGAAAATTGTCTTAGCCTAATTAAAATTGTCGAATTTTAAAAACTATGATCACTTGGCGTGCCAATCTTAACATTACCAACTTATTTATAAATGACATTATTTTGACATGGAGTATATCCTATATATATATATATATATATATATATATATATATATATTAAGCGTATATTATTTACAACTACGAATACCATCACGAAGATGTTTGTCCACTAAATGTACAATATTAAGTAAGTAGATGGTCGCACGTATGCTAAATATACGGGTTTATAGTCGAACACGTAACAATGAAATGTTAGGATTATCTTAGAATTCAATATTACAGTTATGTTTTTGATCAAATTAATTTTATATTTGACGAGTTTTGTCAATTGGGAAAACAATGAATACAAAATGAGTCATTCGTTAATAATTGAAATAAATTTTATATAATGAACATGACTTTTGCTATAATTTTTGTTACCAATTCTACATTTTGTTAGCTTAAAGAGAAAAAAAACAGTGAATATATTTTACGTATTTTTATATTATTTTTGTTATGAACGAATAAGTTCAAAGGCAATATGTAATTAAAAATTATTATTAATTTTATTAAAAACATAAATTAAATTTGCATCGAGTGGGGCTTGAATCTCGATAGCGCAGTTGGTTAGCGCGGTACTCTAGCAAAGTACAGGTCGTAGGTTCAAATCCTACTCGAGGTAAACTTTTTATTTATGTATTGATTAAAATTAATAATAATGTTTAATTACTATTACCTTTGAACTTATTCGTTCATAACAAGACTTATAATAAATTAATATTAGTCAAGTTGCTTTGGTATGTGTGAATCCTTGCGATATTGCAGGCCCACATTCCATTAATATAAGTAACTTTATTATAATCTCATTATATTTAGACTCTACATCAGTTCTACATACATAAAGACAAAATTTGCATCGATTGGGGCTAGAATCTCGATAGCGCAGTACTTTACAGGTCGAAGGTTCAAATCCTACTCGAGGTAAAATTTTAATTTATGTACTTAATAAAATTAATAATAATGTTTAATTACATATTATCTTTGAACTTATTCGTTCATAACAAAACTTATAATAAATTAATATTAGTCAAGTTGCTTTGGTATGTGTGAATCTTTGCGATATTGCAGGCTCACATTACACTAATATAAGTAATTTGATTGTAATCTTATTATATTTAGAATTTACATCAGTTCTACATACATAAAGACAAAATTTGCATTGATTGGGGATTGAATCTCGATAGCGCAGTTGGTTAGCGCGGTACGCTAGCAAAGTACAGGTCGTAGGTTCAAATCCTACTCGAGGTAAACTTTTTATTTATGTATTTAATGAAATTAATAATAATCTTTAATTACAAATTTACTTTTGAACTTACTCGTTCTTAATAAAAGCTTATAATAATTTAATATTAGTCAAGTTACTTTGATATGCGTCATTCCTTGCGATATTGCATTCTCACATTCCAGTAATAAAAGTCATCAGTTCTACATACATATAGACAAAATTTGCATCGATTTGGGCTTGAATCTCGATAGCGCAGTTGGTTAGCGCGGTACTCTAGCAAAGTACAGGTCGTAGGTCCAAATCCTACTCGAGGTAAACTTTTTATTTAATAAAATTAATAATAATTTTTAATATTGTACGTAAATTCTTGAAATTTTCCATTTTTGTAAACTATACTACGGCAGCCTTAGTATAGATATTTTGTACATACGATAATAAATTGCCAAACTAATCCATTTCACATTGATACAGATATCAAGAAATAATGGTAGGATATGTTTTCCCTATCTAATATTGGTCTGTTCCCTTATTCATCATCAACGGGCAAATATTCTTTCTAATTATTTTAACCAAGCACTGAAACACAACAATTCAATTCATACTAATTACGATTAACCAGATTATTTATGGTTAAAAAACTATCTAAATATAAATAATTTTATTAGTTTCTAATGTTTCAAAAGTTTATGTTCCACAAGCTTAGCCATTTAGTAAAGTTTAGTAAAAGTAATTGCGTTAGCATATAGGCTTACTAAAACTATACATACTCCTTTTCTTGGAACGTGCTATCCACGTAGTAAATGTATTAGTTACTGTATGAAGCTTACCATTAAAAAATATGGAGTGTCCCCACTCCAGATTCTCGTATCCATACATATATACCATAAAAGTACTAGCGGATTGATATCATTACATAATAAAATTCTACGTACAATGTAAAAAAGAAACTAAATTTAATTTTTTAAGTTCATGTTTTACATGTCTTTCAATACTTTTCACTGTTTAAGGTAATGTCCAATGTCTTGTATTTAATCCAAAACATTTATAAGTAGTTTCTAACTTTTAACGCTTGTACCACATTTTAGAGTGTAATTGCATATTAAAATAAAATTTAAAACCAATTAATAAAAAGTTATTTCTTGGTCGGGTGTTAAAACTCTTCCTTATTTGTAGTCTAGTCCGATAATTTGAGGGTTTGGCCAATAGGTCCATTTACGTTTAATGTTTATTGTTGCATATTATTAAATTATTACAGATTTTTAATTTTTACCATTTTTGTCCATTTTTAGCTTGTTATTTAAGCTGAAACTATTTGTATAAATATATACATATATATATATATATATATATATATATATATATATATATATATATATATATATATTTCAAAATTTATATTGATTCTACAGCATCCCAGACGAAAACTTTGGTCTCAATTTATACAAGAATGATTGTTTCCTTAAATACCATTTCTAGTGATTGAAATTGATACCTAATAGTTTTTCAGTGCCTTTCATGCGCGTAAGAAATTTCAAATTAACGTTTATTTAAACGATGAGTTAACTTGACAAATTTGAAAAATGTGCCGGTTAACAGGTACTTTCGGTAATCCTACATGTCCTAAAACTTGACACTGATCTATGAGTTTATTATAACAGGCATATCCCTAACTTCATCACACCAGTTCAAACGGTCTGATCGCTACCGTGTTTACATACACATCAACAGACACGCACGCACGCACACACGCACACACACACACACACACACAAACACACAAACACACAAACACACAAACACACAAACACACAAACACACAAACACACAAACACACAAACACAATCACACACACACACACACACACACACACACACACACACACACACAAACACAAACACACAAACACACAAACACACAAACACACAAACACACAAACACACAAACACACAAACACACAAACACACAAACACACAAACACACAAACACACAAACACAAACACACAAACACAGAAACAGACAAACACACAAAACACACCCACACGCACACGCACACACACGCACTCGCTCACACGCACACGCACACGCACAGGCACACGGACACGCAAACACACACATACACAAATACGGACGCACGCACACGCACATGCTCACGTACTCGCGTGCACACACACAACACACACACACACACACAACATGCATTCAGAGATTCTCAAAGCACATGCTCACGCACACGCACACCCACACACGCACACCCACATGCTCACGCACTCGCGCGCTTATACACACGAAATGGATTCAGAGGTTCTCAAAACGTGACGATCCGTCAAAATCTCGAGGTCGATTTTCTTCTTGATAGCAATACGTTCCCTTTAGTATAGTATACGGGGATGTAAAAAAACAATTACTGTTAACAAAGAATGGTCATATATTATTCTGTGCTATAAGTATAATAATAAGTGAAGTATAATTGATATGTTGTAAACACACTTTGTACAATTCCATTTTTAACTAATAAATAAATCACAAATTCTGCTATCAACGATTTATTTCAATTTTGTTTCAAGTTTGTTATAGTATATTAAATACTTTAGCGAAGTAGTTTTGTATACGGGAACTATATTGAGATATAACACAATCGGCAACAGTTATCTAAGGATAAGATAGAGCTACAAATATTATATACAGCAATTGTAACATCTTCACCTCGAGTCTCTCAAGAGGTGATTATAATAGAAATGTTCCATTTAAGCATCGTCAACATTTTAAGATAGGTGAACTTTTTGTTATAATATTGTCAGTTAAAAAACAAAATAAGTACTTAGGATTAAAAAAATACCGTTTTTTTGCACAACCGAGCGGTTCTAAAAACAAATACCGTGTTATTCAAATTTTATATTCAGTAACTGCTTAAGCCAAAGTGACTTTTAATTCCGTATACTGAAAAGAGTTTTATCACTCTTGAAACAAAAAATAGGGCTCCGTCCACAAATCTGGTTAAAGCACGACGCGGGTTTATAGTGAAAACACACGAAGATTATGTGGTATTTTTTGCAGGGACATTATTTGATTAAATATATATATATATATATATATATATATATATATATATATATATATATATATATATATATATATATTTATTAAGGTTTATAGTGGCGTGAATGTTTACAAAATCGGCATGAATACCCGGCGAATTGAAGTTGCCATGTTACAATTTAGTTCTCGATGACACAACTATCAATGTAGGAGTGCGAAATAGTATATTTCTCAATAAGTGCGCAAAGTGGAGTTTTTCGCTTGGGGCGAATGCCAAAAATTGTTGGGATACAGTAAAACCGATGGTTAGCGTTGCTACCTTCGATAGAAAGAATATTAAAAATGTTCTAACCGTTACAGAGTTACTTTCTATCTTAAGAAAAATGTCCCGCATTTGCTCTTAATAGTTTTTTTGAAGTTTGGCTACGGTTTCTTCACTCACAAGTTTTTAGATTTGATAAATGTGTGCTACAAGTGGAAAAAATGAAATCTTGTGCCAAATCAAGTTAACCCCCTGCCAGTAGTTTTAATAAATGCAGGAGAACACTTGGCCGTAAGTCAATTTAACACATCCGTGACCATGTATTATACTACTTGTGTAACCTATTTGGATAAATGGACTGTTTAAAAAAACACACACTGAAGTTTACATATATGATTCGGAACTTTTTGATGAAATCGTGTGCATTAAAAAATGTACAACCAGTCAAAATATAAAAGAGTGGAAAGAAGTTTTTGTTTCTATTAACAAAAAAAAAAGGAAAAGGTCACGTATTTCACTCCCTCTCCAAGGTGGAGGGCGGGATGCTCGAGCTTTCCGAGCTGCTTCAGCCACAATCATGGATTCCGAGCATACAGACACACATTACGTATATATACATAGTGGGATTAAGGATTGGTGTGGTCAGGATAGGATCGGAAGGAACGAAGTTAGGGTTCTGAGGGGGGAATACTACCCCAGCATTCGCCTAAGCAGCCGCACATGGTGTACATATACGCAGTGACCATGCCGCTACATGTGTATGAGGAAAACCCCCTCAAAAAACCTCATACAAGATAGACGGTAACGGGAATCGAACCCATTACCTCCCGAATGCTAAGCAGGTTGTGTCACCACTACGCTACCAGCTCGGTTCTATTGACCAACAATGGGTCGAGCTTTATAAGTACTTCAAGGGGAACGATATACCACACAACAATATATTAAACATTGTTGAAATATGCACGTGTTTACCGGAATCCGACGCCGCCACGGAAAGGATTTTTTCTGATATGAACAAATTGTGGACCAGCGAAAAAATTAGCCTTACTGTAAGAATTGTAAAAGGAATTTTAATGAAAAAACATCATTTTGAAATGAATTGCCATGAACTTTTGAGTATCTCCAACCTCACCCAGATATTTTACGAATGGTGCATTCCATTGAGGTAGGAAGGGAGGGGAGACGACATAATACCACTTCATCCGATACAAAAACGTCCGTGGTAGGTGGGACTAAATCTGCCATCAACATGGCGGATACCAGGGTCAGGTCAATTTAAAATTAATAGAGTAACAGTGATAAATGAAAGCAAAGTGTTTTTCAAATCATGGCGTACGGCCCTACGCAGAGCATAACAAGCCATCAATACAATTTATAAAATTCAAATAAAGTCACTTATACACTTTACACAACACAAACGACGTATATCTGCTAAAAATATGTGGGACCCATTGGACGCTTTTCGAGATCGCATGTCGTCTCCCCTCCCTTCCTATCTCAATGGGTGCATTCAATAAAAAAATATACAAAGGACGAACGTTTCGCTCGCTATTTTATTGTACTTTTAAAAATCGAAGTAAAATACAGAATTAAATAATTTTTTTTTGTTTTCTTTTGACACATTGCATTATAACATGGAACGCCTAAAAACTTACCATAAGCAATCACTACATTTGTTACCTAGACTAGAGAAGATAAAAACTCATAATGTTGTATCTAATTTAAAAGAAATTTCTCCTTCTCCTTTCCGTCACTGAGGAGTATTTGATACCCCTTAGACTCTTTGGGTGATGCGTCTCTTTCCTTTATTTCCTTTTTACATAAATGGACACCTTAATTTACACTGATATAACACACTTATAAATATGGTTGTATCAGTACTACCGATTCCGTTTCATTCTAAGCAGCTGATCTATGTTCCAAATGTCCATAAATATACTTGTCCTTGGTAACTTGCAGGATTTGTAATTAAGATCGTAGTGTAACTTTAGTGTCAAAATAAATTGTTATTGCATACATTATTCTGAGATAGAAAGGTCGAGAGAGGGGGAATGTGCGATAAAAATTATAATTGAAAATTGCTCTCAGCCAAAAGATTCTGACACATTTGAAAAAATACCGAAAAAGGGTCTTCCCTCGCGCGGCAACCCCTCGTTGAGAATTTTTGATATTACCATTAGGATACCTTGGGGAAAAAGTGCCAAATTTCAAAAGTACGTGAATTATTCTAATTAAAATGGGCTAATTTATTCAGTATTTATATTTTATTTAGAATGGAATAACTTATATTATACTAGCTGAAATTGCTTTAGGATAATCTGCACATTTTTTAAATATTCAGATTGGAATGTTAACTTGAAGAAAGTCTGGTACGTGAAAGCTTCTAAATTCAATAGTTTATAATTAAATTATTTCTGCCATTGATCTAAGCTCTCATTCCGGCCTTGTAACTAAGTCATCTTTAGTCGTTTATTAAACAAAAAGAAAGTTGTAATTGATATCTTAAATGTGATGCTATATAAACTGCTTTGACCTGTTTAATAAAATATGATGTTACGGCTATTAATTTTAAATAATCATTGCCAATTAATGTGGGTGATATTATTGTTGATATTTATGATCTCGCTTTTAATTATTTTTATTAATTTGTTTTGTGCCATTAATTTATTAGTAATTAGAAAACGTCAAAATTATTTATAATAAACTGTTATAGCTTAAAATTATTGTACACGTAAATGTGGTGTAAAATAATAGACATATACACGGTTTTTGTAATTAAGTTCATTGTGTAATAAATATTAATGTTTTTAAAGTTCTTTCATTACGTGCCATAAAAACTATAATTTAAATAACGATAAATTTAAATAAAACAATTAATTACAATTTCAATTTCTATTTGACACTAGAACATCAAAATATTATATAATAATCATGTACGGTACATAAACTCCAAGCGGAATGAGCTATGAAATTTTCTTAATAGACAATATCAATGTTATGCTTAGGTATGTCAAATTTTGTGATGTATAATTACATGCATATATGCAAATTAATGCGTTCTATTAATGATTGACTTCTGATATTCAGAAATTATATCATAAACCATTGTCACCTTGATGTGGTTTAAATATCTATGCCATAGTTACAAGACGAATTTTAATTATGAAATTTATACATTAGCTGAATACGATTGTTTCGAATCAGCATCTTGAATGTTTCAGTTCTATTTATTAATCCTAATAATGAATTATGAAAATGTAAACTTTCACCATTATCACACATAATAAAATACTTATCTTTTTTGGGTTTTTTAATGGTGTATTTTAAATTATACAATCTAAACGTTTCAATAACACTTACAGTTATCTTCGTCAGTAGTAATGTCTGTTCAAATTGTTAAAGATGTAAACAATTTGAACAGATATTACTACTGACGAAGATAAATTGTATAATTTAAAATACACCATTAAAAAACCCAAAAAAGATAAGTATTTTACTAAGAATGAATTATTTATAAAACCACGTGTTTTGCGGTTCAGTAGGTCAAGTTACTAAAAAGGATTCTCAAAAGGCAGTGTTGTGGCAGTGTATATATATCTTGTTAACTTGTTATCATGCTTACCTATTTTTGATAGTTTTTTAATCTCGGTTACGATAAAAAAGATAGCGGGATGCGGTTTTCGCATTACGGTAAATATTTTTTTGTCATACGAACGATTTCGTTTTCATAATTGGCATATCTTGCTTCATTTTTGAGACGTAGGTAAAAATTGATATTTTTCAATTTTATCACACTTGTGTCTCGATTATTGTAAGAGGCAAAATTTGTAAAACACCTAAATGGCGATGGTATATTTAATTTAAAAATATATGTGGGCATGGGTGTGTACGCTTGTGTCGATTATTGTAAGAGTGCATGTGATTTGTGAACAGTGGTGTGTGAGTGTGTTGTTGTGATGTGTGAATGATGTGTGGTGGTGTGTGAGTGTGTGGTGTGTGTGTGAGGTGGGTGTGGAGTGTGGTGTAGGTGTGGTGTGAGTGTGAGTGTGTGGTGTGTGAGTGTGTGTGTGTGAGTGTGTAGTGGTGTGTGTGAGTGTGTGAGTGTGTGTGTGTGTGAGTGTGAGTGTGAGTGGTGTGTGAGTGTGTGAGTGTGTGAGTGTGTGTGTGTGTGGTGAGTGTGTGGTGTGAGTGTGTGAGTGTGTGAGTGTGTGAGTGTGTGAGTGTGTGAGGTGTGAGTGTGAGTGTGTGAGTGTGTGATGTGTGAGTGTGTGAGTGTGGTGTGTGGAGTGTGGGTGTGGATGTGTGTGTGTGTGAGTGTGTGTGGTGTTGAGTGTGAGTGTGTGAGTGTGTGAGTGTGTGAGTGTGTGAGTGTGTGAGTGTGTGAGTGTGTGAGTGTGTGTGAGTGTGGTGTGAGTGTGTGAGTGTGTGAGTGTGTGAGTGTGTGAGGTGTGGGTGTGAGTGTGTGAGTGTGTGAGGAGTGTGGAGGTGTGAGTGTGTGAGTGTGTGAGTGAGTGTGGAGTGTGTGAGTGTGTGAGTGTGAGTGTGAGTGTGAGTGTGTGAGTGTGTGTGTGAGTGTGTGAGTTGTGAGTGTGTGAGTGTGTGAGTGTGTGAGTGTGGTGTGAGTGTGTGAGTGTGGTGTGTGAGTGGAGTGTGAGTGAGTGTGTGTGTGTGTGTGTGTGTGTGTGAGTGTGTGAGTGTGTGATATAAGTCAAACAAACAGTCGAATCAGTGCTAAGCTTGAAGAACATCGATTAACAGTAATGAAAAACACCACAAAGGAAAAGGAAGAATAAAGGTAAGGCAGAGAAAGTACAGAAAGTGAAAGTTAGCGAAGGTACATTTAACAAAGAACACACAGCAGACATCAGTTTAATGCGGATTACGCATAGCAGAACAGGATTATTAGTGACTTAAGATGGGAAATAAAAATTTACCGAAACGTCGTCGAATCAACGAAAGTTCTTACAAGAATCCTATTAATACACAAGATCATGGACGCGGAAGAAATGGAAATACACAAATATACACACGCACACACACACACACACACACACACACACACACACACACACACACACACACACATACACACACACACAACGCACATACGCACCCACACACCACACACACACACACACACACACACACACACACACACACACACACACACAACATATATATATATATATATATATATATATATATATATATATATATATATATACAGGGTGACAATTTTTAACTAAGCCTCTATGGGTAACTTTGTTATTATAGCAGCTACAGAGTCCGTTAAACTAGTAATATTGGGCAGAATTTCAACATCAATCAAATGACGTTTTGAGTTTTGACCAGTGTTGCCATCTTTCGTAGTTATTTAGAAAAAACTAAAAATGAGCCGAATTTTCAAACAAATATCTTTGAAACCGTTGCAAATAAAGCTAAAATACAAGAGAAGTAATTGATAGATATTTTTACGAACTTTAAGATACGCGTAGTTATAAATTTATTTTGCATTTCATTTTTGAGATATAACACAAAGTTACTTTTTTTTTAATGGAACGTGTAGTTTATTTTAGTCCTATTAAATAGCATATTTTTTACTGATTTCAAAAAAGTATAGTTTACCTTATTTATAACAAGTAGTTTTCTTGTAATTTAATAAAAACTGTAAAGTTAAAATCGAGTATCAGTTTAAAAAAATAGAACGCTTTGGAATGAAATAAAACAAAATAGATCTACAACACAATAATCGTCAGTTGTGAAAAACTTACGAGTACGAACTTTATTAATGCTGAAGTTTATAAAATTTTACCACGAGTACCAATCCAGTTATTAAATCTTTCTGTTAAAAAGTTTGAAGCAACATTTGCATTGTGAGCAGGAGCTCCATCTTGTTGAAAATAACGAAAAGCGCGAATTAAATTTAATGGAACTTCGTCCATCATATTTTCAAATTCATTTCTTAAAAACATTAAGTACCGATCAGCATTTAAATGTTGTTCAAAAAAATATGGACCAATGATTTTAGTGCCTAAAATACCGCACCGTCCGTTTATTGAGAAAACATGTATTATATATATATATATATATATATATATATATATATATATATATATATATATATATATACATAAGTAAATTAAGCCAAGTCGGGTGTAAATAACATTTATTTCTCTTTACGTTGTTTGTATATGTGTTTTGTACATTTATGTAAGAGGAAATATGAAGAGGTTAAAATATCCGTATCACGGCTGATCAACTATTAGTAATAGTTTATTAGACTAGTCTAGACTGTTGCCCTCCATTTTCTTTCTAAACTTTACAAATTCATTCGAAGGTTGAAAACTTGAATGACGAGTACATTATAAAATAAATTTGGCGAAAATTAAAGTCGCAACTAATTATTCTTTGTTGGTAGATTGCTCTTGGGACATTGTATACTTTTGCATTCCGAGACAATCCATACTGTTGCTGTCCAAATTAACGTTAAGTGAGCCGCAACCATTCTGTATTTTTGTGGTGAAGTATATTTTTAATATTAGTACCTTATTAACAATTGAACCTATGAAGTAGATTGCAAAAAAATGTACAGTGGTGGTGGGGATTAATTAACGTATTAAAAATGGACGTTCGTGTCGAATTTATACATTTCTAAGTTTCACAAGAATTGCATTCTTATCTCAAATTCTGCATAGGAATATTCACTACTTGGTAAAAGTATAATTAAAATGTACTATATCTTTACACAACCTTCCCAGGAGGGAAAATATGTAAACGGATTAAAAAATACTTGGATTGCAGCTAATGATGCATCAAACTGTCTTCAACATTTCATAATATCACGATCTAATGTACTATGTAGTCCTAATGAAATAGTAGTAATTCATATTGGATATGGATATTAGAAAAGGATAAATTCTTTCAATTACCTATGAATACGCCAAAAATTGTAATTTATGTGAAATATTGGATGAATGATTTCTGAATTTGTTACAGGTCCCGATATTCCTGGATTTTTACTACAGCCATTTAGAAAACCAAAGAGGATAAGAACAGCGTTTAGTCCTTCTCAATTATTAAAATTAGAGCACGCGTTCGAAAAAAATCACTATGTTGTCGGAGCAGAAAGAAAACAACTAGCACAATCATTGTCGTTGACGGAAACACAGGTAATTGTTAAAAACATTAACCACAACATTAATTTATTTTCACTTTTTATTATTTAAGAAAGAAAATTACAAGTTATACGAAAGAAATTTAGTTCCCCAATCACGTGTACTTGTTTAACATTCACTTACTTAATTAGAACCGGTTTATAACCACCATAATTTAACATAAATGTTAAAGGAATAATACAAAAAACAAGAAATACAACTAACTTAAACGTAAAATAATTGGCTATTACCAATTTCTAGGGGTTAGTAATCTTGAATGTTTATTTTCATCCGTATAACACGAATTAAAAGATTTAATAAGGGCCCCTAACTGTATTCGTTTATTATTTTAGGAATTTGATTCGTCGTCTGATCGTTCAGAATATTTGTACTTTTAATTGAAAACGTGTGGGTTATAATTTTAATCGCATATTTTAATGAAACGTAAACAATCGTATATGGAATAGGCCTGAGTTATATTTCAAATTTTTGATTCATTTTCATCTGAAATCAAATAATATTTAAATGTATACCTTTATCCTGTATCATTATTTGAAAAAGATTAAATTGGTATGGTGCAAACAATTAGGTATGTCAAACATTCTCCATCTCACACATCTACAATCGCTGATTTAAAATTTTATACAGTTATATTCCTTATAGATGATTGTTTAAAGTAAATGGTCTGGATAATTGAGCGATATTTCTTAGCACTACAATTAAGTGATAGTATTGAAATGTTGAAAGTTATATACTTTATTAACAAACCATTTTTATATATTAGACCGGTACGATTGAGGTTATTATTGGCTACATCAGAAATACTAAACGCATCATTGATTCAATTTTTAAATATTACTATAACTTAATTAGCAATATTTTAATACTTTCGAAATTATTTTAAGTGAGGTGAAATATTTTTTTAAATTCTAACTAGACATTCTAGAAGTTTATAATATTTATATTAGTTTTAAGTTATAAAATGTTACTATGAAGTGTAACAAACATAATTAATGCTACAGTTACCAACTTAGGAAAGTAAGAAGTCAACATGCGTTTGGAGAAGACAATAATTGACAAAAAGTATTTTTCATTGATAAACACCGGATTAACATAAAAGCACGGTTCTAGCTCTAGTGGCCCTTGGTAGACTGGCGTTCGGTGTCCGCACACAGCTTGAGGACATTCTTCAAGATTATACAGTGCTATTCGCTGTTTGAGTTAATAAACATTTATCTTGAATGAATAACTATCACCATATAGACTTGAATGATTGATAACATTCTTATTGATGTTGGACTAGTAGACCAGTAGTCTAGACTTAAATCACATGGTACGGTCGTGGAATCATTTTATTAATACAGGAGCTTAAATAAGCTTTAGTATTGTTTGAAATAAGTTTATCATAACATTGACCTAAATTTAGTACAAAAAAAAATTAAGATTGGTCACGTTATAGCAAGTAGTTATTTGTACACCGATCATGATTATCGGAATTAATTTCATGTATGGTTGCTATCGGTGTATCAATAAGATAAAAAAATTCTATACATCTTTAACAACATAGCCTTTAATTTTTAGTACTTATGGTTCCTGAAAGTTGAATATCATTAGAACAAAACTTGGGGCCTTAGTCAAATTTTTATATCTACAATTATATTTCTGTATTATAAGTGTTTTGTAACTGTGGTTTCCTATTAGTGGAGTTTATCGGCCTATTTCCATAGTTTATGCTTTTTGAGCGCGACGTTTCGGAAGCGGACTCTGCTTCCGTCATCAGGCTTAGTCCTGAGAAGGACTGTTTTCGCACTTGAGTAATGAGATTTTCTATAATTTTTTACTGCATTTTCAAAGTTATTAATGTCATATAAAAGCGCCATTCAAAGTGAATATTCAACCAAGTGACAATGCCTTAGGTTAACGTTAATAAGATAGCTGCAGGTTCCTTTTCCGAAGTATTTCTATAGAAGTCTTGGTTTACTGTTACGGCACAAAGTCCTGATAGACGATTATCGGGCTATCAACAGACAATAGATCTCAAAAATCTAGTTTCATGCCAGTGAGGACAGATTACACAGAAGGCACATTTTTTCCTTTTGTTCCTGCGAAAAGTGTTACGAACCGTTTTCGCGCAAAATTTCTTCATTCCCAATTCATTACTGAAAACTGCTAAACTGTGGTACGAAAACAAATTAAGTTGTTCTTCAATCATTACTATCAACAGACGATCGAAACGCATATTTTTGAGGTTCTCTTCCTTTCTTTAACTTGACGGCTTTCCGCTGCTTTCTGCCTTCAAGTATCGTAGCGCGAATTCCTTTTCATAACGCACAAAAAACACTATTTACGAAAACATTGCTATGGACAACTTAGTAACTTTAGGGAGTTTGTCACCAACACTTAGAACAAAAAAAAAATAACCTGATAATTAAACGAAGGTAACTTCTTCTAGATGGTAACACGATTCGTTGCCAGCAGCTAGTCGGTTGGTCGAGGGTCAGTTAAATAGAAACACAAGGATAAAAGGGCGCCAGAAGCTTACACCATATAGGCCCAACGTATCTAAGAAACAGGGTGACAAATAGCTATAAAGAAAAAGTTTCTTACCACTCATCATGGGTACACCTAACAATAAATCAATACAATAAAGGCACATACGTATATGAAGCTTCAAAATAACCAAATGTGAATCAATGAACTGGTCAATTATACACTAGTCCGTACTAAACATTCAAATAAAAACAAATTATTTCAATTACCCTTAGTAATTTATACTAGAAGCAAATAGTTTTAACTAAATGAGGATATCTATAAACTTACGGGTCTATAATAATTTTAAAATTAATCATCAATGGCAATTATAATTATAGATTACGAAAGGTAAACGAACAATCGTGGTTAGGACGTCAACAACAAGACGGCTAATAGTTAGGTAGCAATATGTATCAATTTTCTTTTACAATGATAACGCGTTAGTGCTGGAAGATCATTCTGGCTTTTTCAAATCTCACATTTTGAATTTAGTAAAAAAAAATTAATTGTTATTTGATCTTGTCGTTGGGTTTACAGATCAAACGTAATTATAACAAACTTATCAGAAATCAATAAGAACAAGAATTACATAAATTTAATATCGTGTTCTTTAGCATTCAGAATTAATTATTTACGATATATTTCCAAGTGTTTGTGTAAACAAGCCCTCACTGTCAAATTTAAATCTAGCAACTGTCAAAAACAATAAACTGTAATTATTAACCAACTTGAATAATGAATGAAAGGATAGTGCATCGACCAACTAAAGGTAGGGCTTCAACTTTTCTTCCGCACTCGATGTGCCAACTTAAATTAACTAATCTGACCTTTATTATCGTGACGAGACAGTAATAACAAACGAAGCTCCAAGATAAAAATCCCAAAAATAAAGCTAAAATAAATGGCACTTCAGAATGAAGAAATACAACAAAAATTCGATTTACCTCTAAGATGATGTTCGAGCTTTTTCAATTTGTAAAATGCCTTTCTTTTAGAATTCCTTAATTCCGCATATGCTTACGAAACTATCCAAATCAAGACAACTCCAATATGATAATCGTATATGAATAGTCTCTTAATTGTCAACTTCTGATTAATCCTCTACTTAGAGTTTGAAAGTATCTTCCAAAAATTCAGAAATTGACGGAATAATAAAAAGACCGTTTTTTTCTTATTTCTGATTTTTTTTTTCGTTACCCAGTAACAAGAAGCAATCGGCCAATCATATTTTCAAATTAATTCCAGGTATTGCTATTTTCCATGTGTATTACCAATTAGCGTTTATAGCTTAAATGAAGTGGTAACATTTGACTTCATTCAAAAATGAATTGCCTCACAACACTAAATTATTAACAACAAAACGTTATTGGTACTGAAGATAAATAGTTGGTCCTTTACTTCACCAGAAGTCTTCATAAAACGCTACATTGCCAGTCTTGTCACTATGTCCAAACCTCATATATAAAATAAAAGTATTAAATGTAAGAAGAAACATCAGTGTAAATAACCAAATTGTCTTCGAGTAAAGAAGTTATGTTTGTGGTATAGGAATGATTCTAAAAAACTAAAACGACAAGCTAAATTCATAAAGAGTAGCGGAAACAACAGCTACTCTAAACTAAACGACAAGCCAAGTGAAGAGTTAATAGGGCAGAATGTGTGTGTTAAAACTCATGCATTATTACAGCAGTGTTACGATGAAACGTCTCGTGACGCCAAAAATGGCTAATTATCTTGTGCTGTAATTAGGCAATATCTGTTTCCCTATTGCAGATTTTAGATTATAACGTTTATTCAATATGGATTGAGTATATTTGAATTGCGTCAATACGAGGGGTCTATCTCATTAATCACGCGTGTTATGTTAATTTTAGGTTTTTGACTGTTTGTGGCTTGTTCGCATACATCAGTGACTTCCTATAACACCATTAAAAATAATTAAGAGGAGCTAAATCACAAAATCACGGAGGCCATGTGTTATTCCCGAACATCTAGAATTTCTCTTTCAATCAATAGATAATTTCTCTGATTGTCAAATTTCGACATAAAAAAATTCCTAATCATATGCCGGTAACGATCAACACCCGCCTCCTTCTCAAAAAAGTAAGGGTCAATTATGCCCTCAGCACACAATGTTCACCTTTCCTACATCTCTTGAGAATTTTTATTTACCCCACCCGACAATTTACTTAGTTATGAAGCCGTTGAGACAAAATATGAGCTTCATCCCTTATGATTATTTTCTGTGAAAAATTGTAAGTGCCATGATGTTGCTATAAAGCTTAATAGTGAAATTTCGGCACTGAAAATGGACACTAACCTTTAGTTCTTACATCAGTTGAATTTTGTAAGGTTAGAGCTTCAAGTGTTTTTTTGCAAAAAGTTCAAGTCTGAGATCGACTTGTTGGGAACATCGTGGAGTTCACAGTTCGGAGTTTCTCTCAACCAATGATGCGGTATTCTTGGTGATTCTCGCATTTCGATGACGGACCAGAGGTGGACAAACAAGGATAGTCACACAGTGCTCTTTTGCTATCATTGCCTCGATCTCATTATCCTCAAAAGCTTGCTTTTTGAATATTCGTTGTTGTTATAAACATTCTTAAAGTGCTGTATGCGTTAAACCATTATGTACCGGTATCATATATAGGACAGAAAAAATAGCAATTTTTATTTCTTGGTTGTAGTTCAACAATATATATTTTTTTAATTTTATCTTGCTTTGTCATCTTTTAGGAGCAAGATTGTACCTTTACTTTTATAAGAAATTAGTAATTATAAACAGAACAATAATTTACAAGAAAGGTTGTTTTTTCTTCGCTTGTCACGCATTTTGTTTTCGTTAGTTTTTTTGAAAATTCGATAAATTATGTAACTTTTCTGTTCAGAATTCATAAATAGAAAGTTTGTTTGCTAAAACTGCATAATTTTTTCAAACGTTGATTTTATCATAAACAGGAATAAACAAGTACAAAATATATAATTAAAAATTATGATTAATTTTATTAAATAAATAAATAAATAAAAAGTTTACCTCGAGTAGGATTCGAACTTATGACCCGTACTTAGCTAGAATACCGCGCTAACTATCTGCACCATTTTGTCTTTATGTATGTAGAACTGATATCAATTCTAAATATAATGAGATTACAATCAAATTACTTGTATTAATGGAACGTGAGCCTGCAATATCGCAAGGAGTCACACATATCAATTGACTAAAATTAATTTATTATAAGGCGCGTACATTGTTCTATTGAAGGGATTAACACTAGGCCACGCCCCACCTTTTAACCGATTGGTCGTGCGTGCATATATATATATATATATATATATATATATATATATATATATATATATATATATATATATATATATATATATATATATATATATTTTATTTTGATTTCGCTGAATGTGCAGATATCTATCCAATTCTTTTGAGGTTTATGTATTATGTTTTAATCATTATTTCTCCAGAGCCTTGAGGTTACAGGAGGTAAATTCTTTTTTCACAATCTATTCTTGTTTCGCGCGTGGGTCGTCATATGTTTGGACCGCACTTGTTCAGAAGCTTGGTGTTCGGTTTTTCAAGCGTTCTGAGTTATAAGGAATATGTAACTAACATTGTCCCGAAATTGTGGCTGTTAAGTTACTCGACCTATGTTCCAACACATAGCAGCAGGTTATACGTTATTAGCAATGTAATGAACTACATGTAAAAACAAGTACAATATTTATCCTTTATTTCTTTTGGTTTTATTTATGTGTAGTTTCACATTAGAGATTTTATAATGTTTTATTGATTACATGTTTTTCTTTACCTCACCTCGTCTCTTTTTCTACCTTCTTACTACTTATTCGAATTTTATTTGCTTTGTCCTCTGTTCTTTTACAATTAGGTAATAAAGCACTATTAATGTGAATAACGATGATATTCCTTATAATCAAAATTGTTGGAAAGATAATCATTTGATCATTTTCATGGTTCAAGCATGAATCACAGATAGGACGTAAAAACCTCTGGCGCAATATCCCTCATTCCTTAGCTTAGAAATGTTATGGGATGAGATAAACGATCAAAGGTATTTGTAGTCACCAGTTTTCTATTCTGGCGCATTTTTTATTTATTACTTCCGGTCTGAAACCAAACTTCGTATTTATTATGTAATTTGTGTAGCTTTTAAAGAAATTTATTTGATTATACGCATTATAGTGGCAATGTTTAGTTCTGGGAAAAACTAACCCGTCATACAATTAGCCACATTGAATAATTGTTAAAATTATGATTTTCTCTTTTGATTACACATTTTGACTACCTTTACATTCATAGAAAATTCTTACGCCTGATCTCGCATTTTAAAGTAACTACATAATTTTCTTACATATTTATTTGAACTATTTGTTAATTAAAGAGATACAGATAATTAAACTAACAAAGTTATACTTTTGTAATAAATGGACTAATACTTCTCAAACACTTAATACTAGTCATATCCCTGTAAAAAAATATACTGAAAGCTTTGTGTATGCTGAATACCTTTGTACATTTACTTTTAAAATAACCTCACAAATTTGAATAACCTCTAATTTTTGAATGTCTACGTGAAATAATCATTGCATACGTAACATAATATCACTAGTTAAGGGAATATGTAATGTCTTTTCGGAAATTTTAATAGTATACATATTTTTTACTCTGATGGCCAATGTAGTTTACGACAAGACCACGTCTGCGTAAAAGGTTTAAAAACTGAGTGCAGGATATCGTTATCCTTCAATCTTTGAGGCACAAATTCAAACATGCCTCCTGTATATTCTTTTTATAGGTAGGTATATGATACTAGTAAACTCAATTTCTAATGAGATGGTTAACTCCTCGTTTTCTAGGTATCCAATCATGTCGTTTATATTTTCTTCCCTTCTTCTTCTTCTACTATGCAGAATATTATTCTGTTATATTATATATATATATATATATATATATATATATATATATATATATATACGGTGTTTATTAAATAGTGTTAAAGCTTCAGCTAGTGTTATAGCCCATGCGAATCTGAGAAGCCTCATAGGCGATGCGCCGTTTCTTCTTACGGGCCATTCAAAAATGACATTAAATTGCAACGTTGGGAGCTATATGTAAACAAATTCACCACATGATACATATTGGTGATGGAAACGATACAAAAAGTACAGAACACATTTTTTATTCATGATACGTGACGCAAGGCGTCAGAAGCATATTGGTGATCAAAACAATACAAAACGTACAGAACACATTTTTTATTATTGAACATATTGTTGAAAATGAGGGATTGAATCCAAAACACGTTCCAACATTTCCAGTGTTATTTTCTGAACGGCAGCACGAATTCTCTCCTGGACATCCTGCTCATTCTCAGGGGGCGTCTTGTATACTTTGTTCTTGAGGAAGCTCCATACGAAAAAATCTAAAGGATTGAGGTCGGGCGACCTCGCTGGCCAGGCAATTGGACCGTACACCATGTACATATCTGCGTACTCGTTGAATGACTACATGATCAACAGTGAAATATGAAATCGAACGACGCAATGGGTGGAAAAAATACCTGTCACACTGATGTATACAAACGTCACCACAAAATTGGTCTAGTTGCCAAGCGTATTTTTCTCAAATTCTGCATCTTTTAAAATCTTAATCTGAGGTTTTAGAAGGCGCGGAATGCAACCAAAAAATTGCAAAAAAGTTCAACATCAATATTTTGTTTGAAAATGAATTTTTCATGGGATACTTTCCCAGATAAAAGTTAACGAAGTCGGTCAAATTTCGAACTTTGGATGGCTCGTGAGAAGAAATGGCGCACCGCCTAGCAATAATTTTGTTATAAAGTTTCTCAGCTTTGCCTGGACTGTAACGCTACCTGAAACTTTAACACTAATTAATAAACACCGTCTATATATATATATATATATATATATATATATATATATATATATATATATATATATATATGCGATTTTATCATTCATGTTCTCTGTAGTTTTTAAAAACTGTGACGTTTAACACCGAAATTTTGAAATTAAAAAATGTTGCCTTTCCAAAAATGATACCTTTCTCGCTGTTACTCATATCCTGAATGTGAATTGAAAATTAATATAATTAATTCCTTTTAGGACATTTAAGAGTTAATCGGTTATTTAAACGAGCTTATGATAATTAGTATACGTCCACTCCAATTTTGGATAGAGTTTTTTTTTTAATATTGTGGTAAATATTACATTTCTATCAGCAAACTCCTTACTTACAAATACTTCTTTGGGTTTTAAATCGTGTAATTCAGATTAAATTATACATCTATACGTTTCAATAACAAGTAAAGTTATCGTCGTCAGTAGTACCTACTGACATATTTAAAAAATGTAATTGAAGTATTAAAACAAGTTAATAAAAAAAGCCTGTTATGTTAGATTACATGTTTCAAAGTCAACTATGGAATATACCTTTTATTTTACTAAAGATTAACTATGATTAACTTTATGATTTAAGTAGATCTTTAATTGGTATGTCAACTGTTTAGTTGTGAATTCTACTATTTTTAAATTAAATTTTTTCAGTCCTAATGAACACCAAATTCACCCAATTTAAACCACCGATACTAGTCCCTCCAACCTTAAATCAGAGGTAGAAAAAGCTAGAAAGTCCCTCAAAAATAACAAAGCTCTGGGCCCTGACAGTATCGATGGTAAATACTAAAAATCCTACGTGAAACGGACAATCAATTCCTGGATACTCTGACCTCTATTATGAATATTATATGCAACAGCGGCAAAATACCGGAAGACTCGTTACAATCAACTTTCGTTGCCATACCCAAAAAGCCAAACTCTAAACATTATGATCAACATAGACTATTAAGCCTAATTAATCATATCACTGAAGTCTTTACCAAAATCATATACAACAGCAAATGTGAAACGAAGATAGGTAATTCATAGTTTGGGTTTCGAAATGCTCTTGACGCAAGTAAACAAGGATGTCTAAATATGCTTTGTGGATTATTCCAAAGCTTTTGATAACGTAAGGCATGACCAACTAATAGCCACTACAATAACATTCGAATTGTAGCAAATCTTTACTGGAATCAGTCATCTTGAGTAAAAATGGACAGTTCGTTCAGTAAGAGTATTAAAATTAGGTACGGCGTACGGCAGGGGTGTATCCTATCCCCTATATTGTTTAATATTTATTCGGAGCAAGTTTTAAAAAAAATCATTAGACGAAAATAGCGAAGGCATCAAGACGAATGGAGAATTAAAAAACAATATTAGATATGTCCATGACACAGTTGTGCTTGCTAACAGCATAGACGAGCTACATCTCATGTAAATGAATACAAAACTAAACGCATGCTGGTGAGAAAACCCAACAACCTGCCAGACAGTTGATAACAAATACTGAATTAATTCATCATTTGGATTCATACGCATACCTTGGAACAAACGTTAACTCAAAATGGGACCAAACAATCGAAATACGTTCTAGAATCTAAAAACCAGAACAACGTTTAACAACATGAGAAATTTATTCACACACAACAATATATCTGTTCCACTAAAAATAAGATAGACTAAATGATATATATTTCCTATATTGCTGTAGGACGCAGAGACGTGGACATTAACGTAAATGTTAATGAAAAGCTAGAGGCACTTGAAATGTGGGTACACCGACGTATTCTCAGAATAGCTTATTCTGAACACATCACCAACGTAACAGTACTATGTCGAGTAGGAAAAGAATAGAAATATCATTCACTGTTAAACAGAGGAAGATTGAACACTCACTCATTTAATGAGACATAACAAATACACTATTACAACTAATAGTCCACGGAAAGGTAGATAGCAAACGCGGACCAGGAAGAAGAAGTCATTAGTGGCTTTACAACTTGCGCCAGTGGTTCGATTGACGCCTGTCCAATTATTTAGAAATGTGACAAACAATATTAAAATCGCCGTGATGATAGCCAACGTTCGTAACGGACAGGGCACATGAAAAAGAAGAAATTTTTTCACAAATTTGCACTGACATTATAATGTTATTAGATTTGGTCAAATTTATTATTTGATTATGGCATTTTTTATTGTTAGTCTTCGTCCGTTAGAGGGCGTTCTGACTCGCCATTTTCAAGACACCATTTATTAATGTTCTGGTTAATTTTTAGTAAATTTAAATTTCATAGTTGGCTTTAAAGTAAGTTTACCCATCATAACAGTCTTTACGTTTTCATATTTCTTTTGACATTTTTTCAAAATCCGTAATTAATACGACGATTGTACTTGTTATAGAAACGTATAGATTTTGTATAATTTATCTTAAAATACACGATTAACAACCTAAAAAGATAAATATTTGTATGTAAATAAGAGACACTGTGTTTCTTCTATTTGGAAGTTTTATAGGTACTTTGGTTTGGTTATACACTGTATACTATATACTATAAAATTGCAAATACCCTGTGTTAATGCTTCTATAAGATTGCATTATGAAAATGCTACGGAATTCTAGTAAACGTTTCGTTCATTGGCCCAATCATAAGCAAAATGTAGAAACTAAAAACATGTTTATCTTTTATTCCGTATCTACATTACACTTCTATTATAGAAGTTTTATTTTATGGTTGTTAAATTTTCCGCTACAAAATTACTTATCATTTTTAGTAATTCATGTTTATAGAAGTTGGTTTATTTCATGTGCTATACTGAGCTCATACATACATTATTAACTAAATCCTCCTTGCTTTGTACTTCAAAATGTATAAACAATAATTATTTTCTGATCGTTTAATTTCTAAGCTCAATAAGTAATCATTAATTTTTTCGTTCCAACACCTACAGGATTGTTTAAGTCCAGACAATTACCTTTTTAATTTTCAATTTATGAATTTGATTATGATACTTTAGGTATCATTCATAACAGCAATTTTATGTTCAATAAAATGTATACTATTTTTTAAAAAGTTTATTCTGATGGGTTATCAGGACACATTTATTTTCAATTTCTAAAATTTATGTATTTTTTGTTATGTGTCCATTCTGTGTGTCTATCTGTTGTAATTCATCAAAGTTGTTTATCAGATGTTTTATTTGGTTACTTCTAAAAAAACACTTCCAAGGTATTAAACTATTTATGTTTGTCGCCAATCCCATTATTTTATTAACGGTATTTACACCTCAGTGTGTCTCGGAACTCGTGACTATAGTCCATTTGAATAATCTTCAAGGAAACGGATTAGGATTCTTTTTTTGAGTACATATTAAGACACTATGTATTTATTTCTATCACATAATAGAAAGAAAAGGAATTAACAAGTTTCGTTTTAACGTGGAGTGGACTATCAGAAATACTTTGTTTTTTAATTTTTACCTGTACTAGAAGTAAATAAAATGATACGCATTGGTACTTACTTATCGTAACGCATTCCGACCGTATCTTCTTATCTCCTTTTACTACACGTACAACTTAAGAATATAGTGTTTCTGTTAGTTCGCCACACTCTGAAATGAAAACGTGTTTAACATTATGTAATGCGTATTCAAAAAAAGGACCGTAATCCGATTTCGTCAAAGGTTACTCAGATAAACTAAACTTCACTTTGATGGTACTATCAACTTATGTCTTAAGTGGTACCAAGTTAACAAAAGTCCTGAGGGAGCATAAACGAGGGACCTAGGGATTTGAAGGTATGCTCAGTACAGAAGTTCAAACGTGTAACAGGTGATCCGTAACGCTTCGCAGTACTGTGGGTTACATCACCTTTCGGGTATTCAGCTTTTACATTTTAATTAATCAAAATTTTCGTACTTGGTTAGCACAGATGAAACTTAATTGTAGATTAATACCTTGGGCAATACTCTTTAATTAAAAGATCTAAAATGAAACTGTACGATACCGTAAAATACCCATTGCAGCTAGTTAAAATAATTCATAATTTATAATTTTTATGAGAGATTACAATTGTAATGCAAACATGTTTGAAAAAATAAACAGATTTCAACACTCGAAGGTATTCTTTTTTAATTAAACTTGCTAAGAGTTGACAATAATTTGAATATATTTAAGCCTTTTTAAAATTCTCAGTAATAATTACTTGCATAAAAGACTAAAAATAATCCTCACATACAAGTTTTGAAAAAAGTGCTTAATTCAAATGTTCCTCAAATTAAATAATACCCAACTCTAAAAGTGAACACTAAAAAAGCATTGTTTGTCAACAATAGTGCTCACAATTGCAGGATGTGTTAAGTCTATTAGAAATCTGTCTAAATGTTTCATTGTTGCTGTGGTACCATCATGGCATCCAAAATGTATTTTTAGCAGTAGTTTTCTCTCTACCATAAGGTTAGATGGTAAATAATTGGAACACCGTTAGTATACCATCAAACTTAGCATATAACACTAATATTTATTTCTTAACTTAGTGGAAACGATTGTAAAAAAAAGAAACCATTGTTAAAATAATTCCAAAGTATTTAGTTACATTGTACAGGGTATCCCATTTTCGGCACTTTTGCGTGGTACCACCCTTATTTTTAAAGATGGGGGGTTGCGGTCTTCGCCACAGTGTGCTAATTTTTATAAAATTAAAAATAGCGCCAGCTGAATTTTCATAGCCAAGTTAAAACGTATTCCTGTAGAATTTTGTCCGTAGAATCAATTTGCATAATTAGTTTTTTCTAACACCTTCCTTTTTTAGTTATGAAACAAACATATGTGTTTTAAATGGAACATCATGTATATTATTTCTTATATGTATTAGGCATAATATGGGATTTCCAAAAACATATAATAGTTTACAATTATTTCCAAAAACAAGCTCAGAATTTAAGATTTTCAAAAAATTTCTTTTGTGTCCAATTAGTAGGTAGTAGGCTATGGCTAATTTATTAGGAACAAAAAAGCTAAATCTCAAAAACTTTGCGATTTTGTTTATGATTATGAGTAAAATATTTTTGATGTTTCTATTTTACTATATCCTATATTTAATTTATTGTTTTACAATAATGGTGGTTTACGAAAATAAAGATGTGTGATAAGTACGATATGTTGGTTTGTTTGATATAATCTAATGAAAATCCCCAAGAAGCTTTGGAATTATACTTATAAAGATAACGTATTTTGAGCGCTATGGTTAGGATAGTACATTAAGCGTTCTTTTTGTTCATATTAGATATCCCGAGAGACGGTAAGATTTCTCAGAATTATTTGCCCACATTAAATCAAATTTAGTAGAACACGGATCATTTATCAAGCCCCGTTCTAAGGCATACACCAAACAAAATAGAGAGAGAAAAAAAATAAACGTAGTGGATTATGCAGAAGCCACGTTTTCATCTTCTTGCAAGTAAATACTGGAAGCAACTGGTGTATTGCAAGTTTGATCCTCAAAGAATTTTGAAAAATATCACCCCTATACATTCCATGTGGTTCAACGTTTACACCCCGACGATGCCGAGCGCCGAATGTTGTTTTTCCAATGGTATTTACAACAAATACATACTGATGAATCTTTTGGCAGGCTCATTATCTGGTCCGATGAATCTTATTTTTCAAGCGGGTCTCGTGTTTCCTTTTTGGAAGCCGGTAGAATTTATAGCGACAACTCTGCGCTTATAAGGGCACTTTTAAACGGATAGAGAATATTTTTCTTGTGCTTCACATATAATTCATTGGGTTTGATTGTGCTCGTTCCAAATTTCACTTTGTTTAATACCAAAAGTGGACCTTGGAGTATAGTTTGTTCCTTGCTAGATTTAAGCAATTAGCATGAGAAGATGGACTGTACTGAATACATTGTAGGTACACTGTTTTCTACATTTTTGTCAGATTGAACTCGATTTTTCGATAATTTTTTTTTAATAGTTGACTCGGGAACGGAAATTTAGATTAAGGTATATTAGAGTGGACCAATGATGAAAATTATATAATCTGATATATACTGAACGTCACGAATTTATTGATTACTTTTAAGTCTTTTTATACGAAATTTGTACAAACATGTTTTGAAAATATCTTACTTCACGTTTTCTACGTAACCAGTTCTGTGGTGCGCTTTTTTCACAAAAAAGAGAAGTTGAGGAAGATCATGTGTAAAATAGAGCTCCGAGATTTGAGATTTGCAGAATTTACCATAAAGTTCATAGTACCCAGCTAACTTACAAGACAAATACTATGCAATTGTACTTTTTTTTGCATTCCAGTCGGAACACCACCTTGCCGGGACACATGTCTGAGGGCGATGACGTCATACGCTTTAGTTTTTAATGACAACCTCAAATTTTAATTTACGTTTTCAGTAGATCATTTAATCTTCAATTCGACATCATTATAATAACACTTAATTGAAGAATGTCTGGTGTGCAACAAACCAAATGATGAGTTACTCATTGAATAAAATGTTCGGAATTCTTGTTACAGGTGAAAACAGCAGTAGAATTAACATAACAGATAAGTGTAATTGACAGTAGCTCAGTGGGAATTGGCGTAGGTGTAAAATTTTGCTTTGCGGTAGGTACATAATAAACATGACATAACAGTCATAGCCGCTGGACAAAGGGGCACGAGGTTATTTTTATAACAGTACAGTATAAAATTCACAACAATAATAAGGAAACGATATTTTTATAATGAGCGCTCAAGGCCAAGTGCGCCCCTGGAGTTAATCTGAAATGCTTCAAAACAATAAAATTTTAATGAAAGATACAAATATGTCTTATGGAGTCCAACCCATTGCTAAGGGTTTTACATACGAAATTCACCGCCGTTCAAAATTTGTTTAGTCTGATCGGAACTATTGAGCTATATTGTTTTCCTTTAAAATATATCCGGCTGGTTCCGCAAGTTCTTTCAAACTTGAATAAAATACAACAATGATAAATTACGTTACTCGCGGTCTCCAGCATTCACGAAATTTATATTTCATAAAATACACAAGAAAACAATAATACTGATAGGGCAACAATCCAATATTTAGTAGGTATATCAATAAAGATAACAGGTAAATTGTAACTTCACGCCATATTCTTATTTTACGCAAATCGTGAACAAGAGTTAGTGTGAAATGCACATTTTCGTATACAGAATGTTTTTAATAACAATCTACTGAATAATAATAATAAAAAAAATCTGCAATTGAGAGGATAACGCTTAAACCCTTCTGATAAACATTAAGCTTATGCCATTACTCGGACTTTATTCTTTGAACTAATTTGATAGTTAGTGATTTAGGAAAGGAATTCCGTAAATTTGATGCGTTCGCTAGATGATCACAACGAAAATAAGCTAAATTACGTTAATACTTGAAGGTGAAATCTCACTTTGTAGTTCACGTAAATTCATAAACTTAAAAACTAAAGTTAAAGATGCTCTCAACAGAAAAATATAGAGATATTAGTCAAACACGATGTACGGATTTGCCCAAACTACTGATGGAGATTAATTCAAGTATATTTAACTAAACACCCAAATTAGGGGTAAATAGATCCAAAAACTCACTACAACTCGTATTAATTTGGATACGGGAAGTCCTGTAAACTTGATTCAGACAATTTCGTACAATTATACCCCCCAAAAGAACAGAAAGCGATGCTATGTTCAACTCTTAGGCTTTATCAAATTGTCCGACAGTTCGATATTTCACTAAAGGTAATAGCGATAAACTTTATACATTGGCGAACGTTCCTGATTATACTTAAACCGATTAAACGTGAATAAATACACAAAACTTTAAAATACACAAATGAATAGAATAGCAACCGATCCGACACACAAGTTTCCATTTAATTTTTACTGCTTTCCTGCTAAATACCGTTGTTGAGCTAAGGGTCGACGAGCTGGCTTCCTCGGATAAATGATCACCAAAATATTTATTCAAAACCGCAAACTGCGAAGCAACCCCGTCATAGAAATTAAGCACTTGTCGAACACAAAACTTCTTCATGGCAATCTCGAATAACTACATACAGAATGAAATTGTTCACAAAAGAACTATCGATTTTCGCGTTTGTACATGGGAAATTTATCCGTCTGCGCCGGGTCTCTTAGGTATCTCTGTACCCTTTCGTTATGTAGAATCAACATCACCCCTAATCTATATCTTAATAAAATCATAATCGTTAATCAATTAACTAAGGAAAAAACTAAAAAATACGCTAATATGTAAAAATTGATGAGAAACTCTATTCATTACTAGGTCGTTACCCCCAACAGACTGCAGAAACAGAGAAACCTGAAAGTAAGGTAATTTAGATTAAACTTAAAAAGCTACATCGTTGGGTGCACGATTCTGACATCAAAAGTAATACATCCAAAATTAACAGTGAAGGTAAAATGTATAAGGGTTACCATAAAACTATGAATAGGGACTGGTTTCAATATTGGGTGATTAGTCAGCTGATCCCTACGCCGTCCAAACTACCCTGAAATAGTGTAGTGGTTATGGATAACGCACCGTATCATTCTGTTCAGTTAGAGAAACCACCTTTGTAATATATAACATAATACAAATATACACCATAAAAACCCAAAAAGATAAGTATTTTAAATATGTGTAATAATGGTGAAAGTTTAGATTTTCATATAGTTTTTCTGAAGTTACATTTTCCACCTTGATGAGGATGACTTTTTTTCTCTTGTTTGTTACTAATCATATTTTTAACCAAATCGATTCGAATGGTACTCAACGTTTTGTAAATAGATACATGTAATAACTATGGATTTTTGGAAACAATAGTGATGTTTTCATGGTATAAATCAAATTGTCTTATTGGTACGTTTATTTCCAAATTAAAAGTTTCTAATTCTTTTGTTCTTTTCACTACCTGCCGAATCATTTAATTATTTAATTTTAGTATTGAATTTTGGATTATCATATTATGAAAATGTTCCAAATCCAAAGCAACATTTATAGAGTTTATAAGGACTCAAGTCATTGTTGTAATTCAATTTTAGGGGCTTAGAATATTGTTATCATAGATAGGTATTAAATACAACTCTAATTTTTTTTTCTTTGCAAATTAGAACATTGTGAACTCTCAAAGAGAAAATATTTTCTCGTTTTTAATCATATTTGTCTTAATTGATTCATGTTTTTATTAAAAATTAACTAAGTAATTGTCCGAATTAATCAAATACCTTATGCACTTATCTTTTATGTCAAACTTGGAAGGTATGTTGGAATTTTAAATTTCAACAAAAGGTGCATAATTATACGAACGTAAGCATGTAATTATGTATGTAATTATCGTTTTATTCTTGAGAATAACATATTGCATGTGCTAAATAGTATTTTGCGTAAAATTTTTAGGCGACAATTGTAGGCGGGTAGGTATATAAAAGCACCCTTCCTGTCAATAGTTAGAGCTATAAAGAAGTAAGTATAATATATGGAACATAAAACACGCAACGAAATGATGGCATAAATCCAACAGCTGGTTGTAGTGAGAACATTTAAATATAAAAACGTACATCCAGCCACGATGGAAACAAGATGGCGTACATCGTGCTATTCTCGTAATAACATTTCGCAAGCCAATCGCGTTTCGAGCTTCCCCCTTATATATATCTAACTATAATTGTTCTAACAATGCTTTCAGATGGTTATTTCTATCGAATGCAGTTTTCGAACTGTTTATCTTCTCTTCAAGTGTGAAATTGATAGTTTATTTGACTTTGCGTGCACGCTGGATAATCGAGTGAACAAAAGCAGGTTTAGCAAACTAAGCAACCTAAACGCATTCAACTCAGAACCTTAAATGCTTATTTCTAATCTGAATCGCTTAATCTATTGTTACTTGACAGTTTTGAATGAATTAAACGAACAATTTTATTTTAATCGCGCTGATAAATAGATTTCCATTTAAATTATTAATGGTATGATTAATCACGATCGGGATTGCCTGCAGAGATTTCAGGCTCCTCTCTATCAAACTTGAATCGATTTTATTACAATCGTGCACTTATCTGATCATATTAACAGGGTCCAACAACTTTTATAACCATAACAATAGAATCACATTATGAATATTAATTATATTTTTTCTTTCAACATCCTGTAAAATATTGTCATTATTAAATTTATGTTCATATGAGCAATTTCTTAAAAACTGTTAATTAATGGCATTTGTTATCATGCATAAAAATTTTGTTTACGATCAGCACTGTCTATGTTTAAAATTGTTGGAGCATGAAATGATACTAAATTGATCAAATTTAAACGGCCTGTTTCATTTGACGTGGTTTCATACATTTATAGTAAAAGAAGAAAGTATTTACATTTAACAACTAATTATTAAACGGCATTTCCTTAAAATGACAGAATAATCAGGATGTGATAACAAAATTACAGCAGTCAGCAGTTTAGGAAAACTATTTTTATATTTTCAATTTCCGTTATTGCCCGATTGTACAGGTCGTAGTAAAAATTGGTTTAAACTTACGTGTGTATTGTGTATATGAAGTTCATCCGCAAATTACTAACTTTGTTGAAATGAACATAGACAATACGTACCTATTTATACCTATTAATTATTTTTCTTCTAAGCACTTGTTATTAGCTTGCACGTTTCAATAATACCTTTTACAATATTCATATTCTTTTCACCATCTGAACGTAATATTAAAAATATTAAAAACCTCCATTAATAAAAATTCTTGCTTGACTGTACATATTATTTATTTCAGCTGTTTCCGGATCTCGGCCATCTATGAAAATATGGCAGTATTGCCAATGTAAATGTGACAATATTGTTATTCGGCTTTTGAAAGGTTTTCGACATTATACTCTTTTAGGTTACCATTTCTGTATTTGGTAACGTTGCTCCGTTGCCCATTTGCAAATTTGTTGTGTAATACGCTTGACTCATACAGCACAAAGGAGCCACTCGAGAGCGATTATTCTGATGTCTCTCTATTCTTCGCTTTCGTGTTTAACAACCAACGCGCTTTAAAAGTTGCCACAGGCATGAAAACATTTAAAAATGCAATTGCACAGTTGGGCAACTTGAGAAAGCCATATCTTGGCTGACAGAGATACAGAAACATTTGGAACGGGCAATACACAACTGGGTCTTAATGTATGAAATCTTGATTTATTTCAGCAGCGTTGTTTCCGCCACAGTTACTACCCCTAAAGGGCGTAAATGAGATTTACTATATATTAAGCTACTAGAACCAATTACATTTTTACAACTGGTTAAAAGTGTTTAGAGATAATGACTGTTGCAACTTTTGCTTGCGACGGAGGTTGACGACACAAACTAGGACGAAGGGATAGAAGCGTAGTTAAAAAAGAAAGAGTGAATCTTTTGCGAATATGCCACTTCTATAAAGTGAAAAAATTTCTTCTGCAATTTCCATCCGGAAAGCATTAAAACACCAAATTTAATTCTGCCGTACACATTCGTGTGTCACTGCACACATATGACAAACAATTCTTTCGAAGTTACAGATTGTACTAATGATAATCACATTGTAATTTTTAATTATATTTATTGTATAATTTACAAAATCCTATTCTCCTTTAATTCTAGATCAATCGCCGAGAAAATCTTTGTTTATACTATAGGCCATGGAAATCTAGGGAGAGTGTGGTAGCAGGGCTAAAGGAACAAAAAGTTACTACCGTAGCTTGTTATTGTATGAGGCTGAATTTTGCTCCACAGTTGCTTTTTAGTAATTTTGCCCTCAATTTCGGTTCCGTGCGTAAACGACCACTTCTGCAGCTGATCTCTTTACTAGAAAATAATGGTGGCTTGTCTAACTGAACGGAATGATACGGTGCGTTATCCATAACCACCACACAATTTCCGGGTAGTTTACAGGGCGCACGGATTTTAAGGTAATCCCTATACGTTTTACCTTCACTGTTAATTTTGGATGGATTACTTTTGATGTCAGAATCATGCACCCAACGATGGATATTGGAACAATTTTGATAAATCCATGTTTCGTCCGGATACACAAATCTTGGCCTGAACTTTGAAAAAATTTTCTCAGAAACTTAATTTTGGCTACAACGACGTGTTTTATTTTCTGTCCATTGAAACGTTTGTGTTTGTAAACCACTGATTTAAAAATTCTAAATATGTCGTTTGACCTCCGGCAAAATAGAAATCTGTTTCAACGTGATGATAAAATTTGTCGAAAGTAACAATCATTTTTCGAATTAATTGCCAAATTAGGCGCTGTAGTGCTTTACGGAAGGTGAACATTTTTGTTGACGTTATGATGTCTTGGATAGTTCGATATGAAACCGAAAGGCAAAGACATACTTAATGTACGCATAAAAAAGAGAATTAAATTGTTACGTACTTGAAATATATCCGATACTATTACGATAAGTTACCCATTACTTTTCTCCGTCGCACTATTTTTAAGGCGCTTATAACACCTTAAAATTTCCAACTTTGTAATATTTACTATTAATGGCATTTTCTCAACAAATTATTATTAATTCAACGTGAGAATTGACCATCATATGCTTTACTTAAGTAGGCAACACACCATTATTACTTTTGTCAAATTGACTTCTTGTCATTTTGACAAATGGGAATACCACTATAGAAGAAAAAATATTCTAGCCTATTCTAATGCAAAATAAGATGGAATAGTACAATTATAAACTGATACTAAAATCGACTGGTATTTTCTGTCGTTTCATCACATCACATGGCAGTGGCTTTAAAATCTTGTAAATTCAAATTATAAAATGGGCGAGTTGTACCCGAATTTTAGGTCCTTCTCACCCAAAACATTACTTTCAAAATGGCAGACATATACGACTATGGTTTGTAAAATAGTGTCATTATCTGCCAGTCTATTATTATGTAATACCTTGAATAAACTTTATTTAAAACTTTTACTTATGGTATCATGTTTTGTCGTATTGTTTCTGTGAGTAAATCATGTATTTTGTCACTTTATCCTAATGTTCCACACTGAAAATTCAGTTTGTTATTAAATTTATTGGAAAAAATAGTGAATATATTTTTCTAATAAGAAAACATCAAATCTTAGAATTTTATGTTTTTAGATACCATATTAAAACCATACATTTTTATGGCTTATTTTCATTAGGTAAAGACAGGAAAGGGATATTTTAATGATGTACTATGATTGTGTCTAGACTCAGTCATAAATTCTTTTTATTTTACTTTATCTGCCATCTGTATCACCATTTTGAAATTGCCTTACGTTTTGAATATGCCACACTTACATTTGTTACGGTCAATTTTATTGTAGACCAGGCGTGAAAATAAAATTTAATCCAAAGTTAAAAAATAATTCAGACCAACTTGTTTTGTTTCTAAAAGTCCTTACGAAAAAGGATTTATGCACCCTTTTAGTTTTTATTTTTTTATACTATATACTTACACGATATTCCGTATACCATATAGCTTATACTTTATACCGTATACCGTATACCACACACCGTATACAGCATATCGCATCTCGGATACCGCATACCACATGCCGTGATATATATATATATATATATATATATATATATATATATATATATATATATATATATATATATATATATATATATATATATATCAGGGTGTCCGGAAAAGATGCGCAAAAAATTTAGTTGCTGATTCTACATGAAAAATGAGTGTGACAAGTTCATGTAACACTTTTTTTCGAAAACTTAAAAATAACGGATCTACAGGGCGTCAAAGTTAGATTTAAAAAATAATTTTTTTTTAATAACTTTTTTATTGGTAATATGGTTGTTTTAAAGTTACACTTATTACTTATGATCTTTTGTATTATCGGTCAAAAGTTGACATATGTCCCTCATTGCTAAGGGGATGAACTCAACCTTTCCATCTACTTAATAACCTATAACTTTTTGGTTTTTCAGTTTTTATTGTGTACAGTTTCAAAAAACAAAAGGGCGCTTAAAATTACGCAAAAAAGGTTTACTTGTTACATCTCTCTAAAATAAGCCGTTTTCGAGAAAACCTGCTTTGAAAATTGTCTTGCACGCTGTGAACAATAACGCACCTTAAATTATTTTCAACGGTGTGCTGTGGAAACAAGTGATATGGTTTCTATGGCAACGAGCACACATGTAAAAGCAATTTTGACACATTGTAAAGTGTTAAAATGTTTTGTCAGTAATAAAATGTTTGTAGATCCGTTATTTTGGATTTTGTATCAGTTATAGTGCATGAGACGAAAGAGCATATAAAAACACACAAAAAAAGGTATACTTAGTGCATACCTCAATTGTGATTTTGCGAGTTGTGAAGGTTCAAAACCGCAGAAGATGAATAATAATGTTAATTATTCAAATATTTATAATTACGTGATATGCATATGCAAATTTCGCGACTTTTGACAGTTGTCACATGATCGGTCTATTTAAAACACAAGCCATATCACGTGACACCTGTCAAAAGTCGCGAGATTCGTCCACGTGAGTATCCAGCTTTAAACATTAAAGGATGAATGTCAAATTTTGAGTCTTTATAAAAAAAAGTG
Organism: Vesta saturnalis; assembly: GCA_036346205.1. Lineage (NCBI taxonomy): Eukaryota > Metazoa > Arthropoda > Insecta > Coleoptera > Lampyridae > Vesta > Vesta saturnalis. The sequence goes on along the minus strand of JARFJB010001017.1, from coordinate 485,906 downwards.
TGTTAAAACGTTGAAAATAATTCAAAGTGCGTTATTGTTCACACCGTGCAAGACAATTTTAAAAGCAGATTTTCTCTAAAACGGCTTATTTTAGAGAGATGTAACAAGTAAACCTTTTTTGCGTAATTTTAAGCGCTCTTTTATTTTTTGAAATTCTACACAACAAAAACTGAAAAACCAAAAAGTTATAGGTTGTTAAGTAGATGGGAAGGTTGAGTTCATCCCCTTAGCAATGAGGGACAAATGTCAACTATTGAACGATAATACAAAAGATCACAAGTAATAAGTGTACCAAATTTTAAGACAACCGGATTACCAATAAAAAAGTTATTACAAAAAAAATATTTTTTAATTCTATCTTTGACGCCCTGTAGATCCGTTATTTTTGAGTTTTCGAAAAAGTGTTATAGGAACTTGTCACACTCATTTTTCTTGTAGAATCAGCAACTAAATTGTTTGCACATCTTTTCCGGACACCCTGTAGTATATATATATATATATATATATATATATATATATATATATATATATATATTATATATATATATATATATATATATATATATATATATATATATATATATATATATATACAGTGTTCAGCGAGGAATGGGACAGTGCAATATCTCGAGAGCGGATGAAGATTTTTAAATTATGAAAATATTTTTGTAAATATCTTCCAAGGGCGCACATTTGTTGGCACAAAGATTTGAATCAACGCCCATCACCGCCAGGTGGCGCTATCTCACTTCAATTTTTTAAATGCAATGCCCTATTTTTATTTCATTTTGGATTCTATGGCATATTTGTGATTACTTTTATTAAGACTCCTACCAACCTATCTTTTGTAGTTTCTGAGAAAAAAAATAATTTTTGGAATTTTATTAATTGAAAGCATACAAATTAAATTAAATGTTCAAATGTTTCTCCATCATTTTCTACACACGTTTGATAACGCCTAATTAATGTAACACTAGTTGCCGCTCTTAAAGTTTCTCGTGGTATGTTTGCACAAGCAATTCTAATTTTGTTTTGTAACTCCTCTACATCTCTAGAAGGTGTTTCATACACTACACTCCTTAAATGTCCCCAAAGAAAGTAGTCTAAGGGACTAAGGTCAGGAGAACGAGCTGGCCACATAATGGGACCATTTGTACCTATCCATCGTTGCGGAAACACTCTACTTAGATAATTTCTCACTATTGCGCTATTGTGCGCCGGTGCGCCATCCTGTTGAAAGTACATCACTTGCCGTAGATTTACATTTACATCTTCAAGCAAAGGAGGCAGTTGATTTTCAAGAAAATCCAAATAGCGTTGGCCTGTTAAGGTACCATTAAAAAAATATGGGCCAATCAATTTGTCACCTATCATTCCGCACCATACATTTATGTTCCATCTCACTTGGAAATTGGTTGCTCTTACCCAATGAGGATTTTCGGACGACCAGTAATGGGAATTGTGGCGATTAACGATTCCATTCTTTGAAAAATTACTTTCATCAGACACACGATACGACCTAGAAAATTAGGGTCTTGCGCATAATGTTCCATAAAAACTCCGGTGATAAAATTAAGTCTGCGATCTTGATCTCCTGCATGCAGTCCATGTACCAAATGAATTTTAAATGGTTTGTATTTATTAGATTTTAATATTTTATGGACAGAACCAACTGATACGGCACACTTTTCAGAAATAGATCTCACAGACACATGAGGATTATAAGCTACACATGCTAATACACCGACGGTGTGTGCTTCATCTGTTGCTGTCTTTGTGTGATTCTCGCACTTACGGTGGGGAAAATGACCGGTTCCCCTCAAAATATTTGCTACACGAACAAATCTATTTTTTCCGGGATGGCGTCGATCGGGAAACCTGGCAGTATACAATACTTGTGCAGCCCTTGCATTTTTTCTACATTCACCATAAATTATTACCATATCAAAATATTCTTCGTTAGAAAACGTAAACATAATTATGGAATTTGAAGATGCACAGACGATTTTCAAAACTGAAACTGTAAACTGACAGAAACTTGACAGACACTTCATTACGCGTTTGTTTTCATGGCATGATAAATGTTTCACATGATTCTTAATCAACGACTGTGATAAGTTGGTCCCCCTTACAATTTAGTGTACAGCGTATCGCATTATTTCGGCGTTATCTGCATTATTTTTGTGGAAGAACAATCTTTTATCTTTCATTTGGTATAAAATTTGCTATTTTGTCTGTATCACTCAAATGTTATGAGCACTTCCTGAAATTACGTTTTTGTACTAAAATTCCAAGGATTATTTTTTTCTCAGAAACTACAAAAGATAGGTTGGTAGGAGTCTTAATAAAAGTCATCACAAATATGTCATAGAATCCAAAAATGAAATAAAAAATAGGGCATTGCATTTAAAAAATTGAAGTGAGAGCGCCACCTGGCGGTGATGGGCGTTGATTCAAATCTTTGTGCCAACAAATGTGCGCCCTTGGAAGATATTTACAAAAATATTTTCATAATTTAAAAATCTTCATCCGCTCTCGAGATATTGTACTGTCCCATTCTCGCTGAACACGCTGATATATATATATATATATATATATATATATATATATATATATATATATATATATATATATATATATATATATATATACCGTGAGAGCATTACTTAACGTCCAGAAAAAATACTTTCCACTGCCTACGAAATCAAACATTATCCAGTCACTTTAACATCATTCTGAAGTTGGCTAAATTAAATAACCTACATAATTTAATATTGTTTTTAATGTTTATTAGTAAATTAATATTGTTTTCTTTAATTTGTTGTACAAGATTACAAACAAATAAAGGCGATGTAATAACAATAATAATTTATAATGTTTTATTAACTATCTTACAATTGTAGGTTACATTATAATAAAATTTACATTAATTTAACTGTTATGGCTTAAAAGTTATCATTTGGGAGACTGGCATTTTAGTTTTAAATTATATGCTCTATATGACCTCCATTATTATTTAAGCAAGCATCTATTTGTCTTTTCATACTGTTAAACACATTTTGTAACTGGTCTTGAGTAATGTTTTGAACCGCAGGTGTAATCGTATTTTTTAAATCATCTGTAGGATGCGGAGCTATCTTATATACCATAATTTTTAAGTGCGCAAATAAAAAGTAATCAAGTGGCGTTAAGTCGGGCGATCGTGGGGCCATAAGCCTCTACTAATAATTCTGCCGTCATTGAACTCCTCAATAATATATAAATATATATATATATATATATATATATATATATATATATATATATATATATATATATATAGATTTATTATTGTATTCAAAAATAATCTGTAACATTCAGCTGTAATAGTTTCATTAAAAAATACTGGACCCACTATACGTCTTCTCGACATGGCTACATAAACACTAATTTTTATAGAATATAATGGAGCATGTACAAATTCACCAGGAGCCTCATCAGATCAAACCCTATAATTTTGTGAATTTATGTAACCCGTTAGATAAAACCACGCGTCATCACTAAAAATGATATATTTAGCATTTAGTCATTCCTCAAATTATTAAACCACTGGCAGTAGTTCATACGTATCTCGTAATCAGGAGGAAGTAATTCATGCTTTACAGTTACTTTGTATGGACGATAATGTAACTTTTGTTTAAGTGCTTTTCGACACGTTCCATAACTAAAATGCATAAAATAATTTATTATTGTGCTAGTAAAATTAATAATTAAAAGTTTGTACCTGTTTGTTGCGATAATCGCCGTGAAGATTTTTTAGGACTACGATCTATGCGCACGTGCATATCATCCGCAATATTTTTATTTAAAACAGACCTACGTCCAGATGATTTACCCTTGTCAACGCTGCATGTCGTTCGAAAATTGTTCAATAAGTCTGCGAATATGTCTGGTGAAGTTATCGTAACCAAATTCATTATTAGGGAAATAATTCACTACTTCCTATATACAAAAGCAACTGAATAAATCCATTCACCATTTTCTGCCTATTTCAAAAATAATATTCCAAAATAAATAGGTTTTCTTGCAGAGAGTAAGTCATTGCTTAATCTAAATAGGTTAAAGGGTTATTTTTTTGTTTATGCTGTACTTACTTGTTTTAAACGTTTTTGTAAACAACGAGTGTTAAAAAAGACTAATTAAACCATAATAATAAAGAAACTTATAGAATAATAATACAAAATACCAAAAATAGCTCTTTCAATTCCCGAACGCATTAAACTAAAAATGTCAAATAGGTATCTAATATGAAGCAGCTGTTAGAAGAAGTTGTTTTAATAAATAGTTGACTTGACTTTAACGTTATTGAGATTCTAAAATGTATTAGCTGCACAAAGTTTTGGTGCTCCCAAAAGAGAGGGGAGAAGAAATGTTTTGCTTAAGGGCTTTATAGCCCTTAAAGCAAAACACTCTTTTTACAGTTGTAACGCGAAGCTGAAAGAAAACAGATTAACACATTAACCGCCAAAACTCAAAGTACCAATTTTAAATGTATCTTTTGTGCGCGTATTAACAATATGTTGAGGGATTTGTAGCAAAGGGCTAAATTATTTGGTCTGCTCTATATACTTGCATTGTTTATTTATACATTAATAATTAAACCACAAATGTGTACATAATTTTGAAAGTATGCTCTTGCTGAACTGTAGCATACTCTCGTAATTTTATTAGAATTGAGTTCATAAAACGATAACTGGAATACACAAATTTACCACCTATCTATATATGTGTAACTTTTACATTATCATAAATTATCTTACTTAGTACTTAATTATATAAAAACGCCGTTTTCTTTGTAATCATGTTTATATGTAAATTTTTTTAAAATATTTTAATTATAACAAGAGTATATAGTTATGTAAAGTACCTATTTAATTATAAATGAACGCGTAGAACAAGAAACATTAAAGGTGCGAAAAACATCTAATAATCATAATTTTACATATTTTTAGAGGTAGTTGTTTTATAACTAGGTAGAATTACCTTCAACTTCATATTAATAATTAATAAATTAAAATAAATTAAGTGCTTTAAAAAATGATGACATTTAGTTCCGAGTAATAACTACATCTTCATTAGATTGAATATTATTCACTCGTCCAGAAAATGACATTTCAAGATACCCTCTAGCGAATGAAAGCTAAGAGTAAGAAATGCCATGATCATAAAACGATTTAAACAAAATTTATTTATATAATGTTAACGTAGAGAAAGTCATTATAGTGTACAAGTGGTAAAGCATACACTTTCAGATCTAACACACCAAATCAAAGATTAAGCTTAGGTAAAAGGGCCTCCTAATTTTAAAACTATTAATTTACTATGAATAATTCCTAAGAATGTAGCTAGTTTAATCTTTTATATCACGTTATGACTTGTTTTTGTTGACCTAACAATTGCAGATTGACTTTTTGCAGAACTATTTTTTTGAGGATAAATGCACCACAATGAAAATACTAAGAAGGATAGATGACTGTAGTATAGAATAGATACCCTATCGAATAAAATAAGCAAAATACATGGTTTTAAAATGTTTTATTCGTAGTCTTTACCTAGAAGATAATTTTAATATGACACGGATAATCATAATTAAACTTAAGCATTTGTCTAACAAAAAAATAAAATAAAAAATCACACTTAGTATAAAGATCTATCGTACTTAATTTAGGTGCAGTTGGAAAGTGCTTTCTGTTTTCCACATCTTGAACTATAGTTTCTGAAAAGTGTACAGATTTCATGCAGCTATACTTCTGGTCCATTATACATTGAATCCAGTTGGATTTTGACTTCGTATTTTTATAGTTATTAAAGCATTCTATGCAATAATTTTCGTCTGTTTCTTTAGGGCTTTAGGCCTTTTCATCTCTTTTAGTTTTCTTCACGGACAAACTATTAGTTTTCTCGCTTTTTGTTTTATAGTAGTTGTTGGATGAATTGTCTTCATTTACGCTGTTTGAACTGTATTTGTCTTTTTCCGCGACCCTCATTTACTTTTAAATAATCATCATTTTCTTTATCACAAAAACTAGTTCCGTCGTCATCGTCTTCTTTACGAAATTAATTTTTTTTTTATTTTCCTTTTTTAATTTTCTTGTCTTGTACTTTATCTTTGGTTTCTTATTCGTTTTCTTTAGCTTTCTTTTTTCTTTAGTAATTTCAGTCTTGTTTTTCTTGTCTAACTTAGTTTTTATTTGTTTTTCTTCCTTTCAGTAATGTCTCTCTGTTCTTTATATTTTCTGTTGAATTCAGGTATTTGCTGATTGCTTGGGCCTCTTAGGCATGTCGAAATGAATTTGTGGTATTGGTGGTGCATGGACTAGAGTTTTGGAAAGTATTTCTTTTTCCACTATGCTCTTTAGAAGCTGTCCTAGTATATCATTACCAATATCAACAATGCTAATATCCTCTAAAACCTCAGGATGGACCAAAAGACTAGGAGATTCTCTGCCGATTAAAGTCGGTATCGGATTTGGTGGTGTTTTATTTTGGTCTGTTCCAGTAACATTTTCTCCTCCATTGATAAGCTCTGGTTGACAATCCATACAAGAAGAAGTCTAAGGTAGGAGTGTTTGTGTTCTTGGTTCGACTTCAACACGCTTACGGAGTTCTACATTTCTCTTTCTGGTTGGCGATCCAACGACGAAGACGTCTGGGGCAGGGTTGTTGATGTTTGTAGTTCATCAGGTCCACGAGGTTCGCCAAGATTTTGTCTGCCCAGTGTAGTATCTGATATCATGAATGCAGTATCTGACAAATCATTTGAATTGAGTGGATAAATTCCGTTCCTTTTGAAGCCACCAAGAGCATTTGCAGGTGTGCAGCGCGATTCCAAGCATTTAAGCGTTCCGGCATAACGGCTGATCCTTTACTTGGATTCGTGCGCATGAACTGATTAGTTTCATAGTTAAAATAAGTGTTGAATAACTCAAATACCGATCTATCTAATGGTTGTAGAGATAAAGTTGTGTGTCTAGGTAAACACAACAAATTTTTTTTATTCACACATCTTATTACGACTACTGGTGGGAGGAAATTACCAATTGCATTAAATTGTCATTGTTTCACATTTCTTCGCAGATACGACTGAATTGACCACCTTTTTTGCTACAGCTTTTCCGTAGTTAATGTTCAGCTGAACACCGGATTAGTCCATGCTATATATCCTTTCTTCCTCTCTACTAAGACCTTTAGCATTGACCACAGATAAACCTTCAGCTATGTCATAGACAGCTCTGGATTTCGCACAATAACACTTTTGAACGGGAAAATCATGCAACCTCCAAGCTTTACAATGTACGTTACCATCCTTTTCTCATTTTCAAAACCGAGAATAGGATGTTTTATTAAAACCAAAAATAAGTACGTAAATGAAACAAATCATTGGAAAATAGACAGCAAATAAATTAAATATCATGTATATAATATTTAGTATCCAAAATCAACCACGTCTTGTTCTGAATGAAATCCCAAATTGTCAGGATATTTCGTTGATCTTCATGCTTTTTTGGTCAATTTCATCGAAAGCTAACTGTAATTGTACTGTAGTCCAAGAACATACTCGAGCTCTCACTACTTCCTTTCTTTTATATTTTCGTGACATAGTTGATCTGCAATAAGTGGGAGTTAATAAAAATATACATAAGTCATATTAATACAACATAGTATCTCCGATAAGTAATACAAAAACACACTAGCACTATCAGGGTATAGATGGGCCAAAGAACATCAAAACCTATCAATTGATTGAAAGAAGCCTCAAGAGAACGTAAAAAAATACACTGACATATGTATAGGGGTATTGAGGACTAGATCGATATGGATAGATGCCATTTTATTTTTTAACTAAACTAAATACAAAAGAGCGATTATTGACACCTAGGTGTGTACTTAATGAACCAGTGCATTGATATAATAAAACATATAAGGAAAATTATTACTACTTATAAAGTTATGCAACAGTACATACCTGTGAAACTTGAAAGTATTCGTCGTGTTTGCGTTTGCACGCACAAGTGAGACGCGTTTGTTCCACACGACGACCTGCGGGAGACTGCGCCTGCGCTTCTTATTTAAACTACTAATTCTTTTTTGCAATTATGGAAAGTTAGGTTTTTGAAAACGAGGCACCTATCACATAGAGGCATCTATCCAGGTTGTACCCTATATATTTTGCGTTTTATTGGAAACTTTCAGCAATGGCGTATCCAAAAGATCAACTTGCATGTTCATTAAAGGTATATGAAACTTCAAAATATTCCAAGAGATATCATTTATTGTATTATATATATATATATATATATATATATATATATATATATATATATATATATATATTTATACAAATATATAAGTGATTGATTATTTAGTCAATAAATAACAACAAACATAAAATTTATTTTTTCTTTATATTTCGATATCTTCAGAATAACAAATTGAAATTTACAATGACATATTTCATGTAACTACATCAAAACAAACTATATTTTTATAAATTTTTTAAAATGGAATCGTAACAATTTTGTAAATCTTCTATATCTTTTTTGCTATTACACCCGTTTTTATTAATTTTGACGAATAACATTTTTGAAATGAGTCGTTTCTTATAATTATTTTCTAAATCAAAAAATTTAACCGCGTTAAAATCGAAAGAATGTTTTAAATCTATAATATGTTTAGCCAAAGCCGTATAATTTGGTTTTCAATTAATGTCGCTTTTGAGTTGTAAAATTCTGTTTTTTAACGGTTGTAGTGTAGTATCAATATATAATTTAATATACATTACAACCGTTAAAAAATAGAATTTTACAACATAAAAGCGACATTAATTTAAAACTAAATTGTATTACATCAAAGGAAAAATAAAATTAACAAACATTACTAGAAAAATGGACAATCTTGAATAAAAGCTACCGTACTTTAGAGAGCAAAAATAAAAGGTTTAATTATTAGTTGAAATTTGATTAAAACTATGGTCATAATATAATATGCAAAAGAAAAATTTCTTCATGTAGCTTAGCTGAGCATGTTATCCAACAAAACCATGCAATGGATTTTAACAAAGTTACTGTATTATGTAAAGAAAATAATTTAACTAAACGTGTTTCGTGAAATGGTCTGCACTAATGAAAACATTAATACTCTTAATAAGAAATCCGATATTAACAAACTTAGCAGTATTTATAATTACATATTATCTTATGAACATAGTTTTAATCAAATTTCAACTAATAATTAAAAATTTTTTTGCTCTCTAAAGTGTGGTAAGCTTTTATGTAACATTGTCCATTTTTCTAGTAATGTCCGTTAATTGTATTTTTCCTTTGATTATTTTGATCTCATAACACTTAGCCACTTACCGTTGTTAGTGTTTTTAGTACGTTACTACCCATATATTATGTCACATTTGATTTAGTTTTACTATTGCCACACTGTCAATTCATTTTAGTTTCTCAATATCTCTAATTGTTAGTTTCGTTTTTAACTTTATTATTTAACTCACGTTAGGTATGTTCTTATTATTATCTAATTTATAACATTACTACCATTAATTATATTTTTGTAGCTTATCTTGAAAAAGGAATAAAGCATTCTGAAAGCTTGACAGATTAACAAAGGGCTTTTACCTTTGGCCTACGTAATTAACTGCATTCCCCAATAAACTTACATCGTATATATATATATATATATATATATATATATATATATATATATATATATATATATTATTATTATTATTATGTCCGTATTAATTCCTTATAAACTACAAATTACATCTATAACTTATTATAGTCAACACATCGGTTAGGTACCTTCAAAATTCGAGTAATGAATAATATCACAATTGTATTTTTAGGTTATATTGTTACTGTTAGTTGTCAGTATTGCCAACTTAATTTCAACAGGTATAAAATTTAAAAAAATATAATAATTTTGTTTAATGATTTTAATAACAATTGTTGACATCGGAACAAAAAAAATGTGTATCACTTTGCCATAAAATGGTTTACTCGTACTCGCAAACATTCATTTTCTGGCGTTGCAATACAAATAACTATTACGGAATAGTTATGTCTTAGTTTCATACGTATAATTTCTTGCACTGCCTCAAATCCATTAATTTATTTAAAAAATAATTCACAAGATCGATGAAAAATGAAAATGATGCCTTCATGCAAATAACGTATCAAAGGTAGGTGAGATACCAAATTTCAGTTCTAATACGCAATCGCAGTTATTCAAATTAATTCAAAATTTAAGAATGACAAACACAAATTACAATATTCAAACGGTCATCTTTAAGGAAAACAAATGTGCATTTTATTATTATTAAATTACTCATGGCGAGTATGGTATAGAGAACAATCTAATTTCATTGTTACATTTGATAAGTGTGCGTATTTAGTTATTTAAAGATTTTAATAACTGCCCAGTTCTTTTTTCATGTTATGTGCAATTATTGTTGTGATTGAATTACTTCTTGAGTGACGTTTTTAAGATTAAACAATTAATTTCACACGATTTAGTATTTTCATTATGGCTTTTGGTCACTAATAATAAATCTTTGCGTTCAAATTAAGTTATACACATTTACGAACAGGCTTAAATTGCTAAATCAAAACTGCAAATTAAGAGTTGCTTTGTTACTGATTAAAGTTAATGACAAACCATATTTATCTCAATTGCAGCAATAATTTAAGGTAACCATTTCTTCTGAACTATAGCTGCTATAAATGTTTAATTTAAATCGATTCAATTTATAGAATACTCGTAGAAATAAGTTCATTTTCATATTACCAAGGTGGGTAAATGTACCATTGTATAAGTTTATAAATTATATTATTTGAAAGGTTTGATTACATGATTGCGTACAACAAAGCACTCACAGCTTGAGGAGATATATGGATTTCGGTTTATGTTCTTACAAACCACACCACTAATTTAAATCTGTATGGTTTTATGAAAATGGAATCTTTTACAACCAAGGTTCATAATTAAAATAATTCTTTTTTTTTGCCTTGTTTATAAACAACGGTAAAAGTAAAAACAAATTTTATAAGCTAAACGTTTCAACTGTAAGACAGCTATCCTCCACAGTACAAGTAGAAAAGAGAACAAATATTTGAAATATTAATTTCTACAAAATTTATAAAGTATTTTATATTTTCTACTCAATTTATAACATTACATGCTATGTTGTATGAAGGAGGTTGCTTCTTCATTTATGTAATCTTTACGTTATTATTAGTCCTACGCTAATGTATAATTAAGACCAGTACTAAAATTTTAACATTATCCTGCTATAGTTACCACACTTAAAACCAGTTTTTAAGTCGGACATCTTGGATTATCATTACGTAGCAAACCCAATACACCAAACCCATTTAGCCGAGGCGCACTTTATGTAACATCAAAAACATTTAGCGGTAGCCTAACGTACATAGATAAACAGATTCGATTGTTTATGGAGGGCATTAATAAGCGTAACTGATTAAGATTCACAAAACACCATGAACATTTGATTTAACTAATCTCTACAATTGGTATGTGTGTATATTTACGTCTTTCATTGTGTATGTGCGTTACTATACCTGTTATGATGACTTGCTTTCTGTTTATTTTATAGTTTTAAATATTTATTTATCTATGGGCGCATTTTAGCTAAAACAAGAACCACATAGCCAAGGTTCATTTTAGCTAAAACAGTAGCCACTTAATTGAAGTGCACTTCAGCCAAACCCCTTTGCTCCGTCATTCTTATGTAATTTTGTATCTTGATAGCTCTCTCACTGTTTTGTATATTCGCTACTACTAACATATTGTGTCTCCATATTTAAAATAAAATAGTTAAATTTGTACTGTTAGGGTTAGTACTCAATGTATTAATTAAAAACAGCTATGAAAGATTGTTTTCTAAGTTAAATCTTCAATGGTAACTGAAGGTTTTGTATAGTTTTAATTATATCTAAGAAATGAAAGTCACTAAGTGGTTGGTTCTATTTCCAAGCTACAATTTTGGTATGGAACAAGAAATATTCTAGAACATGGTTTATCCGATTTCATTCGCACCCCCTAAAATGCATAATATTTAGAGTAACTTTTAAAATACCCCGATTAGAAGGCGATAAATCTATTTTGTAAACATCTCGAAAACTGGAAATGAACTTTATTAAAGATCATTAAATTTTACATAAATTTTTTTGATGAAAGTTTTTTGCAGAGTGATAACTAAACCCCAAAAAATCTAAAAAGTACCAAGATAACTCTTTGCTGTATTCTAAAAGCTCTCAACATTTTGCATTCATTATAGGCATTTCTCCAAAGGCAATTAAAATTTAGACAAGTTTCTCTTACAAAACTTTTTAATGCGAAAGTAAATAAGCAAAGAAAAATAATTTAAACATCTTTTGAACGGAGTAAATTTGGAAACACATATTAACCAATAATGTAGCTTTGACTTTTATATTTGACAAACGAAGATCAAATGTCAAATGTTTGCTAATATAAATTTAAATGGAATTGAGTAGTTCCTATTAAATTTTATGTTACATCAAAGATTATATTACATATAGGAACAAAAGTTAATAAATAAAAAAATTTAGCCAGACGGAGTTTATTACTTTTTCAAAACCAAAAAATTTTCACACGTAAATGGCGAGAATGTGCTTAAAATTTGATCATTTCATTATATGTGTTTTGTGCATACTATAAGAAGAAATATTAATAAAATAAAAATATTCGTGTCGTGACCGAATCACACTTGAACGTATTTACTAATATAGTACGATATAAGGATAAGTTATGTGCTGGCCAAATCTGATTTGTCAGTTATGTATTGTTGACCAATCTAGTAAACATGTTCAGTGTAGCTCCTGGTATAAAATATTAAATAGTGGCGAGAGTCTAAAACACGAAACGAATGTTTCCTTAACGTCGTTACAAAGACATCCTTATGTTGACAGTAGTTTCCTTATAACTTTTAAACTTACAATATTAAACAGAAATTTTTGGATTGTTTTCTTTTACGTATTATATTAAAGACAATTACTGACACCATACTCTGCAATGCCATCCAGCGTAATGCGTTAGATACCTACGCCGTCCGACAGCGTGTTATTTTTTAATTTATTCCAGTAGTAATGCTTCTTATCCCTAGTACTTACCTCAAAATTTTAAAGAAGATTTCATATCAGAATACGCAACAAGAACAAGCATAAGTTTTTTGGTTGAGTTAACATTATAACCCCTACTTAGGTAATCCCCTAAAACATACTCTTGATTACTTTTGTTAAACCGAAAAATCTAATACGGGTTTCACATGATTGGCTAATGCGTGAGTCATGTTTCATTACCACAAAATTATATAAGGTAAAGAGAACACAATACGAACATTACGATGCCAAGTTACGTTCCCCGTGATCAGTCGGATTGTGACTGTTTTAATAACGTGTACACATACTTAATGTAACGTACAAATTCTAATGTTATTTGTTATCCAAAAATATTTTTTGGGTAAAAGTCGTGTATTTCAAAGTAAACTTTACAAATGCAGCATTTTCAATAACAATTGCAGCTACGTGCTATTGAAATTTTAAAGCTTGTAAAATTTGCCCACATTTACCCAAAAAGATTAGTATTTTTAATTATCAACGTGTGGTAAATTTTTTATTTTATTATTTCTACTTTTATTCATCTAAATAATTAAAAAATAAAAATGGTATATATAACCTACATTTTTTATCGTTGCACTGAATGTTAGATCGTGAATAGTATCACTTTTTTTCCTTATAGTTGGTGTATGTCTTTTATTGTAATAAAAATTTAGCTTGGTACTGTTAGGAATTTTAGTTTTTAACCAAAGCTCTATTATATATGTATATATTTCGTTTTTTTCAAATATGAAATTCATCACTACTAAAATATTATGTGGTTTAAAGAAAATATTATTTTAAACTATTTGATTTATAAAGTTTAGTATTTATGCTTTTATCAAAACCCCAAGCATATGCTCGACTATTGCAATATCCATAATAAAACAAAGTTACGAATTATGCAGAATTATGTATTACGAATTTTGGATAAATCAAATATTACTTTTTTAAAAATATACTCCAAAGTAAACCACAAATTCCAAAGGTGGAATGAGGAACAAAAGTATATAAATAAAATCGTATTAAAATTTATCAAATTAATGTCAATAATATCAATTTTTTTTTATAAAACCTAGAAATATGTTCTGTTTCCATTAGTACAATCATGCGATCCGTACATAATCGTAAATAATAACTTAAAGGCATGTTTCGGAAGATTTTGCAAAGAAAACATCTAAAATTGATTTATTACGGAAATAAGTTTCCAAGTATTGACAAAAAGCGCTTTACAGCTCGTGTAAAGTAGCTTTTTAGAGCGTATTTATTAATCTAGAAGATTTAATCAAATGTGTATACTTTTTGTTCCACATTAGTTTTCAATATATCCAAAACAGCATTATTTTTTATTATGATTAAAGCTAATAGTTTTCCAGAGACTATGTTATATTAGAGCTTGTATATCGTAGATAACAAGGGTTTATTCATTATCATACGAAAAACTATCAAAGTAAATTATCTTTAAAAAGGTCTTTATACTGCTTGCTGCAATGTTGGTGGTATTTGACATACTCAAAAAAAGCACCTTTTTAAGTTTTAAAAAAAAAATGCTAAACTTAACGCAGATTGCCACTAAACCGCCTAGGTTATTTGTAGGTTTATCTTATTTTTTTTAATCGATACCAAAACAGCACACGACGCTAAAAAAAGTTTGGAAATAAAAAAAAATCTAAACTTAAACATAGATTGTCACTAAAGCGCCTAGGTTATTTGTAGGTTTAGTTATTTTTTTTTAATTGAAACCAAAAAAAAAAAAGTGTACCACGATTATTTCGAAATATATAAATATCAGTGTACTAAATGCCAAACGACCTTAATCATCTGGTCAGAAATACGACCCCCTACTGACATGGCCCATCTAGCATACGCTCGTTTATTTATTGCTCTGCGAAAGCTTTTATTTAAATAACCTGTGTAATATTGAATTAGGCCTCTACACCTGTTTCAAAGATAGATTTTAATATATTCACAAATGGTGCATTCGGAAGATTCTTTTAGAGTTTATTTGTGCTTTACGTTTATAAAAGAAACTTTCCGAAATTGAATTATCTTTAAAAAAAAAACACTCTCAGTACACTTTGCTTCAGAGCTGATAGAATTCGATAAAAGTTCCATTAGACTCTTTGATGTAACTTTGTTTATGGTTTATTTATTAACCTACAAACATTTATGAAGAAAGCGTATCTAACCCTAAATTATCTTAAAAAAGGTCCCTACAGATCTCGCTTCAAAGTTAAGAGTTTATCAGATATTCATAAACAATCTTTTTAGAAACTATGAAATTATGTTTATAAATGGTTTCTGCGCGACTTGCTTGAAAGTTTGATAAACACAAAAACAGGTTTAACAGGCTTTTAAATTAACGTTTTTAGGGTTTATTTAATACCTTACGGGTGTTGATATCTAGATATTGACAAAAGTACGTTTTGCTCCAATGTAATGATAAGTATTACTTTTTATTATAGTGTTTCAAGAAAATAATTGGCGTATTGTTTAAGTTAGCAATTGCTACAGACACCTCAATATAAAGATGTCACGGTGAAAAGTGTTAGAAATGATGAAAACGTGTAAAACCGTCCAGTCCACGCCGACGTTGTACAATACTTATATACTTCGGGCATGAGTATGTATTCATGTTCGGTACCAGTAATGGTTCTGTATTCATTGTCTATTTTATTCGTATTAACTTAATATCAACATTAACGAGGAACTAACAAAGGACTGGACTGCTGTGAAATAGATTCTTTATAAAGGAGAGGTAAAATTGTAGCTTTGTGAGCTTTAAGGTTAGTCAATTGGTATTATAAGTAGATCAATAACATTCACTTGTAGATCGCCCCAAATTCAAACTTTATTCTAATACATAGATAGGTACGGATTGAAATTCGTAGGTTTTTGATGTTTTTGTGAAATCAAATTGGGATCAGATTATAATAAATGGTTTACGTAGCAATTATTAGAGACGATAACAGTTTATGTGCTATCTCCGACCTTAACGCCGGCGTCATTATTGATAAAAAGCTAATTACTAATTGAAAAGTAGACGTCTAGCCATTATAGTTAACATAAATCAGTTTAATGGGTCTCATACGGTGTCATTGATACCTGATGTGAAACAAAAGTACGTCCAATTCTGAATTCAATTGTTGTAGTGTTGAATGTTGTCAAAGATTTAAAAGAACGTTTATTTTCCTGCTCCAAATGTAAACATACATATGATAAAAAACAGTTATCTTGACAATTATAATAATTTTTAAAATCACTTTTACAATTTGAACTCACCTGTACCTTAGCTTTAATAGAAGTACTTTCTTTTCTTTCACGGTTTCTTTATGTACTGAAAATACATGAATTTCTCAATTTACCTTTACTTATAGTGATTATTAGAAGAAAAAAAAACATTATTTAAAACGTAATAATAATTATAACATTGAGATTGTAATTCCTTCAGTTTTTTAAAAGCAGTGTTCTTAATTATAAAAATTTCGTTACAAGCAAAAGTATTTCTTCATAATGAAGTTGACAAAAAATTCTTAAGTGCTAATAGCCAATCCTGAATTTGACAAAAACCTGACTCGTTTAAGTTAACAATTTCATTACTATTGACGCACATTATGTCACGTATTTTTATGCGAAATGATGTTTGTAAAGCTTTTAATTACACTTGTAACACTGATTATATTAGTTCCGCAGCATTACTACAAATAAGAATAAGAATTATATTTGGTTTAAATTAAATTAATTAATTTGAATATAACTAAAATATTAAAAATTAGCTTGTAGCTTTTGATCAACACATTACCAGTAAACGTAAGTACGTATGAAAAATTAATACATACAAGCATTAACATTAGCTAATACATTTACTATTAGTCTAGTTCTAAGAGATGTCATCGTCTCACATCTCATTATTGATTTCAGTAAATACGACCCAGAACACAATTAACGTAAATAGAGGCCAACAGTGGATATCCCACAGTAAAATCATAAAAAAAACAGACATACCATAATAACAGATCTGTATTGAACTTATTTATATTGTTCTTCTTTTTAAACTTCGAATTCGTTCATTCTATAACGTTTGGGTTTGTAGTGTACCTACGTACCCTATCTTTAAAAGTGTAATTTGAACTTAAAAAAAAAAGATCGTTAAGGGATGTATGTTGACTTTACTGACAATAATGCTACTATTACTCAAATTAATTGCTTGCCTTACAGTGATTTTCCTGGCAATAATTAAAACATTAGAATTTATTTGCAAGTCTGATATTTGATTAATCGCAAACCCCAAATCTGATCAAAAGAATTGGCCGTCTAGTGGTAAGCTACGCCGTGTTATGTGAAAGTGAATGAGATAGGATTTGATGAAGTTAAGTGTTGCATCATGGGGGCAGGTAAACAATGAAACAAATTAGAATTAACGAGCTTTGCACAATGATGGTTCAACCCGTTAAAGTTACTAAGTTGGGAAATAATCACCAAGGAAACCCATTTAATAATAAATAAGTAAGTGCACACAAGTACATTAATATCAATGATCAAAGAACAAAAAAATAAAGAAAGGGTTCAATATATAACAAAACACCGTTAACTCAGGTTAAAGTGTGTACAAAATTATACCGCTAAGGAACAAAAAAAAATCAGTTTAGCTACACATAAACACAAACAAAAAATAAACGGTGAAACACCCACAATTGTGTCATAAATAAATAAGAATAAAAATTGCATTACCAAACATCTGGCCCTATACAACCAATTATGCCGGTTTTTAAGTAAATAAGTAAATAAGAAAATAATAATGCTGATTACGGTACATATAAAATATAACAAACAGAAAAATTAAACAGGTAAAATGAAGGTATTGCAATGCAACTAGGCAAGGAATTTACAGATACACAATTGTATAGTGAATAATAAAAGCACAAAGTACATACGTACAATTACAGTAAATTTTATACAAAGAGAAATTAGTTCATAGACAAACAATTCTAAATAAACCGACTGAATCAAAGACACAAAAAAAAACTCATTAAAACAAAGCCTTGCCAGGATAAGGTGCAAACACCTCATAACAAAGCGACCAGTCCTATCCGCAGATTTGAGTGACTGAGTTAGAAAATACAGAATCCCTTTCTCAGCTTACAAATTCATCTATACAAAACATTAGCAATGACGAGGGGCACGGTTCTGTCTGAAGCAGCCTCGTTTTATTTTAACATACTTCAATTTAATGAACCTGCGTGCGTAATTAAATAGATACTTCTTGCAAGGCAATAATTGATTTTTAATAGGGTACATAGGTCTTTTGAATTGTTTGCTACGAGCTTAACTTACATTGAAATATCTACTTACGTTTGTATATAATTCTTTAATTAATCAGGTATTCACCAGTATTTAACGGGTTAAGATACGCCGTTTAAACTCAAGACGATAATGATTATTTATAGATATATTGTTTACACGCCCGCTTATTAAAACCGGAATTTAGCGGCACGTTTATTTACACGACCATTTGAATTTTGTGAAAAACTTACATTAAAACAACTCAGAAAAAAAAACCAAATTCGCGGTTTTAGTTTTACTAAAATGTACACGATAAAATATTATAGACAGTTTACAGTGAGGGTTTGTAATAAAATCATCAGATCGATTCGACCTACATCGAAACTCTACTGCAACAGCTCGTTTTTACTACCCAAATTCACCCCCGTTTTTAAAAGTTATAAAAAAAACAAGAATTATTACGTGGGAATATATTCATATTTATTACTAAAACAAATATTAATTAATTACTAAAACAAATATGCACTCGTCGGTAGCAAACCTTATATCTAGGTTTCGAATTTCAAAGTACCAAACAAAGATGTCTTTTGATTTGCGGAGTGGTCCGATGTAATTAATTATACATATGTTTTTCTATTTAACCCTTGGTTACATAATAGATATTTATGTATTAAGGGCGTAATCAGAAGATTATGGCTCGAGGGAATGTTAAAAGCTCGACGCGAAGCGAGCTTTATATTCTGAGCCATAATTAATTATGCCGTGGTACATAATGTTTTATTTTATTTTTCACCATGAAACTGGAACAAAATATTAAAAGATTCAGTATTTTCGGTTTTAAATGCAAATGCAGTGAAATAAAGTCGACAGTAGGCTAATTTGTTGTTACTAAGATACTGTGATATTGCTATTATATATCATGTCATGTGTTTGCTGTCAATCATGCTGCTTAGCATCAATGACATTTCCGTGCTATAAAGACCACATTACGCCCGCATTTGGAGGCGTATAAAGAACATTATGGTGGCAAAATAAAATAAAGAACATTATGGTGGCAAAATAAAATAAAATACATAAAATAAAACACCTCGAAAACATTATGACTTATTACGAAGATATTTAAACACATTAATTATCTATTATATCGCGGTAACAAATGCGATTTGAAAATGTTTATTACAATAATTCAACCTACAGGTTGTGAGGACAAATGAGCCTGTGGAGTGGGATAGGGATATTTAAATTCTCCCAAAAGATCAAGGAACTGCTTACAAACTTTGTCAGCAAGGATTATAACATTTTGTAAAATAATGAAGTTGCCAAGAACAGGGATTCAAAATACCCGACGGTGAAAATTGAGTTCCAATTTTTTGTTTTTGACGTTTGCACATCGCACAAGCCACTACCAGTTGATTTTAAACATGAACACTTAGTTAGCAATATAGCGCATCAATGACGGCAAACAGGTGAGAATGAATTAGGTAGAAATGTACACCTACTCACATAAAACGTATTTCCTTTCACTTAGTTTTTTTTTTAATTCCGAGACCAAGGTTATTTTCTTCATTTGACAGCTTTTGAACAAAAAACTGTGGACTAATGTCTGGTCGACTAATGCCTGGTTTAGAGATAGCATCAAACGCAGGCAATACTTACAGGCCCATTACTGATTTACTTTTTTACTGGTTTAAAAAAATTTCATTACTAAATAGGTACTAATAATAAGGTTTTTTTAAATACTAATCTTTAAAATATTTGATGGTTTTTGGGGACTGTTCTCTACATTTACAGGAGAATCTAAAGTCACCCTTAAAATACTAAATCCAACTCGTTGGTCAAGTACACTGACTTCTCTGGCAGCAGTAAAAGTACGGTGTGTCAATATCCTGAAGCGCTAATAGAAATAAATTTCCTACACAAGATATAATTCAAGTAAAAATATTGAAAATGTTGAGTTTTCTTATATGTACAAAGTGATGTCTGACGCTAATTGTGTTTTACCAAATTAACAGAATGTGGGGTAGCATGGGGAGGGGGCAAAATTTCACAATAAAATAATAAATGTTTTGACGGAGCGTTTCCAGGTCTAGGATTTTTGGAATGGTATTAAGTAAAAAGGATTTACGGCGGGATCTAAATAACTTTACTCTTAGAAAAAGAACACATGTATGCTTTAGAATTTCTGACAATTTTGGATTTAAATACCTAAATAAGGGCGTGGTGAATTTCGCCTCCGCCCCGGGTAGCAAAAACCCACGCTACGCCATGGCTTACAGAAAGATAGTTTAGCTTTAAAGCGAGTTTCCGAAAACAGAAAACGGCTTATGAACTTATATAATGAAATTTATTTAGAAGCTAAAGAACTTTCCAAACTGTCAAAGCATTAGCTTTTGATCCTCGTTTTGAAAACCGTGAACAGTTATTCAAAATTAATGTGTTTTATTATGTATTGGACAATGTTTGTGTTCAAATAAACCATCGTTTCGAAGGCGTTTAAATTTTCTGAATTTTTGTAGCGAAAGCACACTATTAGTATGCCAGAGAGACCTTTTTACACAATATGTATATTTTACAGAAAAAAATTCAGTAGTAACATAACAAGAAAATGGGGATAATGAAAATAATTAGACAGATCCTCGAGTACTTGTGCCAGGCAATAGACACGAGAACCATATGTCTACTGCCAAATGGCAATAGATTTTAGGCAGAATCTGGAGTTATTTTCTAATTTATTCTCTCTCTCTCTCTCGAGTGACGCTTCGCTAGACGATTTTTTGAGATA
Organism: Vesta saturnalis; assembly: GCA_036346205.1. Lineage (NCBI taxonomy): Eukaryota > Metazoa > Arthropoda > Insecta > Coleoptera > Lampyridae > Vesta > Vesta saturnalis. Next base: position 464,657 of record JARFJB010001017.1, on the reverse strand, counting down.
CAGATTTAATTGAAACACAGAAACACAGCTATATTAAACACATTTGTCAGCAGGAACAAAAGGTACTACGAATATTACCGGCAATAATTATTAGAGACTTATTCCCAGTATAACAATAACAGTATTGGTTCTGACGTACACATGTGGCTAGCAATAACACCTTCCGTCGGCTGTAAACATATAAGAAAAAAAGAATAATCCAATCTGTCCCTCAACCTTCTATCTAATTTCTCCAATTTCATTATTGAAAGAATAATTTAGTGATGAAATTACTTTTTCTTTGTTTTAATTTTATCAAAAGACACAGTTGTTTAGGTGTGAGTTTTCTAAAATGTAAACTGCTATAATATTGTTTTTTTACGTTTCGGTATCCGTAGCTAGTGTTGAGAGATGATTTATTAAATTAAAAATAATAAAAGATTATAATGAAACGATATTGGTGAAGAACAAATAAATCATGTGGCGGTACTTGCTATTGAATATGTAGAAACTGCAGTAATCCAAATAAAACAAAACCTGATACGAATGTTGAAGCTAGTACAGGCATAACACTCATAGACATAACATCAGCCCGACATAGCTCCGTGGTTCTTACTCAAACTACAACCCAACAAAATCAAAAATCGGTAATAAAATTTTATCAAGGCGTCACCTGACTTTCGAATTTAAAATAATTACGTTATGAACTAGATCTCAACTTCGGCACAAGTCGGGAATGCAAATTGTTCATTCAAAAATAAAAAAATTCTTCAAAATTCCCCAGAAACTCCTGAATTCTGTGCTGCAGCCATTACAACACTTTTGGCTCGACCTATAAATTGACTTCAAATTCACTATTAAGATTTGATCACTAAACGCTCTCCTCCTATTTTGCAAAATAAATTCTGTTGCCAACTTTAAATTTTCTTTAAAATAATGAATTTGATTAATTAAACTCAAACACTTACCTTAAAACACGGATCAAAAATTGCTCTGGAAATCTCTGTTTAAATATAACTTCAAAAATTAGTCATGAAAATAAAATAATGTTATATATAAATTTCTTTTTAATCGACCAGATAACTTAAAAAGGTACCTATCATTAATTAAAATTCTACAAAACTTTATATTAAACTAAAGAAACTAAAAAATATTCATAACTTTTGCTTCATAAATTGCAAAATATCACTCAACAGTTAATGATTTTGCTCTCTATATTCTACCTCAAAATGATGATCTTTAACAAATCAAATATAGACTATGTGTAATTCATCAATTGTTTGGTTTGAAATTGCAATTTTGCAATTGCACGAATCATCGTACAATCGGCAGTAGCGTTACTATTTGAAACTCGACGTGCTCCAAGAACTTGAAACTCACAAATAAACGCAGAAAAAATTCCTAAAATAACTTATATTAAAAAAACATAACATGTGTGGATGCAACATACAAATGTATTTGTGCCGGTTTACAGCAACACACAAAAGGATAGTGCTAAGATCATAGCAGAAAGATCATAAAACAAATACGTCAAATTCCAATATTTTATTCTGCACAAATAGCAATTAATTTAATTAAAATACTTATCTTTTTTGGTTTTTTTAATGGTGTACTTGTATATTAAATTTATATAATCTGAACGTCTCGATAACACTTACAGTTATCTTGGACAGTAGTAATATTATCTATTAAAATTGTTAAAGATGTTGAAACAATTTCATGAAATTTAAAAAGTTGAAAACAATTAATTTAACTTTAGTACCAACATATATAATGAAAGAATGAACTGCACAATAATTCAAAATACTGATCACTACCATTTCGGAATTTCACTTTAAAACAAAACCTACAAAATAAGTATTTACATTTTTCCCGTAATTCCAGGGAGAAGAAAAGTAAAATAAAAAATAGTAAACTAGTCCTTATTTATGCTTCGTTGACGCATTATATAATTGTCTTGTTTCCTAACATCTAATCTTCAAGTTCTAAACACAACGTTGATCTTCTTTGTTAATTTAATTTAGGTAATACATATAACTCATGTTCATATGCTTTTCCGAAAAACTATTAATTAATAAATGTCAATTACTTCTCCCTTCACGCAATAATATTCACATATAATAAATACAAAGTCCCGATGATTCCGTAGTTAAATTTTTCAGGTTACATACTTAAATAAAGCACGGGGAGGCCATTCTACACGACTACTCAACCATTTAGGATACATAAATATACATTGGCTGAGCCAAAATGAAGAACCTTAACTCAACTATATCCATAATAACTAAGTTCTTCGTACTAGAATAATAACGGACCACCGTAATTAATTAAAAATACGCTAACATGAACGGCTTTAAATAAAACATCCTCTTCTGAATCCAGTCCATATCACACTCACCTTAACATCTTTGGAGTCATCGTTTACGCCCGCTAACCTTCAACCCCTCAAAACTCCTGCTCTACTACATGACTTGCTGTTTTAAAATCCGGACTTCAACTGAGTAATTACAATAACAATTGTCCAGTCTTCCTACTTGGATACGTGGATACAAAACGAAAACCACATATCTACACTCAGTCACTCATTATTTCATATCCTAAACAAGGAACGCTGAAAACGATAACCAATTTGAGCCTGTCAAAAGCTCAGCACGTTTTATCAGTACGGAAGTAACTTAATAATTTCTTCAGCAATTACGGCGCAAGCAAGCAATTAAACTCATATTCTCACACTTCTCTCTCTTTAGAATAAGTAAGAGCGAGATATATAAATTATCCTTAAATGTTAAATGGTAAACGTTCATATGAACAAAAAAAACGTTGCTAATCTCCGTACATGCCTCTACCAAGATAGCAATATAAATGTTGATCACTATAAATTTTACTCAGACAAACATACAGAAACAGCAAGCGCTGAATTCCAAATTTAAAATAATTTGATCTAAAATTTTCATACACACAATCACGTATTTATAAAAACAAAACAATCATATATACGTGACAAAGCTAAGAAACATAATTATTAAACTTATGATGCTTATACTCTGCTCCATCCTATTTCGCATTAGTGCACGCCATGGAAATCCAGGGGGAGTCTGGTAGCACACTCTCAAAAGAACAAAAAGTTACTACCGTTGCTTGGCTTTTGAAAATTATAGGTTATATTTTTAAAGTGAAACTAATGCAGCGTTGCAACATAGTTTTTCACTCTTAAAAAAGAGTAAATTTTAGTATTTAGATCTTGAACGTTAGAACTCACTAAATTACTCTTCAAAGATTGCTTTTACCATATAAATAACGTTTTAGGCACCTAGGTAGTTGTAAATATAATTTTATTCTATTTGTGACTTGTTATGTCTTACAACTATACTGTTGATTTAATAAAAAATCTTATAACAGGTTATTGTAGTCAACAACGAGGAGCATCTTGTAAAAATATTTTTGTATATACAGGGTGTCCCATTTTTGAGTACTACACTAAACTCGTGTTTTTTTAATGGAACACCCTATATATTCTTATATATTTGAATTCCCTGTTTAATGCCGAGCAAATGATATAAGGTACTATGGGTCTATGACTAACGGTTCCTAAGTTATTGACATTTCTATGTAAAAAAAATTAGTCAATTAAGTAGGCTCCTGTTCCACCATCTTGAAAGATATCGGAGTGAAATTTTGGGATTTATTTTTCCAGTCTGTCTAGTTTTAACTTCTATATTCAGATTGCAGACTCTTTAATTTGCATATACAGAGTGGTTCAGTGTTTTGAATTATTTAGTGATAAAGCTTAAAATTGTAAACATTTTTTATTTTTGTTGAATTTATCAAAATATAAAATAAATAAAGACAATATCATAATTCAAAGAAAACCAAAAATGAAATAATGCTAATTGCCATAAAACCGTGAAGCTATAGGTTTATGAGACAATTCAACATTTTTCACTATAGAAGAGCAACGCTTAATAATATTTACTCGCAGAACTGCATAACTATAAACTTTAAAATGGAATTAAAGAACACAATGAATAACAGTAGCTTGGTTTTCGATTGTATTTTTCTGTTTCTTAAAAACTTAACAAATGAAAGTCACTTATTATAAATAATTCGTGAAGAATTGTCAGATAATTATCTGATAGTGACTTCGTTATTTGCTTAGTATGCGATGAATTTTTCAAAAAAAAGAGCTGATTAATACGATTTATGTTTTGGGACAGGCTGAAAGGAACTGTTTGTTGGTATCCAGGATTTATAAATAAAAGTAGCCAGACATACAAGACCTGAAGCGTTTCAACTTCTTCGAGAACGATTTGAAGAGACAGGGAATGTCGTATACAAAAAAAGAGATGTAGAAAATGGTACAGTTGCAAACGAGGAAAATCCTCACGTAAGTGTTCGTCAGATTGCGGTACAAGTAGATCTGAGCAAAAGTTCAATCCAAAGAATTATAAGCAAACATAAATATCACCCATGCCATTTGTGTTTGCATCAAAGCCTACGACCGCAACTCGTGTCGCATTTTGCAATATTTTTCTGGACAAAATTAACCAACAAGCCAATTTTGTTAACTATGCGCTATTTAGCGACGAAGCTAGCTTTAATAGCATAGGAGTCGTTAATAAACATAATAGTCACCATTACTCTGTTGAAATTCCATACTGGGTACAACAAGTAGATTACCAGCATCAGTGGACTGTGAATGTGTGGGGTGGTATTATGAATACTGATGTAATAGAATCTTTCTTTTTCGATGGTTCCCTGACTGGCGAAAGATATCTGCAATTCCGTCAAGAAGATTTGCCACAATTGCTTGAAAATGTGAATCTACATACTCGATAAGTTACGGATTACCAGCATGATGGATCCCTGCCGCACTAGCATAATCGAGTACGTCGGCTTTTACAAAATTGGCGCGAAGATCGCTGGATAGGTCGCGGTGGTCCCATTGTTTGAGCAGAGAGATCACCCGATCTCATTCCCCTAGACTTTTTCCTGTGGGGATATGTGAAACAGGAGGTGTATAGGGATTTGCCTACTACACAAGCCAATATGAAACTTCGAATTACTGAGGCTTTTCGAAGTATTCGAAGAAGCACCCTTCAAAATGACAAAGCAACCTTTACTAGGCGGTTGACAACGTACATTGCTGCAAATGGAAACATTTGTGAACATTTAATATAAAATTTGTAATTCATTGTGTTTTTTTTACTTCCATTTTAAAGTTTCAGTTAAGTTTTAAGTTAAAGTTTATAGTTATGCAGTTCTACGAGTAAATAATTATTAAGCGTTGCTCTTTTGTAGTGCAAAATGTTGAATTCTGTCATAAACCTATAGCTTTACGGTTTTATAGCAATTAGCATTGTTTCATTTTTGTTTTTCTTTGAATTATGATATTGTCTTTATTTATTTTATATTGTGAGAAATTTAACAAAAATAAAAAATGTTTACAGCTTTCAACTTTATAACTAAATAATCCAAAAGCACTTAGGAATAGGTAGTAAAAAGTGAGTATGTATTGAAAGCCCGTAAAAAATGCTATTCAAGTCTGTAATAAAATACAGGGTGTGTCATTTAAAAAAAATGAGAAAAATGACATTGAGCAAAATGGACCACCCTGTATATGTAAAGAGAAGAGTCTAGAATCTGAATGTAGAAGTTAAAACTAGACAGGTTGGAAAAACAAATCCCGAAATTTCACTCCGATATCTTTCAAAATGGCGGAACAGGACCCTACTTAATTGACTAATTCTTTACATAGAAATGTCAATAACTTAGCAAACATTAGTCGTAAACCCAACAGTACCTTATATCATTTTGCTCAGCATTTAACAGATAATTCAAATATATAAAAATATATAGAGCGCTCCATTAAAAAAAAACAATTCTTGTGTGGTACTCGAAAATGGGACACCCTGTATATACAAAAATATTTTTACAAGATGTTCCTCGTTGTTGACTACAATAATATTGTTATAAGATTTTTTATTAAATCAACAGTATAACCGTAATCTTCCACCCCCAAATCCCTGTGACACCCTGTATACACCGTGTATGTTTTCAGATGTCTTTTGACATGTCCAAATATCTTTTTAGATCTGATACGGACAAATATATATTATTATATGTTTGCAACCATTATAAACGCTTTTTTTAATTTAATTAATGTTTTCTCTATAATTATAGTTTCTAAAGTTAATAAATAAACGCGACAGAAATCAAAACATTAAACGGATCTACAAATAGAATGATACGCAAATCTATGCCTACAATTAGTTGAAAAAAATTACAATTTTATATGCAATCACCATTCAAACAACAAATAAAATTTACAAACGATTAACCATCCAATAGATGATAAACTGTTTTATTTGCCTACACAATATAACTATTGGAAAGTTGACAATCACATTTTTTTTATTTGATTTTTTTTGCACATTTTATCGTTATTTCCGTTATATTCCGGAAAAATAGTCTACTTCCGGCGTGGAGACAGTCATTGTCTGAAGTTTAAGCTCCATTTGATATAAAAGCAAGTATAAAGGGATATAATACAATGTCTGGTTTTTTAGCACAACTTTATATGACAAATTCAAATCACATTATTATAGCAGTAATTACGAAACATTCTGAAAATTTTAATCGGATTTAATTTAATAGGTGGTCTTTCCGGATTTGGTAAACTAAATTAGAAATTTAATCGCCGAAATTTGAGCATGACTTAAATTGGATGTGTCAAATATCGAAACTGTAAGTCATAGAGGCCTAAATAGAAAATATGTTAACATTGTTTGTCCAAATATGCATAAAAACAAATAAAAATATAAATGGCACTCATAACTTATGGATGTTTTATTCAAATTCATTCACCTGTCAAATGTTTCCATACATATTCTAATAGTAACCATATTTGATGATACAGACTTATAATTGTAAATAAATTTACGTGTTTGACATCGTAATATAAATTTAATCATAGATGTAAAACGCGTAATTTAGTTCGAATACGGCTATTTATAGGGTTGCGATTACCATTGTTGTTTGTGGTACATATTGTAGTCGAAACATACTATATCTACCTACACATACTGTGGCGCCCTGTTTAATTACACCAGATAAAACTAATGTAATTAAAGCTAAATAACGAATAAATTACTATTTACTCCACTGTAATTATTCAATTAAGAATATCGTAATACAAATTAAACAATCGCAGTTTAATTAATACTAATTGCCATGTGTGTGCTTATAATTTTTTTTATTAGATTTGAAACTAAAATCTCATTTTCGTTACAGGTAAAAGTCTGGTTCCAAAATCGACGGACAAAACACAAAAGAATGCAACAGGAGGAAGAAGCTAAATCAAATCAAAGCGGTAATAAAACGAGTTCGCAAAATTCACAAAATAATCAACATCACGTTACAAAATGGAAGCAAGAAACGACAGGCGATGAGAGTCAATATGGAGAATATATTGATATGGAAATGGATGAAGATTGTGCTAGTGACGTGGATAGTGAAACATAAACAATGTCCGGTTAAAACTTTAACATTTCAATTAATGTTGTAATGTACATAAGAAACGAGATGAACAGTCTGGTTGAGTGTTAATTACATCGCGAACGTTGGTTTTTATTGATGGAAAAATTGGAATGAACAATGTTATAGCCGTTTTACCTCCTCCGCTGTTAGAATTTAAATAAAATAGGAACAATTTATAGTGCCAACTAGACGTGCCAAAATGTTGTGTTATGTGCCAACGTAATAAATTAAAATTATTTCATTGCCGCGCTGTTCTTTTAATGTTTACCCAGTGTGTATATATACAAAATTATTTATTTCTTTGATAATGGAACTGACTATTATTTATTTCTGTAAATGTGTATTATAAATTGAAGTATTATACCTGATTTATTTTGTAGATAACGTCATGTTTCTTTGTGGAACAAATAAGGATTATAGTAAATTTTGCCACGAAAGCAGTATTTTTATTTCTAACTATTTAGTTTATTATAATTAAAAAGTGTGTTTTATGTGAAATTGTTAGCCGTTGTAGTTATGAGCGTTGAAAAAAATGCTGTTGAGCTAGAGAGTTTGATAGAGAATCAAATCTTACAGTCAAAGTGCACTTGTTTTAACTGTAATCCTAGCTTTCTATCTACCGCTCCAGGTGATCTGAATCACTTTACTTTGAACTGATGTAATTAAAACGAACGCATTAAAATGACCCACAAGTGCAAAATTAAACTCACGGTTTATTTAGATTTCATTCACGAGCATTTCACATTGAATTATTAAAATTTTTTAAAATCTTGTGCAAAACCAATTACTAAAGGGAAAAGCCACATTATTGTTTTTCAATACTAAAATTTCTTTGAGCTGTCTTTGAACGTTGAATATAAGTAAATCAATCATTTTGGGCCAAGCTATAAAATGGGAAAAGTTTATTCAACAACAGTATTTCAAAACAGAAACAAGTTCAGTACTCTTCCAGCATTGCCAGACGGACCAAAATTGCAATGCAAATACAAACTAATAATTTTAAACTTTATTCTTAAAAAAACAATAATATATGTCAAACAGACGTTTGAAACTTCATGTCAGGTAGAGGTTAATAGACATCTAGATCCTAACCTAATAAAAATTCCAAAGCCGCCCGCTTCTATAAAAATATCTAAAATTATATAACATATCTACAGAGTGATATGACAAGAGATACCTCAAGTGTATACCACGTGATCAAAATATTTAAGTTGGTGCCACTGATAGGTTGGTAAGAAGCTGTATTGCCTAGCTACCCTAGAGCAGCTTCAAATCTGTATGAAGGTCATTAACTTATACATATTATAAAATATTATCTTAATTTAAATAATGACTATTTTGTAGTTGATTAGACTGCATCCCTATAAAATACAACAAAATAAATAAAATATTATTTAAAGATTAAATCATTACAAAATAATGAATCTTAAGTATTTAAATGTTATAATTTCATTATAATTAAATAAAATTTACAGTACATGTTTATGGAATGACAATGTCTTTTACAAATTTTTTAACTCCTTAGGTACACATTAGTTATCACACTTTGCTTTACAGCATATGTTCAAAATGACCGCCATTAAATTGTAAACATAAGTTCGTCCTACGCTGCATATTCGCAAATACATTTTGTAACATTTCGGCACCAAGAAAATACAAAGTGAAAAACGAAGGTATAATATGACATAAACTGACATAAACTAAAACGATTAAAACCACTAAAAATCCAAAGCAGCCAACTGCAACACACAACAATATTAACAACTAGGGATTTTGTCATACCACTACAGCACACTTGAGATTGATCACGTTGTATATTAAAATTTTCCGATCACCGAAGTTCAGCAAGGTTGGGTGCGGTCACTACTTGGATGGGTAACCGCTAGTTACATTTTGACCCCCGATTTGACCATGTTTCCGATTAGAAACAAAGTTGGTACAAATGGTGACCCCTATTGCTTTTTTATTCTCTTTCAGAATCTGAAGTCAGATTTTCAATATTCCTTAACTCAAAAAAGCTACACATACACACACACACACACACACACACACACACACACACACACACACACACACACACACACACACACACACACACACGCGCGCGCGCGCGCGGGCACAAAAATTTAAGGAATTCATATACCGAACTTTTGTTCTGTGAACAAAATTAATGGTCTTTTCCTAGTTTTTGCCCTAGCATCAAATACTTCACCTGCAGTGATAGATACAGAATGACGCATTGACATCAGGGTTAATCCTGTTATTTACTTTCCATGGAGTTTCTGAGGTAACTTTTTATTCTTTTAGTGATGAAAATGACCTCTTAACTCAACTAGCAAGCACTTTTAATAGGTAGTGGATGTTAAGTTAACAGGATGTCCAAAGTAGCCGTAATTCTCTTTGATAAGTCAATTTCCTTTGCGTTTACCAATTTTTGACACCAAAGTAAGTATTCGGTCAGAAATTCGGTCCTCATAGTAAACGTCGAATTTTTGTAGAGATTTGACGTTCGATCGATTATCATTCATTAGTAGTAAGATATCTAGGTCTCTCAAGGTACTCGTCTTCCTTCCAAACTGATCAACAATGCCAGAAATAAAGGAGTGCACAAACAACACTATCAACATATTTTAAGGCTCAGGACAAATCACATTCAGGCCTCTACATGGTTTGTAAGGGGTAATGTAACGTTAAGTAGAAATTCACCAATTACGACTCCAAACAATAAAGTTGCTTTTTTCAACACTAGTAAGCAAATTCGTAGCAGATAATGATATACCTCGATTGGTCTGGGGTAACTCTTCAAGACTAACGACTATAATTGAGAAGATATCCAGGAAAGTATTGACCGCATGATGACGTTCAATAAATCTAGTTTGACGTAGACCCAGTAATCGTGCCTTGTTGCTGTCTGGCACTAAACGAACAATATGTTTTTTTAACAAATCACTGGAACCAAACATTTCGATGATTCACTGCAACGCCCAGAGTATCTTACGGAAAGCACATCTAGGGAAACACTCAAAGCTAGGTTAAGTCGGTGTGCTGTACAAAGAACAAATAACGCTTTTGGAAAAAACTCTTATAAACACATATGAACTCCAGCAATGTGACTAATCTCCAAATTATACCAATAGATTTGTGATAAACATGGTGGTAAAAACTATTTGTACATGTTTTGACTAACGCAAGAGCTTATTAGCCGAGCGTCACATTACCTAATACGGACAATACCTCATTATTTCCCAACGTATAGCGTACTGAATCCCTGTTAATGTACTTTGCACAAAAAATTTGTGTTAAAACGTTTATAGGATTCGGTCCTGCTGGGTTCGAAATAACCACTTACTTGAAAAAGTTTGATTAGCGGAAGGACAGACCTCCTACCCCCCCCCCCCCCCAGGCTATGCTACTCTACACAGTATTTACTACGGAAAAGGGTTAAAGTTATTCTACACTTATCTTTTTGTTTGGTTTTCCGTCATATTTTAGAAAACTCATAAAAATGTGTCATACGCACACAATTTTTTAATAAAACAAAGAAGTGTTGTCACTAATGAAGTCTAAGACCGAACACTTTATGTACACAAATAAATAGAACGAATTTGTAAAAAGCTTTTCGCGCTGTTTGTTAAGTTTCTGTATTTACATTGTATTAAACATTGCCAAAAAATCTCCAATGCAAGATTGACCATGACCCTAGGACATTTATACTAGATTCCGTCTATTGATTTGTGCATTATGTGTTGGCGCGCCATCTTGCTGGAAGTATAATGTAGTAAAATGCGCTAAAACTGTAAAACCGGGAACTACACTTTCCAGAATGTTATTGTATTTTTCTGTGATTGCCCACCCGTCAAATATATGAAATTTAATTTTGGCATCCAAAACAAAACATGATGTGTTGAAACCAAAACGCTCTGGTTGTACTCAGAGGTAAATAATATGTCTGTTTTTGTTTAAACAATACATGGAGCGCCAAAAGTGAAAAACATCAACGTTGCCGTAGAAACGAAGAAGACAATTCTGAAAACAATAACGTTCGTTTAACAAGAAAGTAGCGCATTATTGCAAAAACCGCATCCCTCTATCTTTATTCATAACCGAAATATCCTAAAAAACAATAAATAATAAAACACATGTACTTAATTGTCTCTAAGCGTACCTAAGTACAGTGTAGCTACTAAATCCTCTATTTCAGCTACATCGGGACAATTCAAAGCATGTTGACGTTTCATGAAGCATGATTCAAATATGCTGAGAGTTGGTTTATTTCTCATAAACTTGCTGCAGCAGCAGTGTTAATTCCTAACTGATATCACTTGCTATGAACACAAGTTCTTCAAAACCTGTTTCCTTATACTTAAGTAATCTGCTATGGTTCCAATTCGCAGTTCCAGTTCTTTGATAAGTTTGTAAATAAGAGTAATACAGCCTATCGCCACGAAGACGTGAGTGTAAACCCTACCGTGGCAGCCGTTCTTTTATAAGCGGACAAAAACTGAACCACGCCTTATTTTTTGAAAGACAGCAATTCAAGCGGGTTTTGTGTGGATGTTATGTTAGGTACGTACAAAATAGTTTACTGAGGCAACACTCTGGTAAGAGTAGTGCTAATATCCAAAGTACTTGATATGCATAAAGGTGCTTGGACAACCACCGTTCTTAGATCTCAACCTAAACCACACTGTAATAATACAAGTTAAACTGTTCATTAATAACAGTAATTTCAAGCCAAAAGCTTGGGCAATGAAAAAGCAAACAACCTTTACAAGCTGTCATAACAAGTCGTACCATACCAACTATAGAAACTGAACATAACACTGTTGTAGCTAGATATAATTGTGTGTCTCACTTTACTAAATACAAACATAATTTTACAAGTTTCGAATTTATCAATGCCTTAGACCAGGTGACGGCGTGAGAGGTAGAAATTTTTCTAAATGGCACCATATACGATCTGTACGACATGTAATCTTACTACAAGCTGCGTTAGGTAATTTAGCATTAGAAGTTATTCAAAATTGCTGGTTTCAGCAGGACGGCGCACTAGCACATAACTCCACTTCTTATTTCGTGTGTTTCCAAATAGATAGAACTCATCTTGGCTTATGCGATCACTTGATCCATTAATTTTTTTTCATTATTGAACTTAGATTCAAGTAGATTATACTCTCTCTTTAATTTATATTACCTGCCTAAAAAGCAACTATTTTATATTCCAGTCTTGTGGGTCTGTACAAGCTTACAGGCACCTTGCCACAAAAGTGACTGTTATATATATATATATATATATATATATATATATATATATATATATATATATATATATATATATATATACTAAAGCGGATTGCTCCATAACTCCCTTACTATTACAAATACGAAAAATGTCTTATATAAAAGTTGTCCACAGTCATAAACTACTCGTTTTAAAATTATTTTCAGAAATGGCGAACATCCGGTTATACCGGAAGCTCATGCAACTTCGTTATTTTAAATAGAACAACTTATATATTATTACATTTTGAATTTCTCGTTGAATTTAAAGTTCACTTTAATAACATACTATGGGTCTACGTCCATTGCTTCTGAGTTATTTGACATTTATAGAAAATGACGTTTGCAGTGCCTCCGAAAACTTTCAATATCTCGAAGACGGATTACGTTGTCATTGCCAAAATCTTGCTTTTAGAATTCAATAATTTTCTAAAATAATTTTTTCAAACATGGATAACTTGATTTTAAATGGAACCACCCATATTATCACATCAGCGGATAGAAATTAAATTTCCTTTCATTGATGTAATAAATTATCGATATTTTGGGTGATAGTTTTCGAGATATTCATTTGTATCTAATTTCAGTTTATTGCGCATTGCCGCGGTGCTTTGGAAAGCGTTTGTAAATTGTTTTAAACAACTGATAAAGTCTTGCTTAAATTCACTTTCTACGCTCGATAAATAACTTTTTCAAACATGGATAACTGATTTTTAATGCACTATGAATAAACTAAATACTCAAGTTAAGAACCAAATAATGAAATCACTAGAAATACATAAGGAATGCAATAAATAATTAGGATTCTAATACAAAATAATTACTTGGTAACACAAGAAATAGTAGAAATGCACAAAAGTACACAATAAATACATAAGGAACAGTGATAGTTTCGAAATATTCATTTTATCTAATTTCAGTTTTTATTGCGCATTGCGTGCTTTGAAGCGTTCATCAATTGTTTGAAACAGCTGATAAGAACGTCAGTTTCTCGAGCCTCTGTTGTGCTTGCTGTCTTGTGTATCAGTTTAAGTGTTTTCAAGACATTTCCATTAAAACGTTGTTGTCCGACGCAGAGCTGATCGACATGACTTTCATTCTTGGAGAATGCCAAAGAAATGCGTTATTGGCGTCAAGGATTTATGCGGTACGTATCCTGAACGAAGACTTCAGAAACAGTCTTTCTAAAATTGTTACAACGTTACAAACACCGGACGCGTGCAGTATCAAATGAGGAACGTGTCAACAGGATAACCTGTATTTCTTGTGCATTCCTTTTGTATATCTTCTGCAATCGTTAGTAATTGTCCTTAGTGTTATTGATCGTTCCTTATGTATTTACTGTGTGCTTCTTGTGCATTTCTTCTCTATTTCTTGTGTAAGCCTTAAGTAATTATTTTGTATTACTTGTGCAATTCTTATGTATTTATTGTTCATTCCTTATGTATTTCTTATGTATTTCTTTTGAGTTTTGTGTTCTTAATTCTTGAATATTTATTGTTTATTTCTTGTGCATTAAAAATCAAGTTATCCATGTTTGAAAAAATTATTTTCGGAGCGATAGAAATGATGGAATTCTAAAAGCAAGACTTCTTATCAGTTGTTTAAAAAATCCATTCTATCCGCTGATGTAAGATAATATGGGTGGTTCATTTAAAAAATCAAGTTATCCATGTTTGAAAAAATTATTTTCGGAGCGATAGAAATTATTGAATTCTAAAAGCAAGATTTTTGGCAATGAATGAGAATGATGCGGTACCTTTTCGGAAGTAAAAAGGAAAGGCACATCTCTCTACCGGTATCCGTCTTCGAGATATTGAAAGTTTTTGGAGGCACTGCAAACGTCATTTTTCTACAAAATGTCAAATAACTCAGAAGAAATCCGACGTAGACCCATAGTATGGTTATTAAAGCGACCTTTAAATTCAACGAGGAATTCAAAATGTAATAATATATAGGTTGTTCTATTTAAAATAACTAAGTATGAGTTTCCGCCATTTCTGAAAATAATTTTAAAATATGTAATTTATGACTGTGGACAACTTTTATATAATACATTTTTCGTATTTGTAATAGTAAGGGAGTTATGGAGCAATCCGCTTAATACTGTATATATATCATATATATATATATATATATATATATATATATATATATATATATATATATATATATATATGAATTATATAACATCAAAGGTACATACAGTTTAGGATTGAATCGAGTGAAACTAGCTCCTCGATAGCTCAGATGGTAAGAGCCCTACTCTAGATAAGTAGTGACGTGGGTTCAAGTCCCATCAAGGCAATCTTTACTGTGCGTACGTTAATAATTTTAATAATTCACAAATTAAAAACTGTTATGAGTTTGTTAGATTCAACTAGATTATACTTTCCCTTTAATTAGTTCAAATTTTTTCTATAGCTGAATAACAATTAATTTTATAGGGAAAACTGTAGACAAATTTTTTAAAGAAAATTTAATTTTACATAACTTCCCTTTATAAAGTTTCTTAATATAACGCAAGGCAAGTTTAAAAATTAATTAAATGCGAACGAAAATGGTTAAACTGTATTATTGATATTTATTCATACATTTGCCCACAGCCATTGTATAGTTTGGAAGTAAATTTTGATATGATTCTTATTAACTAAAAAAATTAAACTTAAGTCTTGAAGACCATTAATCACAATCGTATGGATTAATTACTAACTACTCCCAATATAAGTGAAACCTTGAATACATAATTCATTGAAAACCACAAAATTACCCGCTTTTGTTGTTTTGTATTTCATAGAAATTATTGATTTTATTAAATTTACTGATGAGAACGTTATCATTCACCTGGTTCATGATTAGTATCAATACTATCGCCTCCAACATAGGATACTACCACCAAACCTAAAAATTTGAATGTTCCTATATTACTATACATACTATTTAAATATTTCTAAATAAAGAAAGTCATGATTCTTGAGTTTTGCTTAATAATAGTGACCATATTGAACCGCTTGACTAATAAAATAAAACATCATGTTAAGTCAACAATTATCTTAAATTTATATTCTTTAACCTTATTTCGTGGACTTTCATATTTAATAGAACTAATGTTTAAAACACAATATAATTCACAATTCCTTTTATGTAATTATTTATTTCTCTACGCGATTCAATACAACATGTATCATTATAAAGAGAAAATATGTAAGTAAAATAACAAACAAGTAGTTATGGGAACAAATCATTAAGGTAAAACAGCAATATTGATGTAAATTATAATTCTATATTTAAGATATCTGTTAAAGGTGAGTCTATAAGATCAACCAATTCTGAAATTTTATATAAATTACATAATATTGAATTTGATATATTTGACAATAACGCTGGACCATCAAACATAAAAAATACACTACACAAAAATAAAATTTTAAAACCTATCCAGAAACAACACCATCAATATATGACAAACATAAATCAGAACAATTCCTACAATTTTCACAGAAGATTCGTCAAATTGTTAAATGTTCAATTGAATATCAAAGAATTACAATTTCTTAACAAATATTTCAATCACTGCCCTTTTCAATCACTGCCCTTTTCCTACATTCACTAACAAAATTAAACAGATTTTAGCAGTAGAACGCGAAACGTATCTTAGAAATGATCACAATAATTATGCTAAGTTCAGATTGCTAATTTCCATAAAGGGTTTTCATTGAAAAAGGGCAAAACTTACAACAACATGTCTTATAAGTATTTACTAAAATCAGTTAAAAACAAATTAACAGAAATAATTTAATTTCAGCTAAAGCAGATAAAAGTAACACTTCAGTAATTATTTCAAAAAATAGTTATATGCAGAAAGTTAACGATTTTATTAATTTTCTTAATTAAAATTTAGAAATTTTAAATACAGATCCTACAACAAAATGTCAAAAAGATGTGAAACAAAGTTTACAAAACGGCAATATCTGCATTACAGATTTAGAGAAACAAATTTTATACAAGAATCTACAAGCACCAAAACTATACGATCTCATAAAAATCCATAAACCAAATATGCCCATTAGACCACTAGTTTCCTACATCAAAGTGCCTAATCGTATTTTAGCAAATAAACTAAACCACATTATAACAAACAATTTAAAGTACAAATCAAAACATTCTATTAAAAATTCTTTAGAACTACAATACATAAAATTACCACTAGATAGTATGCTTGTTGGTGTTGATGTTAATAGTATGTGTTCTAAAATACCCCCACAAGAATGTATGCGTTTATTAAATAATTGTTTAGTTAATAATAATGTTGAATTAGTTGCATGAATGAAGTCAATTCAATTATTCGATCTCTGTGATACT